>VXBU01015717.1:467382-494882 GCA_013400315.1 Bombycilla garrulus | reverse complement strand
TGGGAAGGAATTTTTATTTGCCTTGCCACACTTCAGAAATGAATGCTGGAACAAAATTAAAAGGCTTTTAAAAAGTCAGAGATAATAAAAAAAATCCATTAAATAATAATGATAAAAAGAATTCCTTTTAAGACTTCAGAGAATTTTAACTATTGCAGGAGATTGATTTAATATTCTCGTTATTCCAAAGAAAATAAAACCCAAAAGTCTAGAAGCTAAATCTAGATAACCAGCCAGATTACAAAAATCTTAGTTCTTCACATCAAACTGCAAGTAAATTGATATGAAGCGCTTCTTAAGTGTATTTTTATTTCAGATTCTGGAGATCAAATATTTTCTTAATCAATTTATAGTTCTGCAAAATTTTGTATCAGGAAAAATTTATTAGATATGAGATAAAAATTTCCATTAAACATAAATTTGAGAAATAGACTCTGCAAAAATTTCTTTGGAAAAAATGTCTGGCCTTCATACATTGTCTTGGATTTCCTTTTCTAAATACCTCCCTTCCCCATCCTCCACCCTCCTCCCTCAGCACAGAGGAAAATGTGTTGTGGAAAACTATTTTCTGGCAAATTTAAAATTCCATGTTTATCATGTTTTGTCTTATTTACATATATATTTTTTATAATTAAATTTATATTATGATAATTTCCTGCAGGGTTTAAATTCCTCACATACTATTAATTTTTTATTCAATTTATAGTAATTTTACTGCTAAATATGTTGTTATTCTAGCAAAAGCAAAGCAGCCAACAAAAACTGACCAAGAAGGAAAGTTAAAAGTTTCTGAACTCTCCATATGGAAAGACAGAAATCCAACGCCTCTCCTATATGGCTAGAATTTGGTGTATTTATTGTGGCTTCTTTCTAAGCATTCTACCAAATGTGGAACTTGTGATAGCCCAGGGAAAGCAGGCTCAGAACGTGCTGATTAGCCTGTGATGTTCTCAAACTGGGAATGGATTTTACCTACTGCTGGAACGATTACATGAGTGAGACCTAGTAAGGGACCACGTTGTGCCCAAAAATGTTCTGTTTTGCACAGTGACACAAAGTCACTGAACCTCATTGGACATGTTTGGAATGTTCATAAGAGAAAAATCTGTAACAAGCTTCCGCAGGATAATTGTGTCTAACTTGGATAAAGCAGGCTTTTGACAAATCACTTTTTTTTTGCTAAGGATTTCTATATCTAGATGACAGATCAGAGTCTTCGAATCACCCAATTGCAGCCACAATTTAATCAGGCAGATCCTCGATGAGACGAGTATCCGGGCAACCTTGCATTAAAGCAGCAGCAGAAGAAATTGCTCAGTGCTGCAGGCAGACAGAGGAGACTTTTGCAAAGTTGGAATTAGTGTAGATTAAAAATCCAGCTGCTTCTTTTCAGGTCTGTCTGGGTGCAGTAGGGTTGTGTGCAAGAGTCAAGGGATTGCTTTCTGCACCACTTGCATGGGCCTCTGCTGGGTGGAGCAAAGTCCTCCCTTTCTGCTCATGCCACCTTTCAGAACATGAAAGGTGCATTTCTCCTCAGTATTACTCCCACCTTCCACACCCACACCTCCTTACAACCTTCTCTTTATCCATGGTAAGCAGTAGAGCTGAGATCTGTGACATACCACAGGTCTGTAACCTTCCACCAAAGTCTGTATTTTCAAACAAAAATGAGGTAATTCCTTACCATCTTAATGGGAATTAGGAAATTCCCAGACACATGTGCCTTTAGTAATGTCTCTTCATGACACCATAGTGAAAAGTGTTTCACACATATACCTACCAAGCATTTAGAAATGCCTAATTCCACAGTTGCCGTAGCTTTTTCTAATGTTTACTCCATGGAAAAGAAAAATTGTCCTATTCTTGTGGCTACTGTTATACTTCCAACGGTGACAACAGAGCTATTTCGTATTTACTTGAACATTATTTAGAGAAAGATTTAGTCTACAACACCTGAGAAATTATCTCAGAATTTGCACGGATGGATTAAGCCCTGAAAGTCGTATTTAAATCCACTGTATCACAGGAAAGTATCCCTCAGTTAAATGGTATTCTTTTAAGCTTTGTTGGGAAGCAGGACATGGTGTCAAAATATTGCAGCTGTTCTAAGTCCCTTGTCAGTAGCACTGTAAGATAACATCCTTTCCTCTCTCAGCCAACATTCTGATATAGTGAATTTCCTTGTGATATTGTCAGTAATGCAAGATACAAGAGCTGATATAATGAATGGAATTAAGCTTATTTTTAAAATCACTAATGATTTAGAGCAATTGCTCCACGTTCACAAGAAAAATATTGATTTGACATAACACCACTCTAGTCTAGTAAGTTTTGTAAGGGGTAATGGTAGAAATAAGCACTGCAGCAGGCTGATTTCTCTTGGTTGGTGACATTTGCAACTTTTTGGGAAGCAAGATACTGAGATTACCTTTCCAGTTGACAAGAAATTGCTTCAGTGGCAGACACCTCTGAGGATCATCTTATCTCTGACCTTAGGTGGGGACCGTCCATGTCAATCTCTACCTAAGCTTGGAAAATTTGTGGTGTCAATCAGCCCAAGAGTTCTGAACCAGCTCTTTTCTTGGCTCTTGAAATAAGCAAAGAGGGGCAGAAGCAGCTGAGGGGCAGTCAAATGTGGCAAGAATGTTCTTGGAAAGCAGGATTGAATCTGTGGTATAACAGGACTGCTTAGCTTAGACAAGTTTGGGACTGTAAAATAATAAGGAATCGTGGCAGAGAAGCTCCTGTATTTTATAGTGAAGTTGAAGGGTGTAGTTAGCAATGCCTCCAGTGAGGCAAGGAAGCTCATGGGTGGATGAATGGAGTGGGAGACATAGGAAGCACTGTGGAGAAAAGGTTGTGATGGAGGGGGCAAAGTAGCCACGCTCTGTGCCAGCTGTGCTCTGAGGGAAACACATGGACTGACTGGCATTTCAAAGCTGCACATTGTCCTCCTGGCCCATCTAGATTCTCCATGCTGCAGCTCTCACTTTATCAAATTCAGCTGAGCCAGTGGGTTCACATGGCTCAATCAAACCTCTAATCCAGCTAGACTTATTTAGTTAGTGCCTTCTACTGCCACTTGAAGTAGGCAACACACCCCCAAGTCTGTCTCAATTTAACAGTCTATAACAATATGATTATAGCAATAGCAATAACAGAGCTTCCATCCCTATGACAAGTGCAAGGGGTGGTGATGAGATCTTGGAGAATAATTCTGCCCTCTATGGGAAGAAATGAGCTCTTTGCTATTAACTTTCATCATCAAAGTTGTCTAAACATGAAAGTTCTCATTTTGCTGTTGTGTTATTTTAAAGCCTAAAGGTATCCTAATGACAGCCTATAGTCTAAGATGTTAAGGTGAAACTCTTTTCCTTAAGGGTGTGCTGGTAGGAAATTGAACTCTCATGTGGAAAACATCTGGGCTTTTGCTTTTCATCTAATGAAAACGCAATTTGTAGACTGCTACAGTTGTCTCTTCTTGTATTCTTTCAGAAGAAATATATCTACTGAAGAACTCTCATTTTCCATAACTAAGAAAATTTCTTATGATGTACAGTATTTTTTGTTGCAATAAAACACATCAGAATTCTGATAGCTGGATGTGAGATGCAGTAGCAGTTACTATTCTGAGTCTCAGCAAAAGAAAATATTAGTAAAATGTATAAATACATGGAGTGTTTCTCTAAGATGTTAAAAAAATTATAGCAGTTGGAGAAAACAAGTTGCAAGACTACAGTCTACAATCTAATCCTGTAAATATCTTGATATATGTAGTAGAACAATTCTCATCTGTATCTTCATTAAAAAAAAAAACAAACCCAAAACTCAAACATTAAGAAGCAGCATTAATGAGAAGATACAGTCTTTTTTTTTAAAGAATAAGGGTGATTTTCTTCTATGCAATAACTGGTCATTTGTTCACATATTTGCAAAAATTAAAAAATGCATCTTTTCAGACAGTCCAACAAATTTATTATTGCATATTTGTTAGCATTAGAAAGATTTCTAGAAATGATTGTTCTTCCTTATGTTTCTGAATGTACTAAATAACAAATGTGCCTTTTACAAAATGCTCATTTACTTTCTATAATAAGAAATAATTGTGTATAAAGGATGAAGAATGCTGATGTCTAATACTGCTGTTGGTGTCTTTCTGATTTCATCTCATACTTCACTATACCTGGAGTTCTCTGGGGTATTTATTTTCTCTTTTCTAATATTCCTATCAAACATACTTTTTTTATAAATATTGAGGCCTTACCTCACAATTTCTATGTACTCTCTAGCAAGTTCTGTCCTCCCTCCCTTCCCTGCCCTTATATAATCACCTGGAGGAAAAAAAACCTATTTTCAATTTTTCCACCAAAGTCCTTTTTATCAAAACAGTGATGCCACTCAGCCCAGGGCTGGTTAGTGACAGATCTGTGGTAAATCACATCAGTCAGCCATGGGGGTCTTCAGTACTGGAACGTGTCTTCTTGTGTGAGAGGTGTCAGTGCTAAATCATTAAATCTCTGCATTAGTACTAAAGAATAAAGAAGTTGATTTTGTCCTTACCTTAAAGCACTTCAGCAGCTTTTAATGGCAGAAATATGCCATGTTATTTATTAGCTCCAGTAACCCAGGGGTTCTTTTTCATTTTAGTCAGCAAGCTGTGAATCACCCACTGGGCATCTGACATGTACTGCAGGACTTCAGGGACTTAAGACAAATTAGACTCAGTTATTAGAGTCTCGTCTTGGAATGTGTGTTTGTTTATATGCTACTTAGCAGCTATGAGTACAGATTTACCAGATGAAAGTTATTTTCCATGTACATAGAACACTAATTTGCTGAAATATACTAGGGAATGAAGTTAACTCCGGGAATTACTCTACTATAAGGAAAAGTCTGCTTAATTGTGGTAATGGGATACTTGATGAGAGTCAGGGCACTTCTTGAAGCATGAGTGTTTTAATATCATGAGTATGTCAGCTGGAATGCATGCTCTTGAAGCATAAAGCATATCTCAAGACATTTTCTGTTTTATTTTGTTTTACTTTGCACAGAATTTCTTCCTTGTGACAGTGCTTAGGACTGCAAAAGGGCCAAGACTCTGCTAGAAAATTTATTGATGAGCTTGAATATACTACCAAACCCGTCATTTTTCTGCAACCATTTCATATTTAAGGACTGCAAAAACATTGGTTCAGAAAATTTAAAATATTTTTGAACTGTAATATTTCATTAAAATGACAACACTAATGAACAAATTAAAATTAATCTAAATGTTATTTTTGACTGTTAAACGGTTTTGACTCTGTTAAACTGTCCTTTGTGTGGCTTTTGCAAATCAATGGATCCAGAGAGGCATCTTCTCAGGATCAATGAATTTCTTAAGCAGCTGATCACTCTGTAGTATCTGCAGAGTAGGTGCTGCTAGATATAACAATATCAGCTTCATGGCATCTGGAATTCCTATGGATATGCAATAAAAAGCTTTGTATTAAAATCACTCTGTAACACTTCCAAATGGAAAATTGCCTAACTACAGTGTTTCTTGTATAGAAGTATGCAAAATAAGATAAACACTGCATATTTTAATTATAGTAAGCACAGAAAACTTGTTTAGGAACATGATTTTCCAGATATAATTACTATTATGTACATTAAGATTTTATCTAAGAACCATAAAAGGTGGCTTTCTTTGCTAGTAATGGATAACAGGGCACATTTGCAACTTCACATATCTTCAGAGGCAAGCCTCAAACAAAACTTAATAGTAGAGATATGGACAGAAATTACACAAACATTGAAGAAACCAGTGTAAGAAATACTGGAGGTTTCTGTATAATGTGCCTGCTATGCCTTTTACTGAGCAGAATTCTCTATGCCAGAAACAACAGAAGTTCTGCTCTTCCAAGTTATGTGACTGCATGGAGGCACAAGGAGCCCTATTGTAGTCACAGTCACATTTTAGACTGATAACCGTGACTGGGAAACAGTGCTTGAAGCCATGCAGAAACAGCAGATAACAGGAGAAACAGACATAAATGTCAAGCTTTGCATTTTCATTTCAGCACATAAAGAACAGCAATCCTTCACTCAGTGTCCCAGTGACAAGATTTATTACATATGTTGCAGGCCACCCAAAATGCTTTGGGATTGCAGTATTTTGAGAAATAGCAAATGAGAGAGCTCAAGTGCATGAGTAAAGTAGATGAGATATTGGATTTAGATTAGACACTGGGAAATAATTTCTAGCTGCAAGGACAGATGGGTGTTAGAATTCATTGTATGCATAACTGTGCAAGGTCTCTCACTGGGGACATCTGCAAACAAGTTAGAGAAATGTCTGCCAGAAATCGCTTATGGAAAGCTGAGGGTCCTGTTAGAGGGGAGGTGAATGGCTTATACAATACTGCCAGGTGTGTTCTATGAACGATTTAGGGATGTGAGACACAAAAAGCTGACAAAGGGAAATATTTTTTTTCTTTGTGTTCCATTTATGAACCTGTTAAACAAGAGTTTTCCATATATGTAATCAAAGTATTGTTGATCATTGTGAATCATTGTGCAATCCTTCTTTATGGGCACAATTAGAAAATGTTTGTAGTAGTAGTACTAGGGTTTAAGCCTCGTGGTGGCATATGCCACTCATTTTTCCAAGAAAATATATTCATCTTCAAGGGATCCCATGGCTCTCTCATTAAATGTGCTGTCCACTGCTCACTTTTTATGGAAAATTTGGAAGATACTCACTTAGTAAAAACACCCCACAGGTAATGTATAAAAAAATGACATAATTAACTCAATTGTAAAATATTTCTTTCTCACCTTTGAGCTTTCAAAGGTTTATTACCCATTATTTCACTTTGCATTTCCATATCCCAAAGTACTGTTGAACTGCTAAATGTCACCAGTCTATCAAATTACTTTAATTCTGATCCATAAATTGCTCATTTTACTTAAAAATTCATCATCTGTGTCAAATTTCTTGAAAAAAAAGTGGTCTAATATTTGATTTTTCATGAAAATGTAAAGTAGAACTTACACAGGGACATTTTGTACATCTCTTTTGAGAAAATCTGCTCTATAACCTGAAAGCACCACAAAAATTCCTAGGTATGATTTGACTCAATTCTTGGGGAATATAAATAATTCAAACAGTTCCTTTAAAAATTTCTACTGATTTTATGTCCATTTAAGCAAGATGGAAATCATATGGTTCAGCTGTGTCACAAATTAAAAAATAAAGTAAAAAACTGATTATAACGACAATGACTGTTGGTAATATACAACTGATATGCAACAACCTTTGGAAAAATATCCTTTTATCATAGAATAATAAATTCAAAGAATAACTTGGGTTGGAAAGGACCTAAAAGGATCATCATGTCCAACTCACTGCTCCCTGCAGGACTACCTGAAAATAAAAAGACCACTAAAAGCATTGTCCAGATATTCCTTAAACTCTGGCAGGCTTGGTGTTGTGACCACATCCTTGGGGAGCCTGTTTCAGTTACCGACCATGGTCTCAGTGAAGAACCTTTTTCTAATAACACTCTCATTTGGTGTCTCTACTTGCAGAGATTCCCTGATTTCCCTGACATTCAGATGTTCCATTGTGGGAGAGGTTTTACAACAGCTAAATTATCTTCTGTAGCTAATATAAATACGCAAAAAAAATTTAATAACTTATGTTCTTCTGGCCTGAACATTCTCTTGACAGGTGTGTGTTTAAAGCTTGCAGATTAACTTTTGCCACCTGTCACGACAAATGTGTGGCAGACTTGTACTTAAATATAATTTTGTAGGGCCCATAGCCACAACAAAGAAAGTTGATACTCATGAATGCTTATAAAAAGCAGAGCTGCTCCAGCTGATATCTGAAAGCTCACTAATGGGGGGCTAATTACATGCTTTTCAGAAATGTCAGTCAGCTTCTTAGTCTTTGCAAAATCTCTATCAGTGACAATATAAAAGACAAAGTGAGACAGAAGGTGACCAAAGCCCTTTAGAGATCTTCTTAAAAGAAGTAAAAAGACACAACTTGATAGTCACTGATGACATTTGCAGCATAGTTAGCCAAGATTTTCTTCTTTAACCTTTGCCTCTATTTTTTTATATTAACCCTGCATTTTTATACCAACCCTATCATTTAACATACAGTTATTCTTGTAATTATAATGTACATAATCAGAGGACACAAAGCTAGTTTATTATCTTGCTTTGAATTATCTGCACTGGTCTCAGAAACAGCCATTTACCTGCTTTAGACCACTGTTGTTTAGTGCTTAGTAAATGGCAAAGGAGGTTCATGAAAGGTGCTGTGATTGATTGCAGAAAATACTCTTCTTCAAAAGCAATATTAGTCTGAGGAGATTTTGAGATTTGGTATGGATGGGGAGATGGTTTTTTGAGCTCTATAGAGCAAGTCATAAACTTATGTTTTGTGGAGAGAATCAGAATGCTGATACACTATTTTTGTACAATTAAAATTAATATTCTTATCTGTTTAATAGGAATTGTATTCCATAAAGGCTACAGGCTCATTGCTCAAATGCAATTTTAAGAATGAGGAATAGCTGTAGATAAAGATTAAAAATATCTGACCTTAAACTTTGTTAAAAGATGTGGATTATAAACTGCTGTATGAATACAGAATAAATTTAGCATGGGAATTACACAAAAGTCTGAAAAAAATGGAAACTTGTTCCACCAATCACATTCACTTTACTGACATATAAAATTACTATTTTTGCACTCAAGAATTGCTGTTTTCTCCCTGAATTTTCCACAAGGAACACTAGGCACAGGAGCTGCTTCACCAGGATTTTGAGGTGATATCACACAGGTGGGATCTGCCACTCTTTTGTGTCAGACCCTCTCACTAATATGATGGAAAATACTGTACTATGTACGTTGCCCTACCATGGTATTCAGGGGAGGAAAAATACTGTCTCTTATTGTTAAATATGTACAACAGGGCAAGATGTAAGACAGAGGAGAACCCCATCCACTTTCGTTAGACCAGGCATTCCAAATTCCTCTTGATATGTTCATTACAGCAGTCTCCACAACTGCTGTTTGCTTTTCTTATTGCTAAGAGAGGAGGATTTGCTCCCTGGTGATTGAATATATCTGTCTCCAAGGTACCCAGTGCTCCTTCTGGACAACTTTCAAACTTGGTGATAAAAGCAAAGTTCTGGTCTCAGTTCCAGTCATTTAGCATCTGTTCATAGGTAAGGTCAAAAAATGTGTGAGATACACACAAAATAATGGGAACAACAAAAACTGGCAGAGACTGGAAAAATATACAGCATTCTTTATATATCAGCTGAGTACTGGTAATAAGTCTGTGGAAATCTTAGTGATAAAACCTTCATGAGAGGAAATAAAGGTCAAAGATGATGTCTAGCCTATGGTCCCAAGAAATGGGAAGATAGTGAGCTCTATATATCCATTAGAAATATTAGGATAATTGCCGTTTCAAAGCCATGTAAAAAGTAGCTCATAATGCCATTTCCATTCTCTTTCTTCATAAAGTAGCTGTACCTTTCACCTTAAAATAAATATATTCACAGAAATAAATGGGTAAAAAGGCATTTGTCTTTAGAAGAATGCAGATGACATCCTACCTTTTACAATGGTATTCAATCTCTTAATTTTTTCACTAATAATGTCGTGGAGAAAAACAGGACAGAAGAAAACAGACTGGTTTTATTTTCATGTGTGCCACTTCAACACAAACTTCAAGCCTAACAGTAAAATAAATGAGGGGAAGCTAATGATAATCAGTTTTCCACAGCTGTAACAAGTCCTGAAGTGGAATTATTGCAGCTGATATGCTTCTTTAGGCAAAGTAGTACCTAGTTCTCTCAGACTACTGTAAAACTGGCCTATCTGCAGAGATTTCTAGGGAGCTGCCAGCTTACACTGATTTAACTGAGTTCAGAATTAGGAACAAAGAAGGGTAGAGTTGTCCTTTCCCATTTCCCATGTTGTTCTGTGGTGTTCATTTTGCCTTCCTTCCCCCTGCACCCTCTACAGTGATAATTTTATTTAGTTGAAGAAAAAAATAATGAAAATCCCTGATTTTCACTTCTATGAGAAGTTTCTTTCCTTGTAATGAAATTGAGAGGTTAAGATCAAATCCCCAAAAGGAAATATCTGAATTCATATTACTGAAAGGATTGTGTTTCTCCTAGCCTAACTTGTGATAGCTTTTGGGCACTGATACTATTCAAAGTCTGGCAATACAAGATGCAAAGTCTTGTTCAAACTCCACTTTGTAGCCAGTTCTTATGTCTCAATACCAAAGTGTGTGCTGAGGGAATAGAGTTACGTGACTTATCTTTTATTCACTAAATCTTAAAGATTTTGGGAAGTGATTTTCACTTAATTCTTAGTAAGTTAGGAAGACATGTTCAAATCTTGTGATCACTGACTAGGTTTTATCACTTAAATAAGGTCTGAATTTAGACTGTTAAAGAAAGCACATTTTTAAACTCATGGACTTCAGTGATGGAACTACTGGTCTCTTTTCTGTCATAAAAACCTCTGGGGCAATTCACAGAAAAAACTTCATTAGCCTGAATTGTCAGAGAATGCTTATACCCTAGTTACAGATATCACTTCTTCTTTTGGCTGATGCTGAGAGACTGTGATCCTTTTCTTTTTCTCCGGGGAAATCTTCCTTGTAAAGTAGAACTTTAAAGTCAGAGCCACTCAAGTTTTAAAGATGAGAGTGACAAAATGGCAGTTCTTCATCTATAGAATAAGAAGCTGTTGGTTAGAGATAAACAAGATAAAAACAGCCACAACCCTCAAACCAGAATCAGAGTGATCAGCCTGAAATACATCTGCCACTGGACTCCTACAATAGTGCCAAGGTACTGCTTCACTCCAGCCTCCTTCAACACCACAAACCAGCCCCTTTAGAAAGGGCTACAGAAGGTGGTGTTTGTTAATACTCAAAGTCAAAAGTTTGCATGAGCTCATGATATTCACCTGTAATTTTCCTTCAGTCGTAACTAGAACCAGGAGAAAACTTTAAGGGGAGTCAGCTTAATTAAAAAAGAGGTAGCTGGACCTACCTTCTGTAAGCTACAATTGCAGAGATTTTGGCAGAACTGCTCAACAAATCAAGAGCATCTGGTTAGATAGAGTCTTGCTCAGAAATCGGCAAAAGAAAATGGAAAAAAAGATAAAAAGAATTTTGATGTATGCCATTAAACACTTTTTTTTCCACTCTTAAATGGAGGCCTGATACAAAGACAATGAAAATAAATAACCAAAAATTAAACACTCATTACTAAGAAATGGAAATTGATGCAGTATAAAAATTGAGTCACTGACTGCAATAATTTGGAGGTACTTACAGGGCATCTAGTGAAGGAATTTTATGTCTTTTCATCTACTTTATGGAGACCTGTACATCAGCACTTTTGTGTAAATGACAGGTGCCAGAATATTATTTTTTTCCTTACCCATTCATAAGTTCCAAGAGAATAATGAAATTTCCCGCCCTTCTCTATTGTTCCATGTGTAAATGATAGTTGCTAAGGATGAGATTACAGGTGTTTTGAGAGTATACAGCATCATAATCCAGAAAACTATATCATCACCTAACACACCAACCACACCCTGTTGATCAGTCTCTAGTCATTTGATACAAGATCCTGCTTAGCTGGCACATTTCTTCACTACCCTCCCACTCCTTACTGGATTTCAGAATGGTTTAGGAGAAGGTGGAGGCCACTAAAGTTTTTCAAACTGCAGATACATTCAGGGTCTTACATAATTATTGGCTTCAAGGGCTGTAAGTGAAAAGTTTTATGCAAACTGCTTCCTTTCACATGAGGATCAGAGCTGTCTTGGGAGATTGCTGACCACAGGAGTAAGAAGGCTGCTGAAAGTGCCTACAGAAGCATTGAGAGGATAAACAATCTAGAAACAAATTGAACTTCCTCTGTGGTTGAAAACAAAAAGCCTGAGAGGAAGCAGATGAGGGAGCATTACACTTAGAAATGAGGCAATGATGGTGGAAGCTCTGGGTGGAAGTAGCATTTTCTCTTTGCTGGGATCCATTAAGTCTCTGGCCAGTATTTTTATTTTCTGGTGAAGTCCAACTCTGCATGACTCCTTTGAAAGTGAAAGCCCTATTCTTAGAACTAAAGCTTCAACAATATCAGGAACTGCACAGAAGTTCCACACCCCTACCAATGTTTTAATCTATGTCATGTTATTCAATTCCTAGTCACATTTCTGAGATGCTTTCTTGGTCTGGGTAGTGCAGAAGATTCTCCCTTGAATCACTTCTTGCAGCACAACACAGCCACAGCAGTTACAGCACAGGAGGCAAATTGCAAATAGGATTCCCACTGCTAAGCTGAATTTGGAAATGTGAGGTGTGGTACATGTGAAAATCCTTTGGAGTAGCTATACAATAGTAAGCCTATACAATAGGTTTTCCTCAATAACAAAAGTCACCACAGTGCATTTCAGATGATTTCCAACAAAGATAGAAGAAATTACACAGGGAGAGATCATTTAGAGGAAAAAAAATGGTATTTGCAGCAAATTCCAAAAAGTTTATGATTTTAATGACAGAATTGAGTACAGTTCTGATTTAGACTTTTTTCTAATGTTTGCATTTTGTTTCCTTTCTTTTTTTGATGTCAAAGATAGCTCTGTTTTGAGCTGGAGATTGGACTAGACACTTTGATGTTCCTTCCCACTAGGATTATTCAATGATAAATATGTGTTGACAATTTTTTTTCCTGAATATGTTGCATTGAAGATGTTGAAAAATCATCTGACTACCTCCCACACAGAGCAAATGTTTATCCATTCTGACTGATCCTATTCCTGCTGCCCTAGTCATCACCACTGTAGCCCAGAAAATTACTTCTCAATTTTACAGAGCTTCTCTTCCTCATGTGGAACAGAGTCCTGACCCTTTTCAGACCAACTCCCTCAATCCAGGTACTTTTTTTTCCATAATATTTTATCACTAGAAATTATTTCTGCTCAGGGAAATTGAAGTTGTGAATACAGGAACAGGAATAATTTTTGAACCTGATGAGCAGAGAGACAGAATCATTGATAACCATCAGATTATGGGAACAGGGCTAGAGCCACGCTTAGCCGGACATTGTCAGAAGTGTTTATGCTGAGGTGGAAAAGGGGAAAAAATCCCTATGCAAAATCATCAGTCCCTGAGTTCTCCTGCAGTATAGTGTGTGTTCAGAGCTCCCATGCTGCCTTACAAATTTTCTTCAGCTTTTTTCCAACGCTGCAGAGTCTGTTTCACTTGGCTACATAAAAGACCATCTGATCTTGACAGCCACTACACCAGAAGGGATTGTAAGTGATTTGTGCAGCCCACAAAGTCGTTATGGATGCACAAGGAGGACTGAACCATACAGTGAGCCCAAGCCCCACTTACAGCCCAAAGGCTTATCCTAACAGCCATAGAGCCACAGTGCAGAAAACCCAAGTGGTTTTCCTGAAATGAAATAAGGCCCTAGAGCTTCTAACCCAACTTGAGTGTAAGGTTTAATTCCTATTTCCAGCTTTGTTACACTAGTAACAACCATTCACTCTGCCCTCCTCTACCAGAGCAGCAAATGAAAGAGCCGTAAATCAACCTCCCTTTGGATACACTTCTGTTGACGGGAATTTCCCTCTATTATTATAACACTGTGAGAAAAGACTGTGCAGTGTGAACTTTTTATTAAAAGTGCTTTTTACAAATTACTTAAGATGCCTGTTATAACAAATGTTAAAGCCCAAATATTCTTTAAGCACTGTTTCATTTCTCATGCACTTATGTACCCACTGCACCATTAAGTTAAAAAACAGTGAGGAAAGGGAAGCCATACCACAGGGTCTGCCTAGGCCATGGGTTGCTCCTGGAAATATTCCTGAGCACAAAGCTCAGCAACCACCTCAGCACTGACACTGAGGAATAAGCTCCAGTAAAACTCCAAAGTGTTATTTGAATGGAATTAAATTCAATTACTTTATAATTAACTTCCACTTAAGCCAGGAATTCATTAGCTTTAGGGAAAAACAAGGACGGTTATGCAACCCGTCTAACACAGTTGTTCCACACAGGACCCTATTTAGCACAAAGCACAGGTTAGTTTTCTAGAAATTGCATAGCATGACTTGTAGTATTTTGTGGTATATACTCATGTTAATAAGATACTGGAGTGTACAATTTCCAGGTCTTTCTAAAGAGGTATTATTTTTATTACAATTCATATGGTAGAATGAATGAAATTATATCAGCTTCCATAAGCTTATCTAAAAGCACTACTAAAGGAGATTAGTATATTGCAAATGGAGTAAGAGAGGAAAGATGGACTGTGAATTTGCCTCCTGTATCAGGCTGAAGGACATCTCTGAATAACGTTATAACCCATTGCTCTAGGAGTTTTGACTGTGGCCTTTGGCAGTACTCAACAACCCAAACAGCAGACACAATTTTCTCAAATTCTTAGAGATGCACTGTTTAGGCTGATGTTTTGTCTTTTTTTTTTCTTTATTAAAAGGAGGGACAATCTTTGCTGAAAAACTCTTTGCTTAAAAAAAAAATTATTGAGTTACCCTTTATTTAAAACAAGTAAAAACTTGTATTTCATATTTTACATAGAAAAATCATGTCCATATCTGATTTATTTGTTCTCACAAAAAATTCATTTAGATAGCAATTTTATTGTGCTCCAGTAATTTTTATGAAAGCTTTAAATATGGAAATAAATTTTTAAAAAATGAAAGCAAACACCTGTAACCTTATACTTTTTCTCTCTGTTAAAGTCTCTCCGAAGACATTCTTACTCTAAAAATGTACTTAGTTCTTATTGTGGTTTAAGCCTTATAGGATTTTAATCTACCTTACCTATGACTGTGTCCATTCATAAATGCCCTGCTTTGCACATATATAAGGATTTTATTCTCTTTGGGGTCAATGGAGATTATATGTCCTTTTGTCAAGGATTAGTTCAAAAATCTGTGCAAAAGGTCTCTTTTGAGAATTTTTGAAGTATTAGAATGTTTATTTTCTGGGGGGTTTTTTTGGTCATATTAGCTGCCTATGCAGATTTCAGAAACAGTGCAAATAGTTCAGCTTTTCAGCTGTGGTTTTGGATATTTTATTGTGGATCTGAATTTCTAATACGTAAGTACTACCTGGGAGATGAGTTTTTGTGGCCTCTCCATGGTAACTCGAATTAAGGCTTTCCTCTTGTACATTCCTGTGAATTTCTATCGGAATGCCATGTGTGAGGCAATTTGGCAGAATATAAATGGCCTGCCTAAAATGAAGGGGAACATTTAGGGAGTCTGCAGAATGCATGTCACTGATTAAAAGGGTCATCTCAAAGATCTGTCTGTAGCTGAGTTTCACAGCCTACCTCACATAGCATTGCTGGAAACCAACTTACTCATTCTTGACTTATACACGTGCTAGAAATTACCAGTACCTGCTTCCTTCTTTAGATCCTGCCTTTTTGATGGAACCAAACTCCACTGACAGATGTACTGGACAGAACTAGAAATCTGCCCAGCAGCTGCATCCTCCTACCACCCTCTCTGCTGTCAGCAACAAAGGGACCGGTTCCCTTCCTCTGTGAGTATAGTGGAACAGGGACCACATTTCTCAAATTAGACTTTCTGTCTCCAAAAAGCATACAGCAAAACAAAGACCCATTAAGCAACCAAAGAAGAAAATTCTGAAAAGTGAGTATTTTAATGCTTTGTGGGGAAAGGGTAAAAATGGAATAAATCAAGGAGACAAAAGGCATCCCTACTCTAGTGTAGTAGCTTTGCAGGAATTTTGTATGTCAACCTGTTCTTTAATTTGACAGTCAAAATGTTCATGGTTACCCATAAAACTCCAACAACAATGATTTTCTGGGCAGTCTTAATAAATGTTATTTTAATTAAAAGATTTCCTCTCTTTTCTGTGTGCTATTAAATTGAAAGAGAACTCTGACTATTCCAATTAGCATTTATCACAAAATATGTATATGCAAAAGAAAAGAAAGTAAATACGATTTGAAAAAACAAAATCATACCACAGCAAGACAATTAGAACATTGTTGCCAATTTTTTTTATTTGAAATAACTCATCACCAATATATTACAGATGCTGAAAATATATGTGAAACATTTAAAATAAAAACAAGTCATCCAAAAATTATACAAACAAAAATTTTGAAACATGCTCACAATTAAAACGTAGTGTTTCAAAACTGTGGATTTCCGTTTGTTCTGGATCTGAAATTAGTTTTCAAATCAATTGATATTTTACATTAATTGAATTAAGAGAAACATACCTAATATTTCAGAAGAGAATATTTTACCTTTCATGGAAATACTCCGTAACTTTAAAATTCTAAAAGCATGTGGAGGCACTCCAGGCCCTAAAACAATAAAGAGGAGCATGCCAATCCTATTGTAAAGAAGCATGTTGAGGAGGATGGACAGCAAGGTGCCTGGCTTATTCTGAACACCAATTTCTGGCCTTGCCTGGCAAGCTTAGCAGTGACAGTACAGCTTGATCTCCCCTGATGGATCTAACTGGAGTAACTTAAAAAGTTAACTAGATGCCATTAATGGTCTGCAAAGCACATCATGCTCCCAGTGTGCAGACTCAGACATTTCACCTTAAACTGCCCAGAGATGAAATTTGGGATAACTTCATTGTCCTGAACTAGGTTGGAAAGCACTCATCTACTCTGCTCTGGTGGTACACAAAAGAATGTATAATCACTGGGACAAAATAGTAGGACAATAAAGAAATTCCATCCTAAGCTGTCAGCAGAAATTCCTTTACCGTACAGACATTTTTACTGACAAACTCTAGAGCTTAAAAGGAGTTTCTCACGCTCTCCCCTGGGTGTTGCCTGGAGTAGCATTTGTGGGCTCTGCCCATAAACTCCAGTGCTCACCTCACCCATCATGCTGTGGCCACTGTTAGGGATATGATTTAGATGAGCCTACAGTTTATCCCAATTAATAAAGCATGGAAATGTAGGACAAGGAATTGACAGTCACATTTTTATTTATATCACCTAACCTTGGTTTGTCCTTTAAAAGGACTCTGCAGAATCACTGGAATAAATTATGTTTATTGTGGTCTGTGCTGCATGATACTATTATTTTTTCACTGGTAAATAACTTAGACACTGCTACTGAACAGACAGACACACTTTGTGTTAAGTGGAACACTGAGATAGGTAGAAGAAATTCAGAGAAATTGACACTAATTGCTTCTATTGCATGTGTTTCTTAATATATTGAATTATTTTTCCATTAACTCCACAGGGATCCTATTTTATGAGTCATCAGTGGCCAGGAAATCTCATTTCTAAAGGACTAGAGCCAGTGTCACTAAAGACATCCAAGACTGTGTCAGATCCTTTTCTAATGGAGAGCAAATGCTCCCACAATAAAGGACAGACAAAAAGAATTAAGGACAGCCTGGTGTGAAGGGAGAAGATAATTCCCTGCTCCTCATTTAGGTAGTACTAAATAGGGTTTGTGTTCTACATTTTGTTTATTTTTGATGGTTCCTTGGTGGCTTGACACTAAGTGGAACTACCTAAGCTTGGTAAACAAATGAAAATTCTAAGTATGAGATTTTATTGCAGTTAATTAAAGAATCTCCTTGGTGCTGCTGGGAGTATTCCTCAATTAGACCTGCTCTCTGGACTGTGGTCAAACTATGGGTCAGAAAGACACAACCTTCAGGCCTGGACTTCTTAGGAAGGAGATCACTGTTGATCATCATCCACATATTCTTCTTTCTTCCTCTTGAGATTCAATTGCATTTTTGCACCAAATCTTTTGCTAAACCTGATGTTTTGCTACCTGAGTGGATCTGAGACTTTGGGCTCCAAAACCTCTTGTCTGGGACCAATTACTTTTCAAATTCCTCCTTCCTTAAGTTGCCCCCGCATGGTAATAAAGATGTTTCCTCTTTTCAGAGAAAAAATAGAAGCTGCTTACATTCACCTTTAAACTCTGGTCACTTCACTTGTGTATCAAGCATTCGGTAAGATTCCAATAGGCGTATTTAGTGGGTGATTTGGATCCAAGGATCCAGCAACCATCCTCCTTGCTCCCTCCTCTCACTGAAACACAGGAGGAACCACATGGCACAGGACTATGCTCTGTCCAAGACACAGATGCAAATTTGTTGACTGTTATTAACAGAAAATTGATCTACCACTTGCATGACCAGCTAGGTTGTCCAACAGCTTTTAGCACCCTCCCTCTCTCCCTGTTTATGAATGAGTGCACATTCCAGGAAGACCCAAAGAAGAGTGGTCTACTGCAGAAAGAGGAAGTTTTCACACATCCCCAAAAAGACAGTGATATAGACATGGTGGCAAAAAAAACATTATTACTAATAATTAGTTTTAAAAATGCAATTGTATTTATTACAAGGAATCCAGTTTTGTTCTTTGCAAGGACCATAGTTGACAGCTGTAGAATGTTCATCAAAAACTAATCAACCTGCTCATCCACAAAAACCCCCCACATGTTTTTTGCACAGCTTTAAGGGAAGGAAAGTAAAACTACATATAAATTATCAGCTTCATTAATAGAAGTGTAATTCTTCAGTAATGAGCAAAAAAACCCTTTATTTTTTTTTTCATTTGGGCAGCCAAAAAGAATCTATACTCTTCTTCACCCACTCATGCCACAAGCCTGAAGGATCTCCCAACACAAAAGACACTAATTCTACACCAATGGGAAATGTATCAGCTCACTGTATTTAAACTGACTTAAACTGCAGAAAAGAGGATTTAGGGTAGAACAAACTCTCAAACCTCTACATGGGAGAGGCTTGCTCAGGAGGCTGTCACCTTTCTAACATGGGTACCAGCTAAAATAAGCTAGGAGAGTCTGTCAGAAATTACACAGGAACAGCTGATCCTTCTTCAGCAGAAGGACTTAATTAACTTTCCCAGCTCCCTTCCAGATCAATTTGCTAAGATTTTTTTTTTAATAGTGGTATTTTGATAGGTTATTTACAATATAGATATTTGCCATGAGGAAAAAAAAAAATTATTCCAAAACTTTTAGGATTTTGAAATAGTTCCTCTAACTGTGAAAAACCCAAACAAACAACAAACCCCACACAGTTCTGGAAACTAAAGTAATAAGCTAGTCTGGGTTGTGGCTGGATTGTAAAGTGCAAAGAGAACTTAGAAAAAGGGAGGTAAGTAGTTATTAATTTTGTGGGTCATTACCGTCAGCCAACTATTCAATACAGACTTGGTGATCCTTATGAGTCCCTTCCAACTCAGGATATTCTATCATAGAAGCATCTGGGACAGAACATGTGACTGCCCTTGTGAAGACATTTATCTCTTTAATCCTTTCTTCTGTTTGTACTTTACACTGGACTACAAAACAATCTCAAGCAATTCTAAAAATCTACCCACTTCCTGATCAATGTAGACTTGATGAGGGATTGATTCCTTTTCCTGTTAGAAACAGTTGAAAAATCTGAGAAACAGGAATGGAGTCTGAGGTTACATATTAGAGAAATTTTTCTTTAATTTTTAATCTCCCTAATTTCATGATTTTTGAAATTGAAAATAACAGATCCTATCTGATGGCAAAGTAGTAGACAAATGACCTTTTCCAGTCCCTTCCAGGAGTACATTTTTAACACTCTGAATTTACTGACTAACTAGTTACTATGTCCTGTAGAGCAAAGACCCTTATACATTAAATTATACTTTAATCCTGGATGCTAAACCAGTTTAAAGTAAATGAAAAGGTGCTTACTACTCTAAAAAGGTTTGGCCAATACTGCATGTTTTTCTCTCACTAACAATAAAATAAATATATTGCTATACAATCTATGTTATAAGCTAAAGAAATTAACTACTGAAACTTGGTAACATAACTAAGTAATGGACCCTGCTGTTAATGTCTCTGCTAGGAAATAATAGCAAGGAGAGTTATATATGCTGAAATGTATTTATGACACATAAAGTTGCAATGTCCTATTACTGTTTTGTAAAACCTTCAGAGGAATGAATCTGCTTTTCTGTAAGGGCAAGGATTTTTTTCCTAATTAATTTAAGGTTTTCATGTTAAAAAAAATGCCTGATGTTTTTGTTGCTTAAAGCTTTATGATGTTTAAAATCTTGATGCCCTTAGAACATGAAATCAGAGCAGGACAATATCTAATTATTTCCAAGTTACCCATGACAATGGAGACAACAAGCATCACAGGAATCACTGGAACTGTCAGATCAGGACTCAGTAATGTTTCCCATTAGGCAAACTGATGAGACCTCATCCATTTTATATAATTTCAGTGATTTAGCAACAGCAACCATAGTTTTAAAGCAAAATTTGACAAAATGCTTTAATGCTTTTGGCTCAAAGAAGGAGAAAATAGAGATTCATAGATAAATATATAAGTTTATATCCTTTTTTGCTTTTGAATTAATTAAATGGAGAAAGAGGAAAAAGTGTCTGCAATAGTCTTCCAATACACATTCAGTAGACGAAGTTTTATTTTATATCCAACAAATGGGAATTTTTTTGTGTAGATATTCATTGTGTGATTGTTTGATAGTGAAATGGGGAAATAAAGAAAGGCTCTTAGTTTTATCCTTAAATATTTGATAAATCACCTCGTTCTACCTGGACCATTGGGCTGGGTTACTTGTACTATACAAGTGGGTGCAATTATATTATTCTGAAATCAAGGATCCATTTTCTGAAGGACCTTACTTTTCCTCTGCTTTGTGTCCTTTCTTCACCCTTATCTCAAGGTATCATAGGAACAGAGGCTGTAGCAGGGGAAGAGAGCAGTGCTGATGTCACATAGAAGGTATAGTACATGAAGATTTTATGTTAAGGAAAAGCTCTTTTTAGCGGGTACCTCAGAGAAATCCAGATGTAATAACATTAACTTTCCCAATATTTTCACTGGCATATATTAATATTTCTAAATAATTGATAAAATTACTTTAAAATTAATTGGAATTATAGATCTTTTGTGCAAAGAAAAATCTCTGAATTAAAAAAAAAATCCATAGAATAAAAACTGACTCTGTGGGTTTGTGAATTTTTTTACATTGGTTCTCTATTTTCTCATTAGAGAGACAAAAATAATTAAGAATATGTATTCCAAATCCTCTCATGTTACTAATTTTAATAACAGGACATACAGTAGCATATCTTGCAATTATTAACTGCCTTATCTTTATCATTTAGTTTTCGTGCTGAGAAATATTTTGCTGCTTGATTGCTAAAGGCAAAATAGAGCAATATTTTTAACAGCATGTTCCAACTTAACTGTAATATTGAGCAGCCAAAGGGTCATCCAGAAGAGATACCTTTGCAAAGATATAAATTAGCAAGAATTGGTTTATTATGATCATGTACTTTCTAGGAAAAGAAGCATTTTGCTTTACAGTTTTTAAGTACATAAGCAGAGGAAGATATTAGTGACATCAACTGAAGTAACACCTGTAAAAACACTTCCACGTATTACTGAAGTTTCAGTCTATTCTTTGGCTGTAATAGGCTGACCAGGTCCAGGCTGGAGCTCAGAAAAAAGAATGAGAAAGGTGTGGGGGTAATGCCTATGTGAAGAGCAAAGCTGCAAAACACCTGTGGTAACCTGGATGCTAAAGGATTCTTTTATCATACTGAAGCATTCTTTGGTCTTAAGCTGTTACCTAGAAGTTTGGTATAGATCTGAAAAACTGAGCATAGTAAATACATTTGTGTCAGCCAACAATTCTCTCAAAATAGCAGCCACTATTCAGAGCAATTTGAGGTCTTACATATGAGGAAAGTCGATAAAGATATCTTTGTCCATGCAAGTAACTTCTTGAGCACGAGAGGATGCATCCTCTCCATGCTGTAGAGCCCTTCCACACCACATAGGTTGATGCATGTAATGGCCTTGCTCCAAATAAGTTAAAACAATTTGAGAAGAAAAAGAATTTCTCATTCCTTAGAGCACCACACAGAGTCCAAGATGAACTCATAATGCACAAATAAAACCCCAGGCATGCTGGTGTGGATGGGACATGTCCAACAAATTCAGAGGATCAGGATCCTCCTTAACCATTTGAACTTAGCAGGAGACAGAGTGGAGCTTACTGCNCCAAAACAAGTTTTTGCTTTATTTTTAATTATATTAATTACTTTGATCACTTTTTCAGTTCTACAGGAATAGGGCCTGATCTGTATGTGCAATGTAGAGAGCTGGGGTCTGTCAGTTAAATAATTCCTAGCTTTTCCACAATCAAATTGAAAAAGTAATAAAAAATTACACTTGAGCTAAATGACAACATTCCTGACATGTTTAAGGTAGTATCATCTCGGTGATGGCAACTTCAGATCTCAATTACATTGAAAATCTGAAGAACTGGTGTCTATGTTCTAAACTTTTCAAGGAGATCAGGATTGCATATTGATCAGAAAAAAACCCATGGGAGAAGGAGATAAAATGGAAAGGGATTAAAAATCTTAATTCATCTAAAACATCCTAGACTGCATTCCCCGGACTGGGGGGATCCTTAATCTTTTTGGTGTTTTAGTCTTACACAAATTGTCATTTTAGCTTTTACAGATGACTTTGCTCTTGGCATAATTTATAAATTTAAACCAATCCAAGCATATATAAATCAGCCTCTAGTTTACAAGCAATAACAAAATAATCTTTTCCAGACTACTTTTGTAAAACAAAAACAGGAGTTGAAAATGCTCAGTTCCATTTTATAATTATAAATTGGTGGGTTTATTTTTGCAGATTTTCCATTTGAAAATATACACATTTTTAAGACCCGTCACATTTCATAATAATGGTTTCAAATCTAAAGCTTTTTCAAACCTTTTCAAATCTAAAGTATATTAAGAAAATCTTTTTAAAAATATTCTCTGAAGGTGCTGAGATCATTTTATTCTGCTATATCAGAAAACTGTTTTGTTGGCATTCCCTTACTCTAGCTCTTGATTCTCCACAATGAGAGGATGAGATGCAATTTCTATTGAATTGCAGGTCTGTGTTTAATCTTAGATTAAATTACCTTTAATCTTCCAAGAAATCCTGCACATACAGAGACACCCTTTCCTGCCCCACAACCAATAACAAAATATTTAGTATGAAACATGTTCTACACAGTGTTGGATGGTAAGTTTATGTTTCAATCTTCAGGTCCAGAGAGCAAATAATATATTTTTTGCTGAGCCGATGCACCAACATTTCAGTTTAATGTGCCATGTAATATGAGTTTTCCTAATGCAAAATGGTCCAAAAATGATCCTTAAATGTTGATATTTTCTGTAGAAAGAAAGGAAGCACAAATAGCACACTTATCAAAAATTTTCACAGTGTTAGTGACAAAGCTTGGCTTTGCAGTTTAAACAATATGCTAGCCTACCACATGTTCATGTTCTTTCTCCATTTATTTTGTTCAGTGAAAGATACAACATGCAGTGATATGAATTTGGAACATGCTTGTCTTCAGCCACATTGGATTGTCTTAGCTCATTTTAGCATCAACACAGGAATTCATTATCAAGAAACACCTTAGGAATATTCATACCCTTTTAAAAAATTTTTGTTTTACTTTCCTCAGAGACAAAATCAGCTAGCAACTGGAAGCTTAACACAATATTTGAAGTGTTGTGCTGTCCACATACAGTAACACAGATAACCCTTTTTTTTATAGTTCAAATTTGAAAGGTGGGAGAGAAGCTTTTTCAATAGTCATGACCCACACTTTCATGACAAGGAATCATTTATCTGATCTTCTGGTTTGGACTGCAATAGAGTTGATTTTCTTTGTAGCAGCTTGTAAGGTGCTGTGCTTTGGAATATGCTACTTTGAGTTTTATGAGTTAACATTAGGAAATTTTTCCAGCGCACGATTACTTTGAGGGTGTAATAAAGATCACTGATTCTCTGATTCTTGCTGTTTTGAAAAGAAAAATACAGAAAAGCCTTTCTCTGAATGCCCATAGGAAATGTCTGTCCTACACCGTCGATTTCATTATAGTGTAAGAAACACTTTTGCCCTAAGTGCTTCTTCCAGCCCTGCTTCTTAATTGTTGTTATTTGGCAGCATGAAANTTTTTTTTTTTTTTAATTAGAGACATTGCAGTACATGGCACAGCTTGTCTGTAACTATGGTCCTGTAAACCTGAAGCCATTGTTTTGCAAACTACACATTCCAAAACAAGTTTTTGCTTTATTTTTAATTATATTAATTACTTTGATCACTTTTTCAGTTCTACAGGAATAGGGCCTGATCTGTATGTGCAATGTAGAGAGCTGGGGTCTGTCAGTTAAATAATTCCTAGCTTTTCCACAATCAAATTGAAAAAGTAATAAAAAATTACACTTGAGCTAAATGACAACATTCCTGACATGTTTAAGGTAGTATCATCTCGGTGATGGCAACTTCAGATCTCAATTACATTGAAAATCTGAAGAACTGGTGTCTATGTTCTAAACTTTTCAAGGAGATCAGGATTGCATATTGATCAGAAAAAAACCCATGGGAGAAGGAGATAAAATGGAAAGGGATTAAAAATCTTAATTCATCTAAAACATCCTAGACTGCATTCCCCGGACTGGGGGGATCCTTAATCTTTTTGGTGTTTTAGTCTTACACAAATTGTCATTTTAGCTTTTACAGATGACTTTGCTCTTGGCATAATTTATAAATTTAAACCAATCCAAGCATATATAAATCAGCCTCTAGTTTACAAGCAATAACAAAATAATCTTTTCCAGACTACTTTTGTAAAACAAAAACAGGAGTTGAAAATGCTCAGTTCCATTTTATAATTATAAATTGGTGGGTTTATTTTTGCAGATTTTCCATTTGAAAATATACACATTTTTAAGACCCGTCACATTTCATAATAATGGTTTCAAATCTAAAGCTTTTTCAAACCTTTTCAAATCTAAAGTATATTAAGAAAATCTTTTTAAAAATATTCTCTGAAGGTGCTGAGATCATTTTATTCTGCTATATCAGAAAACTGTTTTGTTGGCATTCCCTTACTCTAGCTCTTGATTCTCCACAATGAGAGGATGAGATGCAATTTCTATTGAATTGCAGGTCTGTGTTTAATCTTAGATTAAATTACCTTTAATCTTCCAAGAAATCCTGCACATACAGAGACACCCTTTCCTGCCCCACAACCAATAACAAAATATTTAGTATGAAACATGTTCTACACAGTGTTGGATGGTAAGTTTATGTTTCAATCTTCAGGTCCAGAGAGCAAATAATATATTTTTTGCTGAGCCGATGCACCAACATTTCAGTTTAATGTGCCATGTAATATGAGTTTTCCTAATGCAAAATGGTCCAAAAATGATCCTTAAATGTTGATATTTTCTGTAGAAAGAAAGGAAGCACAAATAGCACACTTATCAAAAATTTTCACAGTGTTAGTGACAAAGCTTGGCTTTGCAGTTTAAACAATATGCTAGCCTACCACATGTTCATGTTCTTTCTCCATTTATTTTGTTCAGTGAAAGATACAACATGCAGTGATATGAATTTGGAACATGCTTGTCTTCAGCCACATTGGATTGTCTTAGCTCATTTTAGCATCAACACAGGAATTCATTATCAAGAAACACCTTAGGAATATTCATACCCTTTTAAAAAATTTTTGTTTTACTTTCCTCAGAGACAAAATCAGCTAGCAACTGGAAGCTTAACACAATATTTGAAGTGTTGTGCTGTCCACATACAGTAACACAGATAACCCTTTTTTTTATAGTTCAAATTTGAAAGGTGGGAGAGAAGCTTTTTCAATAGTCATGACCCACACTTTCATGACAAGGAATCATTTATCTGATCTTCTGGTTTGGACTGCAATAGAGTTGATTTTCTTTGTAGCAGCTTGTAAGGTGCTGTGCTTTGGAATATGCTACTTTGAGTTTTATGAGTTAACATTAGGAAATTTTTCCAGCGCACGATTACTTTGAGGGTGTAATAAAGATCACTGATTCTCTGATTCTTGCTGTTTTGAAAAGAAAAATACAGAAAAGCCTTTCTCTGAATGCCCATAGGAAATGTCTGTCCTACACCGTCGATTTCATTATAGTGTAAGAAACACTTTTGCCCTAAGTGCTTCTTCCAGCCCTGCTTCTTAATTGTTGTTATTTGGCAGCATGAAATATTGATGACATTGGTCAAAAAGATTGACAGCTGCATGAATTGTTATTAACTAGCCTGTTGGTTGCAGCTTAAAGTTCAATAAATACCAAGTTTCAGTATTAGCCTCAGGGAGCCTCTTTCTTTTCCAAAGAACTGGAAATTAACTATTTGATGTCTTTATAAGCTGTCTTTTGCCCATCACCCCCTCACCCCCCCCAACAGTTTTGATGACACTAAAAAGAAATGGTTGGTTTGGTAATGCTCTCATAAGTGGGGATCATGGCCCCTTCTTGGTCCTGAAGGAGGTACTGACCAAACATTACAGATGTAACTACCCAGTCTGTTGTTCCCATTGTCATTCATCACCACAGCAAACAACAGAGAAATCATTCAGAAATGTTAGGATCTGAAAGAGCACAGGGGACAGAATGATTTTTGAAGTGAGTCAGGAATAACTTGTGTAGTACTGATACATGAGAGAACATTTCATCCTTCACACACAAGTACTGTCATACTGTTATGATTTGCCGTTGTGCATACATTCAATCACATAATAGCTTGCTGGAGAGCTTTAATGATTGTGTATTAGGTTGGAGAGAATATCTTTACCAACATACAGATTGTTAACTTTTTTAATGGTGCTGTGCACATCTGCTATCTCTGTCTTAAATCCCAGTTGATTTTTTTTTAATAATCCCAGAGCAAATATGCTACTTTTCTTGCTACAAGCACACTTAGATTTTTAACACCTGTTTCTCTGCTGGTTCAGAGATCTCTGGTATCTATACCTATTACTTGTCTTGTTCAGTTCCCTGTATGTCTTAGCTATTCAGTATTCTGTGTTATTACTACTTGTGATGTGGCATACTGTCATTTTGACTTCGATCAAAATAAGGTAATTGTAGCAACAGGAAGAATCCATTAAAGCTCCTCAATGTCTGATTTAGTCAGGGTGAATAGATGGAAAAAATACCGTGCTGACTCAGTAAATGCTAAATTTTACCACTTAGGGAAAAACATGAATGTTGTATTTATATGTATATTTATGAATATTCCAAAGCTTCATCCTTTCAGATCAACTTGAATCAATCACTTTGAATTTGCATGAATGATTCAGATAAACACCATGGTGTCCCATAAATTAATTACCACCAGTGATCAAGCAGGCTGGTCAGACCATTACAGTGCAGAGCTATTTAACCTGTACTTAACTTGTCATGTGTGCATAATACAACATATCAACATATGATGCACTGTGCACATGTTGGACTGAAATTTTGAGGGAGCACCATATTGAAGTAGATTTTGAGTTTTTGTGTCACTGATTTTTTT
>VXBU01015717.1:396141-458664 GCA_013400315.1 Bombycilla garrulus | reverse complement strand
CCTTTTGTTATTTTTTTTTTTTCTCAGCACACAGGTCTTTGTTTACGAGCACCTGCTAGGGCTGATTATTGTTCTGAGCCCACTACAACAGACCTGCATAAACTTTGCCCTGAGTAGCACAAGGCTTGCTATAATAGGGCTTCCAATTTCTCCAGTGTGGACAAATATTGTCAAGAAGGACCAGCTCAGTTATGAGAAATATTCACAGGACATGAGACCTGCCACATTCTTAACAACATCTCAAAACACAGGGTTATTTTAGAGACATTGTAAACATTAATCTTTTCTGTGTTTTGCCTTCACTATAGGAAGAAAGCCCTGAACAAAAGAGAGTCCTAAGCAGCACTTTTCCCCCTCACCTTGTTCCTTTCTAACACACTTTATATTTAGGTTTAGCAGTGAGCTAAGAAATGACTGTACTTTTAGTGCCTTATATATAGATCAACATTGTGACATACCATAAAGAAATAGATGAGGAAGCAAACAAAAAGGAGAAAGCACTAAGAATTGTGAGGGTTTTTGCCTGCATCAAAAGCCAAAATGCAGGCAGGCTGTAAGGACAAATGGAAACTGTAGTTGGCTTTTGGTAAACCCTCCTGTTTGGGCACAGAGGTGCCATATTTCAGCTTTGGTTCATTTATTTCTCAGAAGAGCATTACAGGTTTCCAGGAGACCAATGTCTTAAGAGTTTAAATCTGTGCTCCATTTAAAATGCAACTTATACATTGTATTATCTTATGTAATGCATTTTTTATTTTCATGCTTCCTTTTTCCGTTTTTTTTTTATTTGTGGGTATTTTGTTTCTTTATTCCAGATGTTAGTTATTTCATATGCAGTAAAATAACTTGTTGGCTGTTTATTTAATTCGTGACACACTACAAAATGTCTGTTCTTTAGAAAAGGGAATTGCAGCAGCATAAATCTGGTGACAACACAGCCAGTGGCATCAAAACTGAATCTGACCCTTGAGTTTGGTTAAATGATAATCCTGGTGATTTGCCACTGTTGAACGCGTTATTTTGCTACATTTTTTCTTTTTCATGAATAGTTAGTGCCTCGTGTGTTTGGATATCAGGAGTTAATGCAAGAAAGACTGAAATTTAAAAGGTAATCACTCTTCATCAGAAGAGAGAGCAAAGGAAAAATTATATCAAATACAAAATAAAATGTATTTTTCAGCATTTGAGAAAAATGGAATCTAGATGTTTATCACTATTAGCAAGACCGTAAATCAGTGACCCAATTCTCTTTAATGAGCTATTTTCACCTTCTCTGAATTCTTTTGTCAAATACTTATTGGTTTAGCCTTATCCATGTACACATTTCATAGCTTGATATGCCTTTTAAACTGTTCATTGTGGAATGCCTTAACTTACACCTTTCACCAGTATTTGCAAATATGAATGTGACAATTTACTAGTTTTAAAATGTTTTCAGATAGATAATTTAAAGTCAGGTTGAGACCCTTACAGATATTGCCTCTGATATTAAGCATATTTTCTGACCTCATCATTTATGCATCTCTGCCTTTTTACAAACCAGAGTGTATTCTAAAATATTTTAAAAGCATAAAATATATTGTTCCTATTTCATCAAAAATAGAGGAAACTGCCTATTTTGGAATGTAATTCAAGCTGATACAATCAAGTCTTTTTTCACACAGGAATCTCTGGTAAAATATATTTCCTAATGTGTAGCTATACACATGATTTCATTGTGCACCAGGGCAGTCACATAAATTTATGTCATTTTTTTCTTTTAGAACTTGGTAAATAGTACTATATTTCACAAAAATTATATTAGACTTATTGCTGCAAGATTAATAAAAAATAAGAACTACTACAGAATTTAAGTATTAGCTTTTGATCTGTTAGAATTCATTGGAGGGCATCTTCTTATGTGCTTCTACTCAAGCTGGAAGGCTGGGACAAAAACCTCTGGTGAATTTCAGGATGCAATAAATAGCATATTGAAATAGCTGAGTCCTTCAGTATATAGAGATTGTATGGGAAATTAGATGACCTGAGCTCCATTATTTACTGTGATTATTATTGTGAACAAATCAGTATTTTGTTTTATTTCACAGCATCAGAGTACTAGTGTTATCTGACATAATAAAATACTTCTGCATTGTGGATGAGAAGTGTTGTATAAATGTTAAGTACAAATAAATATTTACTCCTTGTCTGCAGTGATTCAGTTTGTTAATCTCTGAAACACTGTTTCCTATTATGCAGAGTAAAGATAAAAATATGCTATGGATCAGGCAAATGAGTTTTATTGGAGAGGGAAACATGGGCACCTCTGCTTATTTAAATCATGCTCATGCTCATTTCAAACATTCAGGTGCCTCAGCTAATTGCAAATTTAAACCACCTGGCACTGGTTTTCTTTCTGCTCAAGTCCTGAAAGCCGCAGAAAAGATGATTTGAACTTTAAACTGTGCTTTGTAGGAGCAGTAACTTTCTCTGCAAATAGTACAGTACACTTTGTGATCTCTTTTGTATTTTCTTACAAAGAGTCTTTATTTCAAATCTTACATGGTTGAAACCTTAAGTTAATGGCCCATGAAAAAAAAAAACAGTACAGGAGGCATCATGGGATGTGTGCTTTCCTTTTCTCATAAAATGTGCTAGGTTCAACAAAATTCTAAGAAAGTTTACTGTAGTCTAGGTCAAGTATATTTTTTTTAGTTACAGTAGATGGTCAAACTGATGGTGCTTCTTGGATTTCCCTGTGATGGGCAATAACAGCAACTGTCTTCACCTGTCCGCTCTGTACTTAGGCCAGAGGTTACCATCCCCTCACAGAAGCATCACAAATGGCAGTTTGTCCATTCCTTAGTAATCATAAGTTGCAATCTGTCACATTAAATTAAAATGCCACTGATTTCAGTTTACACATTAACACAGCAGGACGTTATGTGGAACCAAGAGTCCTAGGATGAAGACACTCCTGTAAGTCCAAGCTAGCAGAGATCCTACTTTATACAGCTTGGAACTCAAATCTTTAAATACATATATATATATTTGGCCATTTCTACATTGGTTTTACTTAGTGGTTTAACTGGGAAAAGCATGAAATCTCTCTTCCGTGGAGCATATTTTGTTTACATTCATTTAATATTCTCCCCTCTGCACTGAAGTAAACTTATCTGCACTATGCACCCAGCAGCGTTTTTGAATGGTAGAGAGCGAAGGGCTGACATCAGGCACAAGAATTCTATAATGTCAGAAATGCCAGAGTTCATCTAAAACTACACTATTTCCCTGCCAACTCCCTGAAACATCCCTACTTTCTTTCTAAGCATCATCTGTCCCCCTCAGATGTTCTCCAATAAGATACTGAGGTGTTTAAACTAACTGCATGTACATAAGATATTTTATAGAGGAATGGAAATTCTGCCTACAAAGAGGTTCTTGCTTGTGCTGGAGCCATAGAAAAGTCCTTTTCTCCTTCCCTTGTGAATATTCAGCAATTTCAAGTGAAGAAATTGTGTTATTTTCATTCCACTTGCTGCCGAGAAAACTGTGTTATGAAAGTAGCTTGCCTGGATATACAGCAATAACATGGTTATATTCCTGAATTTCTGGAATACACAAATACGGAATTCAACAGAAAAATTTAATGAAGTCTACTTAACTCTGATGATGTGAAAAGCCTGCACTTTAACATGATGTGTTAAGCTTCAATACAGAGACACAGGAGACAGATGAACATATTGCAAAGTGTTTTACTTGTTATGATACTAGAGATGTGAGGTTTAACCTTTAGATGACCCTAAGGTTGACTCACTGTATAAAATAGATCACTAAAACATGAAATGGGCAGCAAAGACTAGGCATCTGAAATTAGGAAAGAACAATGTTCTATTGAACTCTTTAGCATGACTTTCCCCTTAAATCCAAGCTCACATACTCAGAGTATTTATAAACTGTATCTAGTAATAGGTTAGCTTGCAATTGCAAAAAATGTATTTATTCATTTAAATAGCACATTCATTTTAGCATATTTATAAGACTTGCTATACACCAAAGTGTAATCATAGCTCTATGCATAATAAACCAATAAAAATATACAGTTTATCATTTTGCTATGATAACCATTTCTCAAGTATAATATTCATTGGCTATCTTAAACACCTGTCTTGCAACACATCCATTGTTTCTATATTGGTCCCCTGAAGGTCACTTGGTTATAAAACTAAGACCTTGAGCTGTACAGAAGCATTTTACAACATGTCCAATACAATACATAATGACAGGAAAAATCACATTTAGATTGTGGATGTACTTCTAAAAAAACTTACCTGAGATATGCCCCATAAATAAAAATGAAAAAACCCTGACACTAGAGGCAGAAACATTGTCCTAAAGGTCTCCTAAATATTGTTCTAAAGGTCTGAAACCAAATCAAACTTGCTTATTGATTCCCTATTCATCATAGCTCTGTCACTAGGGCTGCTAAACTGAGGAGGTTGTTTTAGCTATTTTAAAGTGTGCAACTAAACAGAACTCCTGAGAAAGTTTCTGCACTTAGAACATAAACATGAGATATTTTTCTGCTGTAGACCACTTTGAAATAAAAAAATCATCACTACATGTGTTACAGTAGTCAGGAGTAAGATGGTAGCATATATAAAATGTCATTGCAGAGTTACAAAATATGGAACCTGCCTGCTGTCCATCTTTGGAAAGACTGATACTCTGCTCCTCTCTACTGTCGTCTTATCCAAAGTAATTTTAATAACTGCAAAAGTAAATGGCACTTTCATGTCTTTGGGATCTATAGCTGCCTTATTTCAAATTCTTCAGCAAAGAAATTCTGAACCATTCTCTTCCAGCTGCTTTTATTCTGCTTTGTTATGTTAATGCTCCATGAAAAGACGTCATGGAGGATCAAAGAATTTTTTGCATACAATTTATACTAAAAATAATTTTGATTTGAACTTGAAGATTAAAGTAACTTTCCGTTTTCAATAATATAGAAAATTAGGAGTGAGTGCATTAAGATGTGAGCACACAAGGAAGTGTGGGTGAATCCTATAAAGGACAAAACCAAAGAGGACCAGTGACATGCTTCTGTGTCCAATGTGGCAGGACCTTACCTTTAAAAATAGGCAAAATATTTTTATTTTATTCTGAATCTTTTTCCTTAAACCAATAAGAGATCTTTCATGTGAGTAGAGATTTCCCAGTCCAGGGTGGGCAGGGCTTGTGGCGCAGTAGGGCCTGTTTATGAAATAAATCTGTTATCTAGGAGCAAATCATGATTGTGAAAGCTAGTAGGATAAATTTAAATCTTCTTTTCTTGACCCATAGAAGCCAGAATTTTCCTTGCCATGTTGTAAAATACTGTGTGGAAAAATCTGGTCACATTGAAATAAAGAAATCACTAAAGATTATTGAGATTCTAGATTATTGCCACTGAATATCACACAGAGAGTTTGATCATTGAAAGCCGAGTTTCTTGTGCCATTGTTGTATGGGACATGCTAATCGTAGTCTTTCTACTTTTTTTTTCTTTTCTTTTCTTTTTTTTTTTTTCTTTTTGAAACTGATTGTGAATTCAAACTCTTCCAAACAGAAGGAAAAGAGATGATGAAGAGGGTGATTTGGTCAGACACAATCTCAATCCCAGCAGTGGTCGGAATTTTTACCTTCTGAATGTTGAAGGAGGAAGGAGGGAGATGAAGGAGATGGAAAATGACTGCTTACATATATTGAAATTAGCTGTGGCACTAAAATATCTCTTGAGCAAGTCAGGGGTGAGGGTCAGCTTCAGCATTTATGCTAAAAGGGAAAGTGGAACATCCAAGTGGCTATGGCACTTAAGCGCTGGCAACTTCAGAGCTCCTGTAAAGATTAGATGAGCTCCACTGGAAGCTCCCTTTGTCAACATTGCACTAAAACATCCACATTTCACTGTCTGAAAGCTGTTAAAAGCAGAACTCGGTCATTGTAACAGTAATGTGAAGGCTCGATCCTTCCATAAATATCACATTAAACCTTCAATGTTAAGTCATAAGTCAAATTTGATACTACAAAGCAGCAATAAAAAATGCCAGCTCTGAAATCTTGCCTGTGAAAACAGATATTCCATATGGTTTAAGTAGACTGGGTCAGTAACAAAATTTTAATAAACCTCTGATGGTTACATTATTTTTACATCATAAATATGGGAGTCTCAAAATTGCCTGAAGCCAGGGGACCACCTAACTTCAGACATACAAAGATTTTTCTCATAATACAGTGTTACACTGGGTAAGCTAATAAAAAAGTAATGTATGTACAATTTAATCAGAGTGATACCCTGGGGAATAACAGTCTATTATCTGCATCTCTGTATTTATCAGAAGACTGAAGTTTAAACTAAACTGTATTTCAGATTAGTGATAACCCTTCATAAGAATAAAATTAACAAAAAAATTATCATACATTTTTATTTGAAAGCATCATACATGTCCACATAAACTTCTGCCTTTCCTGCAAATATGTTATCAGAAATTCACAGATCTTATGAGGAACATTAATTAAAAAAAAATTACTACAGTGTTCTTAAGTACTCCTCACTTATGACAATAGCATAAAATGAAATGTAGGGCTTTCTTTAATGGTCTTTTCCTAATATTCTAATGTCATAACACATGTATCCACTCTCTACAATGTAAAGATTCTAAAAAATTCAGCATTACATGGAAGGGAATCTACATTAGAAGTGATTGTCTAAGATCTTTAATATTTACTAAAGAAAGGAAAGGGATCACAAAAAAGCATTAGAAAGATTCCATTCTTCTCCTAAACTTCATATTCCTATGAAGTTTTTGTTGTGCCTAAACAATGGCTGTAACTGAAACTGAATATGATTTTTGTGGCATGCATGTGTATGTTTAAAGGATCAAGCAAAATACATACCGTGCTTTGTGTAGTTTGTGGGGAGGAGTGAAGGAAAGGAGAAACTAATGCAAGTTATTACAGATATAAAGAATTTAGCAAAAATTTTAAAAGACTGTTTATTAAGATAGCATAAAATATCTTTTTCTTGTGAGGTACTAAGTTTAATTTGAACAACTTTTGCGTAGCATCTCCCATGTAACAAGATACCTTTAGATATAGCAAGTTGTGTCTACTCTACACTTGGCCAAACCAGATCTACAAATCATTTGTCTCTTACATGAAATCAACATTTCATGAGAGCCTGTGACTTGTGAAGATTTCGTAGACATTCAGTTTGATCCAGACATTGATAGAAAAAAAAAATTAATAAACTCAATCTGGCATCCATTATTGCAGATTATGAAATCCTAGTATTTTGTGTCTATTCTGTAAGCTTAGTTTTTTTTCACACAGCTTAATTACTCTGATTCTTCTATTCATTTAAACATTGTTGATACTGGACACTAGGTCATCTAGATAAGTATGAATTTTAAATGCACAGGGAATATCATAATAATCATTTTCACAGTTGTGAATTGAATGAATTAAGGCAGATAAACTGTTATTTTAACTCTAGTTTTTACATGTCTCCATCTTGTTAATCTGTGTCTATATAACTGCTAGCATAAATTTTGGTTAGTAATTTTTTTTCTTTCCAATCTTTCAACTTGATGCAGAAAAATAATTTGGAATCTCCATGACTCTTTTAAATACAAAGAGGATTGATTGCAAATACTTTGGGTTTATAATTTATGTTGTAGCCCAATATTTAGATTTTAATCCCATTGCAACGGATTGCTGTTCAGGTAAGTGTTTTCCTTGAAATAAAAGTGAGCTCCAGGACACGGTACTCTCACATGTGCTCTGTTCTTCAGGAGATTGCAGAAGGCATTAACCTGCCCCACACCTCTCCACAAAGTTGCTACACAGTGGTATCAGCAGAAAGGAATGACATTTGTCCTTCAAGTGCTGAGTTCAAATCGATGCACTGGTGACCTTGGTTCACTAAGTGAACTGGGGAGGAAGGAGAAGACATTTCCTTGTGCTGACTGTACAGGGAGAACGCCACAGCAAGATGAGTTAGTCTCTCATAGAGGAACAGAACAAGCAGATGAAAATAGGTACAGCCTAAAGATTATTGTAGCTATGATAATGGTATTCTATGATTTTTAATTTCTCCAGAACAGGAATGGGTAAGAAAGCACACATTGATGAATAAGCATTTTTCTTTAGAGTTCTATTGTTCATTCCTATGTGTAGCTAAATACTGAGATAACCTAGTTAGTCTGTTGAACACAGTTTTATTTCACCCACTTTGAGTTAGGAAAATAACTGCCACATGACATCCATAACTTCACATTTTTGCTAGTAACACCTGCTAACTCATGGAAACTGAAAAAAATAGCAGCTGAAACTAAGAAAGAAAAATCTATAAATTAGCATCATTAAGAAGGGGAGTCAACTCTTCTGGTATTGCCTTCATTAAACCAAAGGGACTGATTACATCTGACAGTAAACCATCCTTTAAAGAATTAATTGCCCATATGTTGGGTTCCATGGAACTAAAACAGGTCCCTACAACAGCACCACCTGCTGATAGACATGCTGTCATTTAAAATATAAATACATGGAAAGAAAATGTTAATCTTCATTTCAGCAACACAGCATACATGTTCACAGTAACCCTCAAAACATAGTGTGACACATTTTAAAAAAAATAAAGAGAGGCGTTTATAAATTAGGCTATCATGCACAGTTCCACTGACTAGGATAACAATTACAGGGACAAGTAAAGCTCATGCTTTGTAGCGTTAGTTGAGCAACAGACAGAGTCAAAAAGCAATTTCCTTCCATGGTTAAATTCTGTGTGCATGCCAAGGCCTCATGCTTTCCTTTGAAGCGTGCAGCCACTGCCTCAGGCAGGATGCTGGACTGGATGGACCATTGCTTCTGCCCTGTTATGGCAATTCTATTGTTCTCAGCTGCGGCGCCAACGACACTTCAAAACACAGCGGCTAAATTGCGTTTGATATATGTACTGTGTCACACTCCAACCCAGCAGAGCAACACGGACAGCGTGATTCATGTGGAGAACGTGCTTGAGTTGCTTTAGACATGAGGAAAACAATATCAGAGCTAGGTCTACAACCTAGTGCACACAGCAGGACCTGGAAATCCGTGATGTGTTTTGGCCATATGGAAGTGGAAAAGTGTTCAAGTGCTATCAATAAAAACAACAGAATGTGTCTGTTTCTGAGCACCACACATCACCAAGCTGCACTTCCTTGGAGCAAGTGTAAACACAGAAGCTGATACTCCCAGTAGAAAAGACAGTCACAGACGTCTTTGTTACTATTCACTGATAAAATAAATGCTGGAGCTTCTCAAGAGAAAAATTCCTTGTTTTCCATTAATTTTTTTGTTCTCAAGAAGCTTTGTAAGGATGACAAAGAGAAGACGAAGCAAAAAAAATAACCCAAAAACTTAAGAAATTCTTATTCTTTGTAATAGAAAAACAAAACAAAACAAAAAAATAACCCACAAAATTCTCCCCATTATCACTGTAACTTGTGAAACAATGTTTTAAAAATTTTGTAATCTGTAGAATTTACTAGAGCTTTTTACATTAAAAAATAAGGGACCGAAAATATTTTAAAAGGAGAATTATAGAATTGGCTTGACTTGCATGTGTGTAATATTGTTTTTGTAATACATACAGCACTGATGGAATTACCCTTCAGTTGTTGTGTACAGAAATTTAGGCATGGTTTTAACACTGGAACAGGCTGTCCAGAGAATTTGTGGATATCTCATCCCTGAGAGTGTTTTAGTCCAGGTTGGATGGGGCTTACAGTAACTTGGTCTAGTGGTAGTGGCTGGAAGTAGATGATCTTTTAAATTCCTTCCAACACAAACCATTCTATGAACCTTTTGACAAACTTCTTGTAGCTGATCAGGGAGAATTTTTTAAATCTGTTCAGAGAATAAGAAAGGTAAATTTTGTCATAAAAAAGAAATTCCATTAAAATTTTCCTGGAAAGGAAATCACTTGAAAACAGATACCAAGAAAGACAATTTCTAGTAGAATATCAATTTTTGGGAATAATTTCTTTATTTCCCTTCAAAATATCATATCCTCTTAAGATGGTATAATTAAACTAGAAATTCAGACTATCCTCCTTATAGATCTTTAGACAGCAAGAAAAAAAACTCATGTTTTATGTTATGTTATATTATGAAAAAGCCTCATATTTTATTCTGAGATCAAAAGTAGCAGATGCCATATCATAGCCCATGCTGGTCCTGGCCTAGAAGACTGCAGTCATCTGTGATCAGTATTGTGCAGTGCAAAATTACAGATTTCCATGATGATGAGCCATCCACAGAAGGAAAAACACTGCTCTCAGGCAATATGGGATACAAAATTTGACTCAGATATTTCTAAGTTTTGGGTTTTTTTAAATACTTAATTAGTTAGTAAACTTCTATTCAGTGATTGCTAGATGAATGCTTTTGTTAACCCTTTCTTGCAGACCAGCTCTTTGTTTTCCAGGCATTTGAACACAGTTCCCTTTGCAAATCTAGTCTCAACTGCAGGAAAACAACCCTTTTCTATCAAAAGTTATCTATTATTCAATTGAAAGGTCCTGAGATTTATAAGAGGTGCTGTACAAAAAATGCTTTGGTTTAAGAAAGATTGTGGGTTTTTTTGGAGTTTTTTAAAATGTTCTTTAATAGGGTGCCACCTACCAATCCAAAACTGTCCCACATGAAACCTAAAGAACTATCTTCATAGTTAGAGCTATGGAAATAGATCTCTAATGAATGATTTATTTCTAATAAGCCTGAAGTCTAAGAATGTATGATTTCAAATTTACTACAGTGTTTCACGATTCTCTTCCCTTTGAGCAAATTTTCAATCAACCACTCAGCAGTTGCCAGAAAAAGAAAATATAAATGTTTGCTCTTTCTTTGTCCCCTGCTCACTTGCATAGCAATATTCACCTGTTTAATTTTCTAATAGAATTTGTTGTTAAAATTTAACCCTAGTGTTGCCTGGAATCAAAAGACAAAACTTTCTGAACAATATTAAGAATGGTGAAAGCAATTCTTTCATGAAAGCATTCAGGTGCACAAATATGGCCATATGCACATGTGGTATACAGGATTTCTACAATTTTTAATAAGCTTAATTAATCAGTTTATCTAGCAGGTACATTCAGTAGGAGATCAGTTGCCCCAGTAACCCATCCTTGGGTCAATCCCTTGGAGCTGGTCCAGGAATTCCTTGCCCTAGTTTTTTGTTATGTCTCTCCAGTACTGGTGGAAAACAAGATGTCCTTGTCAGAAATTCTCTTCTTAAGGATAAGAATAAACAGAATTTAAACAATTTTTAGACTAGAAACGAAACACAACTATATAATAAAAATCTATAAAGCTAAAAGTATATGAAAAAACTAGAAATGTTTAAGCATTACTAGGAAAAAAAAATCTGCTACATACTTTGTGCATTTGTGCCCCTAAATAATGCAGCATCAGAATACGACATCATAAACATCAAAGTCAAAAATTTTGTCTCTGCAAAAATGCTACAAAGCAAGCAAAACCTGCTCTCATCTAAGTCAGGGAACAGAGGAAAAAAAATGCAAATACATTTGCCTGCAGACACATTTGCCTGCAGATACATAGCAATTGAGTTCTGCAATGAAATGCAGTTTTACTCTCAACAGCACATTTTCTCTTTTTATCTGAATCATCAGAGACAGCTCAGACTTTGAAGAGTGAGTGAACCTTAATCATGACTTTCAAGTAGATGCCTTCCTTTTCACTGCAAAGATGTTTTGCTCATGGTTAAAAATTCTCCAAAAGGTAGGATAACCCTAGAATGACATGTTAACTACTAATTTCAAGTGAAAATTCAGGATGAGAGTTATTCACCTGGCATTTTTGAAAGTAAAACGTAGGTTGCTGCAACCCTGTGTACCCTCAACTTCAGGCATGACTACATGGGCTCTTTGCCTGTTCCCAGTTTTCGAGGTTCAGTAAAGCAACTTTAGAGCAAGCAAGGAAAGATTCTTGTAAGCAAGAGTTCAAAACAAACAGATATTTCTGAGAAAAATATAATTATAAAGGTACCTTCTCTTTATTAATCTAAAAACAAAATTACAACCCTTGAAAAGGAGCAAAATATCTACATCATTCCCCATTTCATATTGGCGATGGGTGTTTGATGGCTTCAGGCACTGGAGATGGAAGACAGCTGTGTCAAGGTATCTTATCCTGGGGGGCTATTCGTCTCTAATTTGAGATATGCTGCAAGGAAAAAAAAATGAAGAAAATAGTAAGCACTGACATTGGAAGCATTTATCACCTACTGTTATGAGGAATAAAAGGATCCCTTTTGAAGATAGTCCATTATCTATTTCTAGCTGGCTTCCTCCTGTCATATTTTCTTGCAGAAATAATAAATTTGGGAAGATCACATTGTGGGAATAAGTACTACTATATATCTAAGTATATACATTATTCTTTTATTTATAGTCACTTTTGCCCATTTTCTGGAAGAAAATACAGGTTTTACATTTGTTATTTGTGGTTTCCTCAGAGCCATTATTTTTTCCTCTCAGGTAGAGAAAGGAGAGGTGGTAGTGAAGGAAGCCAGGAATAACATAAAAGAAAATGCATGCAATATATTATTTTCGTACAAGAAAAACTCCAGCTAAGGCAATATCAATTTCTGTTCTGTAATGATAGGAAAGGATTTCCATTAGGAAATGCATATTTACATATAATGCATATTCCCCACATAATATGTCTGTCTCTGGGTATATGTCTACATACATGGATATGGATTTTTGTGCCTATATAAACATATGTGCACATTTGCATGTCCATGTACACAAACAAGTATGCATTTGTGCATGCTGCTGGTATAGCTCCACCACTTTTAAAAATGTCATAACTTTTTCCCAAATTTACTTATGTTTCAGTATTAAAATCATAATTATCAATACGTCACAGTAATGTTATATCCTCACTACCTACTAGCACCATTCAAAAAATAATTTTGCAGATCCTATGATTCAGACAGAGTAGCAATACAAGGCTGCAGTGTGATGAGACCTTTCTGTCTCCGTGTTTCTTCATCTGCATTTGTACATCATTCCTCACAGTTCTACTTTTCAGATGCCATAAACTGCTTGGTTACTAAAATTGATCATTTACTAAACAAAACCAAAAGTAGAGTAAAATACTTACTTTTAGATAAACAACAACTAAAAGACTTACTTTTAGACAAACAACTAAAATTAACAGTAATTTACACACACGAGTCATTTTTTTTCAGGAAACAAAATAAAGATCAAGTGAGGATTTGCCAAATATAATGTCCTACAGAAGGATTAGTTTATCTTTCCTTTAAGGCAGAGTATGAAATCAATGTGTTAATCTACTTGAAAAGGAGGATTTGCTTTAGCCAGGCATATTTTAAGATATGAAATTAAATCTATATTTGTGTTTATAATTATTATTCCTTAGGGTATCTTGGGCAGTAACCTTTTTTCCTAGGATAGAAAATTTAAAAGAGCAAAGAGGGGAAAGGGCATAAGTCCCATTGAATTTTCCATTCCAATTTATTTAAGGGCAAATCTACACAACTCTTCTGTCCGCCTTTTCAAATTCTCTCCCATATGTATTTTTTTCCAGTTTGTAGACAATTTTTTTCTGTGTTCTTTCAGTTAATGTATGACAGCACCATGCACAGAGTTCCTGCCTTTCTCTCACACATAAACATCCTGCCTGCATCACCACCAGCAAACTCCAGCCATAACCCAGAGTGCACCGAACAGTGGCCCTGGCAGTGGTTTGTCTTTTTTAAGGACTCACATGTTATAACCTCTGTGTCAACAAGATTCTTGGTAAAAGATCTGTCTTCTCTCTAAAACAGAGACTTTGTGGTTTGTTGAAGTAGTTTTTAGAGCTCAGGATGAGATTGTTCTAGGGTGTTCAGAGTATCCTCTAGGGCAGAATAAAATCTCTGCACTTACAGCCTTGCTTGGATAACATCTTATCCTGCCCACCTCTGTCCAGACAAAAGTAGCCATCTCCTCACATCCTGCCCTGACACAATCTTAAAAATCTGTGGATGTATTTAAAGATTTAATTTAATTTTCCTCATTTCCACGTGCATTTGAAGATAATGCAAAGAGCAGAAGTGTTTTATCTAAGTACGCCTCCTAAATTTAATTTCTAAAATTTTAAGTGGCATATTAGGAAAATATAACCAAATATTTGGAAAATATAACCAAGCTGCAGTCTAAGTTTGTTGAAGTAGCCTCGATGGCTGTGCTGAGAGTTCTGTGAACAAACTGCGAAGCAACAGGAAAAAAATACATAGACCTGAGGAGATGAAGAGAGGACTGAGGTCAATCTCTGGTGATTTCTCAGCAGACATTGCTCTGTGGCTACTCACAGTGGTCCCAGAGAGGAGCTGGATCATTGTGCCACACTCAGATATCACAGTGATACCTTTCTAAATTGCTTTAAATGTGTAATATTCTGTTTTCACTAAAGATCACTTGTAAATTTATCACTACAGAAAGACTAGAATTTTCTTTCTTTTACTAAATTTATATTCTTTATTTCCTTTATTAGGAATAATATTAAATTGTATCACAAATTTCCACCCACTAAAATTTCATGGTACATACAGCACAAAACTACACTTTTTGAAAGGAGTAACATTTTGCCATCTGTTTTTTGCTTTAACCAATAAAAATTATTGATGCATCATAAATAATTTCCTTGGTCTGTCTGAGTGCCTTTAGGACTAGATATAAAAGACAGACTTCCTCATCTTTACTAAGCCATGACTGTATTATAAACACTGTTGCTTCCTGACAGTGTTACAAAAAATCTTTAAAAATGAAGAAAACTTTCAAGAATTTTCTTTCTGGTATATAGCATATTCTCAGCCCATCTTAATCAGTAGTAAATGAAGTATAAAGATTTCCCCAGTAAGACTGGCATTAGTTACTGCAAGCTTTATATCCAGAGACATTTTGCCATTAAGAAAACAGTGTTTCTGCCCAAGCCTGACAATATTTTCTGTTTCAGCACGATTTTCTTCATTTTAATGATTAAAGCAATGAGTAGGCTGTCTGTTACTTTGCAGTCTAATCTAGTCTGTGTGTAACGTTTAAGACAGACCCTTTATTTTAATATGAATATTTGCCTGCTATGAGTTTTCCTGTTGATGTTATTGTGAAATCATGGCATTTTCTTGGTTTAGAATGTGAAAGCACTTAAATGACACATTCATTTTTCCTTCTGTCATTACCTTATTTGAAATTAGAATAGTAGATTAATTGCCCCTTTAATGACAAGTGCATGCCTAGATAAAGTTAAGATCAGAGTTAGCAGTGTGCCAGGCAATTTAGGTAGTCAGCAAACCATGAATTTCACACTGACAGTGCTAGAGGCATTAATCACATATATTATTCCTTTTCTTTCCTGTAGTGAAAGAAATGATTATTTGGGTTACTTTACTACTTTGGTTCTCAAAAAATGTGTGGGGTTTTTACTTTTACCTTCTGAGATCAAGAACATTTTTTGCTGCTTTGGCTTTTCTCTTTTTTTCCCCTTGGGGACCCTCTTATCTTAGTTCCTCTTTCTTTTTCTTTTTTTTTTTTTTTTTCATCCATGTAGTTCAATCCAGCATAATATAAGGTGCTCTAAACACCCTAGGGATCTGTGAGACTGGAGTGCCTTTGGCAAGAAGATGCTTTAGATGTAGGACCAGGAAAGGGGATAATAAAGCCAAGCACCAATCCTTAAGCTTCTCTGTGACAATACAAGGGGCAGTAACACATGCTACATGTTTGCTGTTGTATCAATTTTACCTTTGCTGATTCAAAATTGTCCTCATCACATTCAACAGAACGCAGTACCAGATGGATAATTCAAGAGTCAAAATTGAGGGATGTTGGTGCTTTGTTTCAGTCAGATGGCTGATTGAGAAATTAATAGGAAATTCTTTGCATATTCACAACAAAGAATTTTAATGGAATTAGGCTGTGAAGAAAAGAAGCTTTTATACTCAGCAAAACCTCTGCCAAATACAATATCTTCACAATGTCTTTCTTTCTCATGCACCTGCACTTTGTTCTTCAGTAGCAGTGCAGTCTGGCCTGCTGTGCCTACTTGTGAAAGATCACTTGGATGATGCTCTCTGTGTGTCAGTGTGAATGGCATGGCTGCCCTTGTTTTCCTTAGAAACATGAGGTATTTAACTTAGGTGCCCCTGCTAGCTCCCAAATACAGAAGCTGCAGTCCATTTCTTATTTTGTTAATCTTGTTTATGTCTGAAAGGCAGAACAGGCATCTCTTTCATGAGGGACTCTCTTTCCTCTCTCTGAATAAGAGCAGAGAAGAGTCAAGAAGACTTAATCACCCTCAGATCTTGAGAAGGTGATTTTTGATCTTCCCTGCCAAAATACATGTCATGAGTAAACTTGGAGGCAATTCAACTCTGTGTTCCTTGAGCAGAACTGCATAGGACACAAGACGGGTATCCAGAGAAGATTTAAAAAGCAGCAGTAGTACATTTCATAGAGGGAAAGACACTCTAAAGTGATTAACTGGTTAAATAAAATTATCTATCTCTATAGATAATTAAATCTGGATTACAAATCCTGATGCAAAACTTCAAATTTTGTTTGAACTGTTTTCCAAAGCCTCTGAAAACTCTGAAAAGTGTTTTCACTTTTCACTATTGCATCTGTAGGTTGTATATATATATGAAAATAAAAAGCCCAGAGGATGGACTCGAACATATGCAAACACTTTATCACAGTGTTCATCTTCATCTCTAAAAGGACAACAGCTCTCATATTTGCAAAAAAGCTGATGGCTGGTGACATCCTCTTGTCTTTTATGTATGCTTCTGCATTTTTATTCCTTTAAAAAGGCTTTCAAATCTAATTTTAGGTTTGCTGTATAAGACTTAAGTATACCTTCTTAAGAAACAAAGGAAATTATATTGAGTGTTTGAACACAAGAATTATCTTTAGAATTTAATCCTATTAATTTCTTTCACCACCTAGGCATCATTGACATCAATTTCAATGGAAAGTGAAGGATAGAAAAGGTTTTAGTACCTTCTGAATGGCTATAACCTCATAGATGCCTCTAGAGAGATGAGGTTTTTACAGTGCTTCCGACTTTCAGAGTAAAAATTCAGATAAGAAACATAGGAAGTAATAAGCCAGATTCACCACTGGGGTCTATTGACTTTGAGGAAAAGATATCAGGGGCAACTTTGGCCCATCCTATTAAAACAGTAGCTGAGGTGTTCCTGGTGAGTAATTCAGGAACCTTTTTTTAAAGTTCAAAGAACTAATAACTTCACTTTATCTTTAATATAAATTCTAATACAATTACTATTTAATCCCTTTTAATGCATTCCAGTTTTATTAATTTGAAAGCCCTGATGCTATCAGGAGCCTACCTACTCTTGGTCCCTGAAGTAGTTTCCTTAGCTGAGGATGCAGTATCACTATCTAATACCTCCTCATTCACCAACTCTATTGTTCTGATTCAGCTTAAGCTTTCCCACTTAATATCAGCATGATATAATTGTGCCATAGGTGAAAAATACATTATTCCTTCTTGTTATACTGAACTTCCTGTCTTAATTACCAAACTCATTTTTCCTCCACATCCCACTTCCTCGTTACTCATTTTCAATTATGATACAGATTTCCCTTAGATTTTAATTAACTCTTGTGCTTAAAAAGATAAATTAATTTTCTTATTAACCCTTTGGCATCTCATTAAGATCACTGAATAGGACAATTCTGTTTTCTTATGGCAGGCCATCCACATTATGTCAGTTTGCAAAAATGCTAGGAAGCTTAGAAGGAATTTGCTAAAAACATAAATAGTTCTTTCTGGTGTGGCATCAGCATCTGTGTCATATGAAATTTTTGCCTTCATAGAGCCACCAGTTAAACTGGAAATGTGTTTATCCCTGTCTGCTGTGGAGGAAACACTGGCTTCTAACATCAGTGCTGTTGTGTTTGCTTTGCTCTTTGAGTTTAATTTGCACTTTGACTTTCAGAAATATTCAAAGGATGAGGGAGAGCACAAAGGATCTCCTTTGAGCTTAGTCTCTGATAGGATGGATATCAGACAGAATGGGAATTCAAAGTTTCTCTCCCTTCTCCATACAGGAGCTTGTAGCAGTGCCTTGTTTATGGACAATGAAAATAATATCCCTTCAAAAGCCTTAAAAGGAATCCCATGTTCCAATTCCTCCTTATCTTTTGGTAGACAAATCTCTTCATGGTATTAGACCATATCATCACCATAAATTTGGTATTAAAATTTGTAAATTGAGGTTTTTTTTCCCATTGAAACACATACTACAATTTCTCAATGCTTTGGCTGAGTTATTCCTTCTGCAATATTTCCAGTGCAATATTTTGTCTCCTTGCTCCTTTGGCCCTTTTGAATTCTCCACTGCTTACAGCTTCGTCCATGGGCTGCAAGCTCCCTGTGGGTTATGTGCCCCAGATTCCCTCTTCTGTTTCCTTGCTTTCCTGAGACTTCTGGATCGAGGCAGCCCATCACGATCCCTGTTGATTCTCCAAATGTGTGAATGAGAGTTGCTGACACAGAACTGTCAGTGTAGCTGAGAAGACACTGATTCCTGATGCAAAAGAGAATCATGAAATGAAAACCTTGCAACAGTTAAAATGCATAGAACTAGAAATAGGAAATATTTCATGTATCTAACTGGTTTCAGGGTCTAGGGCTAGCTGCATGTTTTTCTGCCTATCAGATCTCCACTCGCTGGAGACACACATCTATTTTTAAGAATGATCTGTCCCACATACAAGTCACATATTGCAACTGTTGAACACTATTAAGTGTCATACAGATGAGCACTGATTAAAATGAGCAGATTTGGGCCTAGAATGGGATCAAATATGCATGGACAAATTGTTTTATGGATTAAAAAGTGTTTTTTTAAGTGTCTTACAGAAACATCTGGCCTCAATTGGGAAAAAACATTATTTGGATATTTCTTTGTGGAACAAACAGCTGTCACTTCAGAAGGAAATTCATTTCCCTTTAACAAATATAGCAATGGAAATCCTAGGCAGGACTTGAAATAATTATGACATTTGAAATAAGCCAATGCAGAAACATGTATTCAGAGTTCAGCTCTCTGAAAAAAATATTGAGGTGATTAAGTGATATTATGCTTAGAGAAATACTCAGGATATCTGTTATTTGATTTTGGATGGTTGGCACAAAGAGGCTTGTATAAGGGTACTGTAGACACAGTCAGTTATTCCCTATCAAACACAGAAACACACTAAGTGAAAAGTATTTCAAAATAAAAATATATATGTATGGAAAAAAAATCAAACTGAAAAATTTTTATTATGAAACACAGGATCCATTCACTGATTTTGCCTTTGGAACAAACACTGAGGGAAAGACTGATGAAGACATGCCTGTAGACAAGAAATGGTATAAAATTATGAGAGTTTCACAAAAGATAAGTTGTGCCGTATGATTCTGTTCTCTTAAATACATTAGTGACTAAATAAAAGAGATCTAAAATAAGCAAACTTAAAAAAAAAAAAAACCAAAAAAATAGCCCTCCCCCTCAAGCAAACACACAAACAAAACCCTCAAACAAAACACCAAAACATTTATTGAATATGTGTCACAGGGAAATTTGTTAGTTAAGCAGTTTTTTTCAGCAGAACGCTGTTATGATGAGTAAAATCTGGGAGAGGTGTTGGCAAAGTACTGTATTAAATAGTAAAAGTTTCTCTAGGAGAGGAAAGTTTGAGCTCCTTTTTACAGTAATGAACCTGGCAAAAGGATAAAAAAAGGGATCAAGGGATACCACTGGTGTTTTCAGATGATGTGGGCAGTGCCAGGGAAAAAGAGAATCAGGATATTATACAGAAGGAGATGAGCTGGGGGGCTGGAATCAAAGGAATGAAATTACCTGTGGTAGAACAAAGTGCACTTGAGGGCCAATGAAAACAAAACAAGATGACTGTGCAGAAATTCCTGCTGCTGGGACATTGCCATCCAGATAACAATATCTATGCTGTTATTATGTTCATATCTATTGCTATATTTTGGATGATAGCAAATTGTAAGCTCTTTATTTCCTATACTGGCCTTTTCCTTGCAGGTTTGAGGTTTGAATCCCAGTGAGCAGTTCGTAAATACTAGTCATACTACTTAATACTTAAAAACAATATTATAATCCTTTTCAGAACAAATTATGAGACTGATTACTGTGGCTTGAATTTTGCACCCATTTTACAATTCTCTTATAAAACTGGCAAAATATTGTTTTTAAACCAATGCAATTTTCTTCCTACTGTTTCAAAACCATAGTCTAATCTAGTGCCCAAAAATATAATCAACTCTACTACAATTCTAGCTTTATCATAGAGATCTTGAACCTTTATTTTAGAAAAAAAAAAAAGAAAACACATTCCTATGGCATGTTAAATACAGCCTAAAAGTATAGTGATATTGCCAAATACAATTTCCAAAAACACATTTCCCAAACTCTGTGTCCCCAGGTTCCTAGAAATGACATTCTGTAATGAGCTGTAGGTACTTTTTGATTAGCATAGGGATGAACATTCCTCTGTTTATCGTTTTTCTTGCACCAATGTGACGTCTCTGCTGATTACTCACATTATGGTTAATTTGCAGCTGATAATCAGTCCTAGTTTCTTAATAAACTTCTCATTAAGAGACTGGAGCTGTCACTTTACCTCCATGTTACTCTTCCTAAGTATAATCTGTGACCATTATGCGAAAGAAAGGACTGCTGGACGTCACACGTGTCATTTGCAATCATGTACAAAAGCTTCAAAAGGAGCTTGTTAAGTAAATGCCCTTCATAAATCATTACTGCAAAATAGAAGGGTATAACTAATCACCATATTGACATTCTTTTGCTGTATTCTGATTTTTTGAGGAGGAGGAGGAATGTTCAGCCACTAGACATTTTAAAAAAATCTTTACAAAATGCTTTCAGGGAATTCCCTGAACGTTTTGTGCTTTGCTTGCACCAAAGCAAAACCAGCAGTTCAGTAGCAGAGAGGTTCAAGCTGAGTCACTTGGAAGATGCTGTAAGATTCATTCTGAAACTGTTGCCTTCAGGAAAAAGTGATATGATTGAGCTTTGATGCCCAGGAACTTATCTTGTGCCAGTTGGTCGAAAGTAAATTTCAAAATTAACTTCCTGAGCACAGAATAAGAAAGAATTCAAATGTTTTCTGCCAAAAAAAAACCCCCAAAACCACCAAACATCAAAAAAACCCCAAAACACCACAGAAATTTGTGTTAGGTCATATTATAAAAGAATAAATATATTCTTATGGATATCTGTCACACTTCAGGGGATGTGCAGTTGCAGTAGCAGTTAGCTTACACTAGTCTCTCAATGTTGCTTGCATTGCCACTGTAAAATAGTCTTTGGTATAAAGTTTTCCTGAATGAAATTCTTTAGTCCAGTCTTCTAAACAACCATGTGACTCTGAAATCCTACCCCAGGTTATACCAGTCATATGCTGTGACAATTCTTCATGAAGAAGAAAGAATAAAACCATGAGAGTTGAAATGAAATTTGAACTTTAGATACAGTCTTTTTTTGACTGTAGGAATTTGAAGGATTTCTTTTTGGGATTTTTTTTTTCCACCTGAGTGGGTTTCATCTTGACAAGGACAGTATAAGTAATAATAAATGCAGGGTTGGGCTTTAAAAGAGAATTAAAGATAAAATCAAGAAGACAAGGCAGCCAGAAATAATCAAAACCCCCTTCCTCTTCTGCAAGGGATCCCTGCCTCTGTGCTTCCTTTGCATACCTTCTACACATTCAGAAACCCTCAGTAATAGAATGTCACTATTATTTTCTCACTGGGAAATGTTTGTGGCAGAGTTACTCCTAAAATGTGCATTCATGATGTTTACTCATTGCCTTGCTTCCAATAATGATTTTTAATCTGGTTTGCCAAAAAAAAATATCTAAAAAATAAATTAAAAAACCCATCTTAGCTAAACATTCAAGAGTTTAGCAGTCAGTTGCAGTGCCTGTATCTGAGCTATGACCAGACAAATGGTATCTTTAAAACCTACTTATCCTTCACCTTATGTGAGTCTTCCTTTCTTAAATTATCCAGAGAAACTCATTTCCAATGTGCTCACATAAATTAAATGGTGCATCTCTGTATCTAACCTAAATTTGTTCTCCTTTTAATGTCTTGCCACTGCTTTCTGAGATAAAGATTCTTTGCTTCTGAAAAGTTTTTCCTTTTATTCTTTCCATATCTTCCTGGAAACAGTAATACTTAACAAACAAACAAGAAGAAAAGAAACAAAACAAAAACCAAAACACAAGACAATAAAGTAGACAGGATTTGTAGATTGTAGTGAATTAATTCCAAGTTTTCCCTCTTGGGCTTTATGATGACTTTACAGAAATTGTCACAACTGATGTCAGCAGGAAATACAGCTTTCTACATTAGGACATATTGTGTGAGGTGATGACATTCCATGTTTTCAGGAACTACAAAACATTCAACACAGAAGTGCATTTCAAACCCTTTATTTTCTCAGGGATTTTCAGGTGATGGGACACCATCATCCATTTTTAATATGTTTTAGAAACAGAAAAAAATTTCTTTTACAATTGTTCTCATTAGTAATTTTTCCTGTTTTAACATTATCCTGCTGTGCACTGGCCATTCTGTGGCCTTTATTTTACATTATTTAATTCCCTTTTTTCTGCACTTTTAGCAAATAACCTTTAGGATTTTATTGCCACATTCACTCTCAAATTAAAGCTGATAAGAAGTGATTATAAAATACTACAATACTCTATTTCTCTTTACATTGTAAATTAAAATGTTTAACTTGGGAACAAGACTCTTGTCTAGTTCCATATGTTCTTTGATTGTGGCTATAAAATAAGCTAATTATTTCCAGAAACCAATTGCTTTTCATTAAGAAACAAATGAAAAGATTCGATTGTCTATGAGTGTGTTCCAAAGATATTTTAACTGGATTAAATTTTTAGTTACACACCATCATCAAGTTCCTGTCACATTTCAGTGTTATTGATTTGAAACAGAAGTGGAATTTTGATATCATTTTTTCTGCACTGTATATTGTGTAATTATTCAGATGCTTCATTTTCATTTGTGCTTTCCTACTTGTTTTAAATGTTATTACTTGCTTCAATGCTTTTTCATTTTAGTGAATACACTGATAAATATTTCTATCAATTGCAGATGCGATTTTTGCATAAGTAACTGAAATCCTAGTACCATGGTTTAATACAGTATTAGACAGCAGAGGAACTTGTAGAAGCAATTAGAAAGCCTATGCATGTATTTGTTTATTGAGTTACTTAAAAATGCTCTAAAGGAATTGCTTGAGAAGAGAAAAGGACATTAAAGCTGCTAGTTTTACTGTCAGATTTTTAGATGTCCTCTCTGTGGGTAAAGTGTTCTCACAGTCACCCCAGTTTGCCTGTTAACTGCACTTCCTTTTTATGCTCCCAAAGGGGATGAACATATCTGTACGTAGTGGGACTGACCAGGCAACTCCCCCAGCTGCAGAGGAAGGGCTGTGCTTCAGGTTACCCTAAAATCTAAATCTTCAAATTAGAAACATATCTTGGATATCTTCATGCATTTCATGCTTTTTTCCTCATTGAAACTGGGATTTAATATGGGGACTACAATGCTGCTCCATGAGCAGCCATTCTAAAATCAGTGGGAGTATTTCAATAAGAAACTAGCAGACTCAAACTTCCAGCTCAGGCTTCACCTTCCTTTCCAAATTCAGTCACAGAGAGGAGTTGTCTGAATAATTGTAAGGTGAACATTATTATTACTTCTGTTGGTATATTCCCCTCAATTTTTCAGAATAATAAAAAGACACTGTCGAAAATGTAAAGTTTCCACTGTATTTTCTACTTCTGCCTCTCTAATTGTGCACTTGAATGATTGGTGGGAAAAGCAGTGTGGAAATATATAACCTTGAAGTTGATAAAATAAATACTAATGAAGAATTAATTTGTTTGAATGAAAATTCATTCTGTATATATAAATTGGAAAACACTTGTTTGAATTTTTAGTTACGATGTTTACTCAGGAACAGAAAAAGCTTTCAAAATAACTTGTGGAAGTAATACATAGGCCACTTTGTGTCACATCAAACACAGAATTTATGTATATTAGAAACCCACTTGGTTACTGTTGCAGTCAGTGGAGAGGCAAGTGCACCTTTTGGTGGCCATGAAACAGGAAGGTCCTTCTTGTTACTCAGTTCAGCACAGGTAAATATTGTTCAAAGAGGACTGTGAGACAGATGATGGCCACAGCAGTGTCTGTGCCAAAGTTTAGTGTAGGTGATCTTCAGAAGTACTGCAGGAGCAGAAGCCTAATGATTGAGCTTCCCTCCTGGATCTCACCTTTTTAATATCATACTTTAGCATATCGTAGAGCTCATGTCTGTTAAGTTTTATATTAGTTATATAACACATATTAGTCCAGAAACAAAGAATTGCAGGCTCAATACTCATTATCCATGCAGACAGATTATTTGTAACTCAGTGGTTGGTATTATAGTATAATCATTAATTTCCTTTGATTTTCTCTTCCCGAAAGGAAGTCTTCACAGCTAGCAAGGAAGAACTGTTTTTAGAACATCACTTGGTAATACTTTTAATTTCCTTTGCATATTTTAATGCAATCAGCACAGCTTACATCTGTGTAGCAATCAAATTACAAAGTCAACATAATCCAATGAAAAGCTGAAGAGCCAAATAATCAAATTCAGATTAATATTAATTGCTGTAGTTTCTGCACCTGGATTTAAAAAACAAAAACAAGAAAGCCACCACATAGAACTTTCTCTATTTAATTGCAATGTTTTAAGTAAAAAAATCCCAAACAACAAAACCAAATCAGAAAAATAACCACAATCCCTCTCCCTGCAGGATCGAAACCCAAAATTTCAGATAGTCTATTTTTCCCTTGGATCAGGAACAGGTCTTGGCAATATACAGATTTAGATACACCTTAGACATCCCATTGGAGCTATCTATAATTTTTCCTTTCCATAGCAACTTTTATTAACTAATTATCAATCTTTAAGATGGAAATATTATCCTTATTTGACATGACCATGGATTCCTATAGAACATTTGCAGTTCTAGTTCTGGAACTAATGTAGCATGTCCAAGCATGCCTCAAAATCAACAGGGTTCTTCTTTCACTTGTTTACACAACCAACAATGAATACAGAAAGGCCAGCAAACAAAAAATAAATTACCATTTCCCGTTCTCCTTCCCAGAGGCACCTTTACCCTTCCATTGGATAGCAGCTGCACATACAATTAATTTAACATTGATCCTTGTGAGTCCCTTCCAACTCAGAAAATTCTGTGATTTTTTGAAGTAAATGTGAGGGCTGGGATTTCCAATACAGAGAGAAATGAGCTTCTGGGGATGGGGGCAGAGGCCTAGCGATGCAGATTTAATAGCTACAAATGGAGGAAAATCACTATTCTTCTAATAACTCATGCATTTTAGTTTTCTGCCCTCATTCCTCTTTGGTTGCATCATATGCCTGATGAGGTGTGTGCACTGTTACACACGATGGGACCAAAGTTTTCCAGTGGTGGAGTTTCACAGGAAAAAGGTGCAAATAGGAAGCTGGAGAAATGTCACTTTTCTGAAAACAATCATTTAAAAAAATAAATTCTTTGTTTGGGCTACAACCATTGGGCTGATTCTGTAGGTTAGCAGTCTAAGCACAACTGGATTCTTTCTCCAATTCCAACTTGCCCGTCCTTCACCCAAAGCACAAAACCAAACAGATAATTGTTTTGTACATTCTACCAAAAATTTAATACCTAAGGCAGATGAAACTTTGTTATTGTGTCAAGAGTTAACAGTGGACTATGCTGAGGAAGAGTTTAGTTTTCACTGTTACGTAAGTTCCTTACAGAAGTAGGAGACAGCAACTGCAAGTAAAGCATAGTTGGATAGGAAATACTTCTTACATAGACAAAATGTGAAATGTAGGACCAGGGCTTTTCTTCTCTAAAAAGAGCTTCCACTAGTCATTTAGGGCTCCCTTTGAACTACAGAAAATGGCTGCAGGTATAATAACATCCTCTCTCATTTAATTACCATTGGAATTCAGAGAAGATGATAGCAAGTAATTGAGACGTTATCAATTACTACATTAACACACTTGTGACCAGTAAGATCTAACAGATAACTCTGAATTTGAAGAGTTAGGTTTCAGCAGTTTTTCAGTCATAAAGAAGTATTAAAAATTGTTGAAATATGTACTTCTACCACGAGTGAGATTCATAACAATAACCTGAAAGCGTTAAAGTGCGCAATTAATTTGTAGATTGAATTTCAAAATCAGGCAGAACTGTCAATGGTCAAGTGGTAAAACAGATGCATTTGCTCCTTTGCCATTACAGGTTAACCTTCTCAATTACATACAGAGCACATGAACCAAGAGAACTGCAAATATTGCAGTGGTCCTTTCTTTCCAAAGGATAACTTTAAAAGCGAGGAGAAAATTTCCTGATCAAAGCAGAAGGATTTGACTTTGTGTTTTCAATGCTAAGACTTGCCTCTTGACATTGCCACTTAAGTTTGAGTACAAGCATATTCAGTACAAGAGAGAAACAAGAGTCTGTGGCTGTGAAAACTTGAAACAAACATAACCCAAATTTGAAAGGCAAATTCAAACTTACTTCCAATTGGCAGCTCTGTGAGTGCCAGCCAGTGCAACACTTTCTAGGACACAGGTCCTTTCTTTGTGCTTGGGGACCCTTCCAAATCACCCTCCCTCTTTTCCATGATGGGGCTGCAAGTGAGAAGAGGATATGGGAGTTTCACATCCTTCCTGATGAGTTTCTTTTGGTTCTATAACAAGTTTCATCTGGACAGAAAAAGGAAGTGTAAGGAATAGGGACGTCAGGTCCTGATCCATGCAAGGAAATTCATAAATGCATCTTATATGTATTAGTAATGTTAAGACAGACTTTATATAATGACAGTAGGTCTTTGAATATAGTATAAAAAATCAAAAGTTCTTGTCAGAAGGTGTGTGTCAAATGTCAAGTTATTAATGGGCGTATATGAAAAACATCTCTAAAGAGCTATGCAACCTGAAGGCAGAAACAGCTTCCTTGAAAGGTTATCAGCTTTGGGATTCAGTCACAGTTCAGTCCAGATTCTCAAATCATGTCTATGTGCTTAAGCACCAAAGACATCCCTCAGACCTCACCCTTCTGTAGACTACTCCAGTGTAAGAAGTCTCAATACCTGTGTTTACAGAAGAAGACAGACAGGCAGTAGCACCATTACTCACAGGTGTACTGTAGTGCCTGCAGGTCTGCAGACAGCCATGGAGTTAGATACACAGCTGTCAGTAAGGCCTTGTGTAAAACTGTATTGACAGAATATTATTCTTAATATTTACTATCATTATTATTGGAAATTATTATTACAAAAAATACTGGTTCCCAAAAGACTGAGGCTCTGGGGCTTTGGTAAAACCAGCACTAACAATGAGTGATTACTTGACCTATGTGAAACACAACTTATACTGTAAATTCAGATGTGACACTGCAGAACACTGACAAAATCACACAAGACAAAGAGGTTGCCTTGCACTTTGCTGACTTGACCCTTGCTTTAGTGACTCAGCATTGTCCCTTATTACTGTGGACAAGGGAGGGATCAGCACTGTTCTCTGGGTCTAGTCAGGGCTGCTGGACGTGCTCTGCTCCTCTTGGTACTGAGTGAGAGCATCCCTGTCTGGTGAGGGCACTGCCCTGCTGTCACCTCCATCCCAGCTCATCTTCCTCTGTGGAGCAGTCTAGTCTTGCTGCTCCCTGACAAAAAAGGATATCAAACATCTGCTCTTGCTGCCTGTGGATGTGTAAATCAATTTGTACAAATGTAACCGTGTCTACATAAGCAGTTGGCACCTTCTCCTGGGCATATGAAACTCAAAGGAATCACATGTAAGAGCAGAAGCCTTTACACTGTGACATCCTCCCTGGTTAGACTGCTAAGCAAATTACTTTTTAAATAATCGTTCTGTCTGGTCTGAAGTGTTGAAGTATAAGGACAATAGTTCCTATCCCCACATAATGCTTTATTATTTTTTTTTTCAACTGAAATTACTCCTTCAGGTACCCTTGTAACAATTAACCCGTTATAATTCTGTTGTGTCGGACACCTGATGGACTCAAGGTATGTTATTTATTTAGTGGATAAAGCCTCATGGATTTTCTGTGTATGAAGCCTTACAGGCCAACTGAGTTTTAAAGCACAAATAACTTTACAAAAAATCAGCAGTGTCCCTTGAAGAACAAAGGGAAATAAGGGTGATCTTCATGAATCTTTGTTGAGATATGAAATTTTACAGCTTTCAGGAATTGAATCTTGTGGCCTTTTTTTCTTTTTCTTTTGTTTTTTCTTTTTTTTGCAAGAGGACAAGTTGAAGCACAAAATGGTGAAACAAATAGCTAATATCTGAAAACAGGCTTCCCATTGACCCTTATGGCCTTGCCTGTGAGGCATAAATTTGTCCTCTAATGTGTGACAGGGACACTGTTCCTATCCTCATCAATGAGGTCTCAAAGGACTGTGAAGGTGAAGAGTCTCTGTGCCACAGAACATATTGAAAAATCCCCATATTCTCTCCCTCCATGATTTTTCCACTGATATGATATTGGGAAAGTTTATTCAGCTCCTCCAATTTTCCCTAATATTATAAATAATGTAATGAATGTAGAGTTCTAGCGCATGTTGAAACACCTTTGATCAATACCAAGTGAGAAAGCTTAAATTAAATATGTTGTTTTACATACACATCTAGATTCAAAATGGAAAAATATAACTGTGGTAAAAAATTTGCGAGGAATATGGTGCTACTTAGAAGCAAACACAGAGCATGCAAGAAATCTTTCAAGCTGAAGACACAGCTGGCAAAGTGAAAACTGGAGTAGTGCCAGAAGTCCGCCCTTCTCCTGTAAAACAATAAACCCTTGGTGTGAGACATAATAGACCAAGCCCCAAACTACTGACTCTTCTAGGAGATTCTGTGCACCACGGTGATGCATCAGAGCCCCTGCTGATAACTTGGCAAGCCACACAGATTGTTTTGCTTGTGCTACCTAATGCTAAACCCTAACAACAAAAGAAGGCTATAAAACCCTCTTCCATGCAGTTACATTTTTTAGAGCTCTTTCCAGGCTTGATGCATCACTGAGATGATACAACATGCCTCATTGCACTGTGACACTGTGTCAGCAGCACAGATTGCCACTGGCTTTCTCCCTCACTTCCCAAGTACAAGACTGCAGCTCAGTGTCACTGTTTTCTTTTAGGAAATTGAGAAAGAAAAGAAAAGGAAAACAAATTCACCAGGTGCACTGGACGGGATGGTTTCTTTCCTCTCTAGTATGCACAATAAAATTATTTCATTTTTTAAGCAAGTGTCTACAAAATCATCTCAACATGCCAGTTTATCAGAAAAAAAGTATGTAGCACAACTGCTGGTTCACCCCTCACACAGGACAGGAGCAGTGTAAGATATTCAGTGCATTGATAGGAGGAGAGGAATCAGCTTATAATTTAGTTATATCCAGTTACATTCACATGCCTAACATCAGGCTCTTCTCAGGTCCCCTAAAATTTGCAAGTGAGAAAGGACATAGACAACTTTTAGACCTCAAACTTTGGCTCACAGCTTTGGGTTTTGTAATATTCTTGCACAAGCTTACCTACTTGAGAGCCTGCAGAGCAGTAATCATTTCCCAGGGGTTGGAAAGCAGCTAGAAGTTTCTCTCTTTCTGCTCCATCTTGTTTTGACAGGCTGGCGGCAGAGGGCACACCAAGAGTGGCACCAGGAAGACTTGTGAGATGCTGCAAGACTTTTGGCAGCAGGGACCTCCTTCCTGCTTAGGTCTGAGCACAGGGAGATGCAATATTTTTGGGAGCGCTGATTAAGGAAAGCAGTCATTACAAGTATGTGACTAATCAGTGTAACTGCATTTTAAATAAGGCACAGGAAAAAAAGAAATTATAGTTACACTAGTAAGAGTCATCAGCTGATAGAACTGCCAGGACTCTTGTTCTTTGAGGACCCAGTTAGTAAAGCTTGAGAGAGGGTGAGTTTTAATGATTTTAACTTTCCCATCTTAATAGTCGGGCATTGGTCAGACACTTGAAGCTCAGAAGGTGCTCAAGCATCCTGCTGAGTAAGGCTTTGAATCACAAATTCCTCTGGTTAACCAACTAGGTTGTGATTCAGCCACAGCAATCTAACAACTTTTTGATGGCCTAAAGTCTGAGAAATTAATTGCTCTGATGTCCAGCCTCACAACTGGCCACGCCTGCTTGCTGTGCACAGAAAAGACCTCCAGTATTGGCAGAGGGCTCCCGGAGTCCCTAGCAGAGAAGGCAAGCAAGTGCACACAGTGTATTGGTGACTCAGTCATCAAAGTCTATTCGTGTTAGCAAGAACAGGTATGAATAATACTGGCACATGTATATACCAAGAATATTCTGACAGTTCTAAGTGCCCTTTAACCCAAAGTCAGGGCAGTCTCAAGAAATTCAATGTCTTCTTCACATTTGGCTTTTTCTAAATGTGGAATTCCTCCTATGCTACAATGAAATTATATTCTCTTCTGGTTTTGTCCTATGTCAAATATGTTTCTTTCCATTGCCAAATTTTACAATGTTTTTATAAGCCTGAATGAGCTATTCCTTCTTTCTACATGCCAAGATCAAGCATAAAAACCTATGTCTTTGTTCTTCACTTAAAAGAGTTTTCTTTTTACAGAGCCAAATCTAAACATATATTAACTGTTACTATTAGCAGGCCTGATATATCTGAGCATAAAGCTGAAAATATGTATCTAAGGACTGAGAATTATCTAGCAGTTTCATTTTGGTGTGATTAGTTGTTGAATTGTATAGATTAATTTATTTTATTCTGTGAGATTCCTTGTCACATAAAGGAAATGCTCAGTGACTTAGGGCAGACTTAGAAATCTGTTCTTAATGATGTTGGAAACATTGCAAATGCATGAATTAAGAAACAGCTTTATACTTTAAAGAAAGCATTTGATTTTATTAGCCTCGGGCATTAGAAGACATAAAAGATGTAGTGAAGTTGTTCCCCCGCCTCCTTTTTTTGTCACGAGGAACTGAAATGTTACATATATACTTCTAGCATTTATCTCTTCTTCCTGACAAGCCTTTCAAGAAATGCTTGACCTAAATGTCAAAAACTTGGCTATAATTTTTAACTGAAAGACCAAAGAGGATGTTCCTAAGATGGTATATCTTAATTTTTCAAGAAGCAAAAAAGACAAAATCAACATGTGTTAAAAAAAGTTGCAAGAAAATTCAGATGAGAAAGTAGAGGTGAGAAAATCTAATAGGATTACATGGATACAGATGCACTGCTGCACTGGAGGTCAATGCCTGAGCACTGCTGAGAAGAGTTTAGAGCATGAGCTCGCTGCCTGTTGCTAACCAGTACATACCATTGCAGATAAATTTTGAGGGTGTTTATGCATTCATGCTGAATTCTGGGTCCAGGGTGCATCTCAACTGAAGACACTGGCGTTTGGAGAAAGTGGGGATTGGAAATGGAGTGCAAATTTAGGTTGGAAATAACATTCCAGATGCCCCTGTCCATGGCTCTAACACTTCTGGTGTGTGTTACAAGCACAGAGCCAAGCGCTGGTTGCAACAAGTATTCCCATAGTTGATATTAATCACTGTTATGCTTTCCCATTTCCTCAGCAGCCAGATTTTGATGGATCTATTTATCTAATTTCTGTTTTGCAAGCTGAGATGTCCTAGAAGTTTTTTGTCCTGTGGCTTTGCTGCCAGAGGTGGAGTTCATCCCTTGATACACCACTTGTGCTGAGCCTTTTCCAGTTCCTCCTTCATTCTCCTCTCTATGACATTGCGCTTTTTATACTCTCCAAATCTTGCTACATCTTTGGAGCTCACTTTTTAAATTTAAGTATTTAATGTGTCCATTGTGATTTGGTAATCTCTTATGAAAGCAATAAGTGCATTCAGTTAGATTGTTGGCACATTTACAAGTTTTTCTTTACTTCAGGATATTCCCTGGAAGTTGCAGATACAGGAAGTTGTTCCATTCAACCTCTCACACAAAAACAGAAAAAAAGAAGCTTAAGAAGCTTAGGTAATTATTTTGCTCCAGTAATTTGTGACAGTAACAGGTAAGGTAAACAGGTCTGATGAATGAACCATGTTGTAAGTCAGAAAAGTGCTTTGCCTCAGAACACTATTTCCTTTGGTATATCATCTAGCCTTTTTTTTCCCCTTAAAAATAAAAAACCATAGATCAGTCACCATAAACAGCAATCTACTTTAAAAAATTATTTGCTATCAGTAAATACATATATTTGTATACAACACATTATAATTATATATGATAATACATTTTTCATTATCACATAAAGCATTTTATATTAAAAGAAATTAACTCAAATCATATTGTCTGTCTCTAGATTCAATATGTATCGCATTTCTGAACTATGTACTAAACTGAAATACACACAAAGAACATATTATTTTAATTTCTGTGTTTGCATTTGAGTGAATTACATAGGACTGATCATTAAATCATTCTCCAGTGTCAAATTCATGTACTTTACATAAAACTCTTACTGTGATTTGTAACCTTTATTGCAAAAAAAGGTTTTTTAACCTGAACCACCTAAAATATTTAGGGTTGATTTCACTTAGGATTTGATTGCTTGCTTTGGGGTTTTTAAAATATTTTGTGGGGGTTAGGGGGGAAGGGTATTTGGTGTTTTTTTGGTGGTGGCGGTGTTTTCTCCTAGAAAAAGATGCCAAATAAAGTTAAAACTAGGATGCCTGTAGAACCAAAATGTGAAGTGTATTATCTGCAATCTGCTGTGCACCACTAAACTAAATCCTTTTTTCCTTTCTTATGCTTTGCCTCAACATGTTTTAGAAAAGAGTTATTTACATTTATGACCAAAGACTAAGTCATTGAGAATTTTACACTTTCATGCATTCACTGCATGCCAAATTTCAGCTCGTATAGGAGCAGGAAGTTCTAATTTTAAAGCTGGAGTTTAAAATCTTTATAATGCTTAAAAGAATTTCAGCAAACAACCAAATAAAGAAAAATAATTTCACCCTGCTATCTTTATCAATTCAGTAGAAATTTAAAAAATACAGTTGATAAGGCCTTTCATGCTGTACGAAAGTAATTCTAATATCTAAAAAGCTTTTAAAGATACTTTCAACTTTATGGTTTAAAGATAAACATCCTTTGGGAACACATCCATATTTCTCTGTGTTCAGAGCTGGCAAAATGAGCTGTGTCCTGCAGTTCTGAAGCTCTTTGAGGAAAGGTAATTGAAAGGTTTTGTCACTCAGTCTAAAATATCAGATGAAGACATATCTATCATACATATTATGAGAAAATAAGATGGACAAATAGCTGGAAGCAAATTTGTCCACTTTTTTACAGACTAAATAGTATATCCTATCTTGGATTTAGCATCTACAAACATGAGACATTTTTAAAATTCCGAGTGATCTGTTTCAAACACTTTTTATTTTTCAAATATTCCTAATGCAATTTTTCTTTTGTCTAAAAGTACTAAAGGAGAAAACGATAAGTTATTTCTATTTCAGCAGTGCAGAAAATAACAACTATGTAGACTATTTATTGATATATGCACATTATGAGGTGTTGGCAACTGTAGGAATTTTATTTTTTTATGAAAAGACTTCAATTTAATTTTAATCAATGGCTAGATTACTAAATTTTGCTCTGATCTGAAGATGTTTGACTGGTTCAATCTTTCTTTTACACATGATAAGAAATAAGAAAGGAAATGTTCCACATTGGGCAGGAAACATATCCACAAAAATAACAAGCTAAGATCTTTCAATAAAGGACAAGGGATTACTTTTTAAGTTGCATATGATCAGAGAATCTCAGAGAGCTAAAAGGACGTCTTTCTGTGAGAAATTTGTTTGAATAGAACGTGTCATTTCATTTGTAAACAGGTGATTGTCCATGACAAAGACACAGATGAAAAGATTTTTCCATTCCAACAAGATTATTTAAAGTATCTGTATGCTTCCATAATAATTGATGCTATCAAAATGCATTGTTTGCCTCCTTTACTGAAGATCAGCATCCAAATAATATGGATAAAATAGACATACAAACAATATGTTGGGAAATGCTTATGATAGCTACTCTTTCTGATCAGATTTAAACATTCCACCTTGACATGGCATATCACATATCATGGGTAAAGACTTAAGTAAGTAAAAATGGTGGAAATGAGAAGCAAATAATTAGATTTAAAATAAGCCTATAAGGTCAGATATCCTGTAGGTAAATTATTGTTTGGGACATAATACTAAGTTAAGTATTTCAGTGTTCAATAATTTTGCAGTAAAAATGTTAGATGAAAGGAAATGTTAAAAAAAATCAAAAAACTGTATAACTTCACAAATATTTTTCAGCTATCATTGCAAAATATCATCTCATATTTAAAAGAAACTAGTCAAGAAGACTAAGGACAAACACAAGGAGAAGGACGAGAGAGATTCTGGTCAGAACAACTTGAAATAAAATATATACATATTTATATATTTAAAAAATCATTTTTAAATTTCTGATTTTAAAATCTCAGATAAAAGTCTGCACACACGCATGAAAAATACTCCCAAGCCAACAAAAAGCACTCACACCAAATTTAGTCTCTGTTAGAGTAGAAAGTTTTGGCAATCAAGTAACTGGGAGCTAGATGTGTTTTCTTTTTAAATCCAAGGAGGTACATAACTGCAGCTGAAGGTGGTGAACTGGTAGGCACCGCAGTAGCCGACCAATTAACATAATTTTTCCTTAAGGTTACTTACTACTGATTTCAGTACATACACCGTCTGAAATATATGCAAATGCACCTGAGAGTCACTGGGGACTGTTTTGTTAGAAGTGATAATCGACCGGAGCATTACAAACATGCTGCAGGCTAAACAAGTTGGCCTATAGCACTACAAGAGGCACTTTGCTTTGAAAACCCTCATAATCATTGCCAATACATCTTTGTCACAGAATCCAAGACGTAGAAGGGTATAATCAGGCCAAGCTGAGCATGTAAAGAATCGTATGGGACACAGGAATAGCAGCCACTTCTGTATAGCAAACTTTTGTGTTCAAGCCAGATGTTTTACTGACAACACTTTCAGAGGCTGCATGAATATTTCATTGCAAAATGAGCCCAAGCTAGAAATTAATGAATTCTTTTTTTCAAAGCCACTTAGATATGCTATTACAGCTAACAACATTCTCCCTTTCAAAAACAGCTATTTTATTTGAATGAGACAGAATGCCTTATTCAGCTCAGGAAAAAAATCTCTATTAAAAATGTATTGGAATGCAAAGAAATTTGTGTAGTATTTGTGACAAAAGACCCTTAAAAGTATAGAGACACTCAGATGAAAATACCACAGCTCAACAAATACAGGACAAGTTAATGATATTCACAGAACAGTATGGTCTGAAGCTGCAAGCCTTTTCTTGTTTGAGTAGTTTCCTCATACTATATATCCATAGTCCATTGAACATCTTTTGTACCCACCAGAAAACAAACAAAAAGAATGCCTCTGCCTCTTTAATACATGAATTTGAATGCTTCAGCTGAAAGTCTGGAGTGAAAATCTTGAGCTATGATAAGAATTACCCTCCTAAAGCAGATGTTAAGACAGCAGACTTCTGCTTTTTAGTGTGTATTGCAACAGTTTGTCTGTATTTCAAGGACAGAAGCAGTGATCTTGGGCCGCTGCATTCACAGATATATTTGCCTTGGACATGCCAGATGCAGTATTTTACACATGAAATTATATTCGGACACTGTTATGGTAGAAACCATTTTTAAGAATATGATGTCATATGATTATCTGGTTCAAACAGATGTGTAAATAAAGAAAGTTGATCCTAATTAAGAAATTCAGTAGCCATCTGTCCATCTACTTTTCTGAATTACTTCTTTCATGCAATTTATTTGCATGGTGTATTTGATAAAAGCTTTTAGATACCTTCAAATTTTTTCCTGACTTACATTTTTATGAACGATATGTTCATTAGTGGACCACATTTTGAAGGTGTTTTCTATAAATTAAGGAGTTAGCCTAAGCATATATCAGCTAAATTAGAAAGTGAAGAAGTCTGTAAGTCCATAATGTGTCTTTTTCTCTAATACCACTTTCATTTATAAAGTCTTTTAAAGGAAACCAAAATTTCATTGCCTTGAAAACATGAGTTTTTATTAGTGAGCAAAAAGAAATCAAGTTGCTGTGATGTGGTCTCCAAGAAACAGGTTGTCCTAGGTTACAATGTAAAAATGTGCCAGAGGGTCTGTATTCTATCTCCATCTTCATGAACTGTTGAAACCAAGGAGGGGCAGTGTTTTTCTTTGCCTTCTCCCCCAGACCATCTCCTGTTAATGGGCCATCAACACCTTGCCCCATGAGTCATAGATAACTCCCTCTGGGAGCCCTTTGTGTTTAATGGGCCATCAAGGACCCACCACATGACTCATACAATGACATCAGCCCATTTTAAGGACCCACCACATGACTCATGGAATGACATCATCCCATTGTGAGATGCTCCACCCAGGGGGAGGAGCCAAGCATTCCCACCTGGATATAATGTGGGAACTGGGACAGAACAAGTAGCCCTTACCCACTGGTTTCCAGAGGACAAGAGCTACCAGACCTGTCTTCAGGGTCACTACTTCAACAAGACCACCTCATCTGGACTGCTGCCACAACCCTAACTAGCAGGGTATCAGGTTGTATTCTGACTCTATCAGTGTTTTTGTTTCTTTTATATTACTTGCATGTATTTTACTTTTTCCTATTAAATTGCATTTCTGACTTGGAGTCTCACTGGTTTTGCTTTCAAACCAGCACAAAGGTGTAATAAAAAGATTCTTTTTACACTAACCCTAAACAATTAGTGCAGATTTACCTCCTTCTCCTGATGTAAAATACCAAAAATGGGATTCAAGAGCCTCCCAGACCTGCCAGACCAAACAGTAACCGTTGAGGCTTTACCTGTAAAGGTCTGACAGCAAGTTGTTTTCCATTGTATTTCTTGGTGATGAGATTACAGATAAAATTGGGACAGGTGATTTGGGACAAAATTCTCACAAGATGCAATCCCAAATCCAGAAATAGGATTGATTGGAGGTTGTCTAAATCCTGTAATTTTCTTACAGTATTATGTGACAACATGGCTTCTCCCTGTTTAACCTTCTAATTTTGTCTTTGCTTTTCAAATCCTGGCTAATTAGAAGATTTCTCTTCTTTGTGACACTGGACTTTCATGTCACACTTTAATTACAAGGACTATGTAGTGTTCTATTAACTGTGGATTTTTGCTTCTTAGATTTGTGTGTTAATTGGTAATATCAGCATTCAAATTTCTCCTTTTTTTCAAAAAATATTCTTCATTATATTAATTAACCACATATCCATGACAGCCAATATTAACCATTTATTAACTTATTTCTTCAGCCAACATCTGTGAAGATCTCGTATTTCCATTCCTGCTTATGCTGTGAAAATGAAGAGTAAAAAAATACATGCCATGAAAATAATATGTCTTTTGAGAGAAAGCATGTTCTGAAATACTCATGCATCTTGCTTTTAAAATACTCAGATCAATTAGATGTTAGGGTTTGTTTTGGTTTTAATTATTGCAGTTATTCTACATTTTTAATTGTATTTGAATCACATTATTGAGATTTTCTTTCCAGCTATTGCATCTATACATTATAATCACTATATGTATATTAAGCCACTCATATTCATATAATTTTGTCAAAGGTGAAATCAAAAATTGTCATAAAAGCAAGAATAGGCAACACAATACCGAATAAACACCTGCAATTACATAATTTCTCTTCCTCGGTGTTAGTATTTTGAATGGGGAAGCTTTTCTTTTAGTCTTGTAGTTTGAAATTTCTGTCCAATATCTTCTGCTTTCTTCCTGTCACAGACCCATTCTTTGATATAAGGTAATTTCCCTTAATTGTATCTACAATGCCTATTTCATGGAAATTCCTTGGGGCAGGATACACTTTTCCCGTGCTTGTACAAACTTTTCCTTAGTGTCTAATATAATATATTCTAGCATCATGCAGTACAATGCCATTCTCTAGGTGGTCTCATGACTTGAAATGAGCTTGAAATTCACCTTTCACTAACTGCTGCTTCAGGTTTAAGAAGCTGGCCACTTGTGTTAACAATAGAAAACACAGGAAGGATATAACATTATAGATAATGTGTATCTAGGTATTTTCTGTGGGAAAAATTGCTGATTCAAAGCAAGATAATTTGAAAAATTGACATTTGTAACTAGCAAGGACTTTACAAAGCTATTGTTGTTGTTTTAAAAGGCACACTTAGTCCTCTGGCTGGAGAGAGTTGGATTTGTACTTCACCTGTGGAAAGGTCAGATGTTGCACACATAGCTCAAAACATGATGGAAAGATGCTCAGAAATTGCAATAATATGCTTGGAATAGAGCAAAGCAGAAGTTGGAAAATACATGCTAGAGATACTGACTGGATTTTCAGTGGTACTCAAATTGCCTGAGATTCTGATTTTCTTTACTTCAATGGAGGAGAACAAAATTCTTGAGAAGAAACATAACTGCTGACTAGATTTTTCTTTGTAAAATGTACCAAAATGTTACATAATCTCAGTGGAAACTCAGTTTTCAGTTTTTGTTCCTTTCAGTGGGACTAATTTGTTTGTTTGGGTTTTCTTTTTTAAATCTGACAAGCAGTTTTTCTAATACGTTCATATAGTGAAAAAAAGAAATAATTTTCTAGGCATCCAAAATATTCTTACAAGGCTTTCCATGAGCATTGCTTTCCTGCCAACTCCCAAACAACCTTTAATCACAAAGCCTATTACTCTGAGTTATTAAGAAGAAATTTTACTGCCAAAACCTGATGACAATCAACTTTTTAGACCAGAGTTTCTCTCTGGAGTACAAAACTGCAAGCACCTTTGGACAAGCAAGCTATCCAGACTTCTGATTATCTAAGTAGGAATAGTCAAAGGATCATGATTTGGTGATAGTATAGTATATAACACAAAATAATTTTACATTTTGTACATCAATTTCAAATCCAGGATTCCAATGATACTTGCAAAGAGTAGAGAAATATAAACAGAGGAAAAATAACAAGGGGACTCAGTGCTGCCTGGTAGAAGGATAAAGGGTGATGGAGATGAAAAGCCTGTATGCTAAAGGCCATGAAACCAAGAAATATGGCCTATTTATATATTTACTATTCTCCTGGAAAAAGGAAGGCTGCATCTGCCTTTTTATAAGCTGAATAATATGAAATATCAAACTAAATTGTCTTTATATGCTTATTTTACTTTTGTCCTTGAATTGGATATAGTGTGGATGTGATTATCATGCACCCAGTGCTCTTTCCTTTAATTGAATATGAATTAACATCCTCAACCATGTAAAGATTTGCTTCTCTGGAGTAACAGCAAGGCTAGAAGCAGGTAAAACCTAGCAGTATGACTAATATATATATATTTATGTGTGTGTGTTTGTATATATTCATATATTCAAATCAGCATTCCAAGGGCAGCTGTTGCTATTAAGGACATTTCACTTACAAGCACAATATTAAATTAGATTAGCTTACAGAACCCATAAACATGTTATGTCCGTGTGTTATAACAAAGATAATAGAAGCAATAACAAATAGAATTTAGAATCACATTTTAATTAGTCATATGAACAGTTTAACACAGAAATACTGACAAAGCAGAACTAACAGTGTAATGAAGCTACTTAAAGGTGTAGATAGGAGCCATACTTGCAATATAAATGCAGCATTTAATAAGAATTTTCACTTAAAATAATGATTTCACTAAATCACTGTAACTAAGAAAGGGCCAAATGCTCTGGTTGATTTACCTAGGGGAACAAAGACCTTTTTTTCTTCACTATGAAACTTCCTATGGAAAAAAAAAAGTGCAATTGATGCATAAAATTGCTCATGTATTTTTAAGGATATCTGATTTGTAGTTCAAATGAAGAGAAGTAGTTGAGAGATATTATGTTTATTTTCTCTGAATAGTTTCATTATTTTTGAATTTGAATGGTATTAATGATTTGTCTGTGTAACCACTTCAACTCTTTCAGAAGTGGTCATCTGTTAGCTACAGTTTTCTGTCAAAATTATTGTTATATAGCCAATGTCCAGACAAAATTCACCAAATAATTCATTGACATATTCAGTTCTTATCACTAAAAGTAATGAAAGGGGAGGACTCAGCATTTTTTTAAACAGTAATTGGGAAGCACCCACATATATACTGTCCAAATTATCCAGTTAGATGAAATTTAAATTAATTTATTGATATTCTAAATGCTTTCTGAAACAGAAATATTTCTGCACCATGCCAGGTGATGTGGTACCTAGCCATAAATGTATGAAACACAAGGAAATCAATATATAAATGAAATAATGAAACAAAAGGAAGCTTTTTCATTAATTAATGTAGCTCAGTATTATGTAATAGCGATTAGGATATGTCTAAATCCATCATCCTCACTAAGGGAATCATATAAATAAAAAACACAGTAAATAAAAAAGGATTAAAATAAGAAAGGAAAAATGAATGTAACCAAAGCAATAATTCATAAAAAGCAGTGACATTATGTTTTTAACAAACCTAGAGGTAACCCCAGCTACCACACTGGGCATTGTCAAATGCATTTTAAGATAGAAAATGTTATTAGTCCCTTTGCACAGATGAGTCACTGGGGCAAAACTCCTCCATGATTTTCAGGATTATATAGACAGAAGCTGCATGACAAGGAAACCCAAAGCTCATACTTTAACCTCTAAACCTGCCTTTCCTTTAATGACTATACTAATAAAAAATAAATTTTTCAAAAATGAGGAAATTCATATCTAAAAGGAGAGCAGTCAAGAGGTTAACTGAACATGACTTTCAAAGTGGGTGTTTCTTTTTAAGTAAATTCTGCAGTAAAAAAATGGCAGGTGAAATGTACTTTGAAAATATATTCTAAGAGGGATTTTAAATAGTCAAAGGTTCTAATATGTTATTAGAACCCATTGTCACAATACAGCATTCAGACCAAGAGCTTAGCAGGAATTAAAAAAGGATTAAACCTTTATAAGGATAATGAGTACATCCATAGTTACTTTAGATAGGATATAAAATAATGTTTGTAGAAAAAGAAATACAGGCATTCCTTGAGGCATAAATGAACAATCAGTTTAGGAAAGTAGGTAAAAAACATCACCAGTAACAAAATTATTGCGCAGATTGCAATTTTGTTTGAAGAAACTTTGTAGAAGATTCCATTACATATAGAAAAACATTGCAGAAAGCCCATTTGTAATTTCTAGACATTTTAATTTTTTATATGATCCAATGAGAAGACAAAAGTAAAGCCTCCAGAATCATCCACGTTACATCCCTGCTTCAAAATTCAGCCATCTCAGCTTGGGCAGAATAGCTTGTGTTCTTTCTTCACCTCACACACACACTCACTTTCCTTAAATAGGTAGGCCACACCACCCAGTATTTGACTCTGGATGTAATTTGGGCCCCATATGCTGCCTCTGCAATCCTAAGAAATAATTATTTTGTGTGTATACGGGTATTTGGGTTTTTTTCACTTTTAAGCACTTTGGGATAGCATTGAACTACACTGGAGAAGGGTGTATGCAGTGAAATGAGGCGGACTCCTCCATACCACCTCTTGTGAGCAATTTCTGTAGTGAACTATATCCAAACTAACAGGATCTTCACAAAAAGGGAGGCTGAGAATCAAATAACATTTTGTGCTCCATGGACACAGTAGGGAACTAGACCTGATAACGAGCTGAGGAGCCATTATTCACCAATGCAGTTGTACTCACAAAGAATATTTCCTGTTTTCCATTCACAGGGAAACCACAGAACCTGATATTCCAAGTTATTCAGAGACTCAGAACGAAATGCTCTATACAGCAAACTCCAAGCTACGAATGTCCCCCCATATCCCTCACAAGTAAGATTTTGTGCCCTAAATGATGTCAAAACACCCAAGAGAACACTAGTCTGTGAAGCATGGTGTCTTCTCTGTATTCAAAGAAATCAGCGTTGTGACCAGAATTTAAAATTTTCTTACAGGAAATTAATTCCTGAGGTGGTGAGGACTTCTGAGTTTTGCTTTCAGGAATAGTGCATTGACTTACCACTGCAAATGAGCCTTTAGCTGGAAAACAGGATCTCCTTCAATTCTATTTCTTCAGGGACCACTATACACATCATCACAAATTGCTGATCTCTGAATATGGGTTATTTGGGGTTTTTAACATTAATCACAGCAAACATAGGCATAATTTGTATCTTGCAGTTATGAACCTTTGTAATGGTAGCACACCTGAACAACCACTTTGCATACATGAAAAAGTGTTAAAACCACATTTTTTCTCCATCCTACATTTCACCAAATATTTGAAATGTACAATATTTTTCAGAACATTTTTACACATTAGAAATTATGGGGTAATATGATTTAAAATTTGTGTAACAAATTCTGGTTTGGACATGTGTCTACAATTTTTTTGAAGTTAGTTCTAAGTATTTAGACAAGATGTTAATATAAATGAGCTATCCAGCAGATGAATAAGCTAATAAGATTTTGATCTTTCCTCTTTAAGTGAAATTAAATTTAATTTTCAGCTGCTCTGAAAGTGCACTTCTATTTATTCCTATTTTTTTTTTCCTGGAAATTCAGTAAAATCGTGATTATACTCGCAGAAAAAACTTGAACATGTATGCCAATGTCCAAACTGCTATAGGAAAAGGTACTTAACACACATGGTTTAAGAATAGACTTTGTCATACTGGATTTGATCCACAAAACACTCTGGATGCAACATCAGGTTGCCAGAGACTAGGAGGTAAACAGCTGTTAGTCCTTTCCATACTTTTTTCCCAGTGAGTCCTGTACCTGTCACGACAATAAGCAGAGTTGGATCCCAGTCTCTGCAGCTGCTCTTGCCCCCTTATAAAGACTGCAACAACTCATTAGGGAGCTGTCATAATAACAAGCAGTTCTTTTCTTCCTTCTAACTCCTAGTATTCCAGGCACAAATTATTTTATTGAAATTATTTACATTTAGACTAGCATGAGGTTCTTTGCAAGAGGAAACTATTTCACTGACTCATAAATCAAGTGAAAAATATAACAGTCTATATTGTGTAATGATGTTTGCAATAAGATTTTGACTAGTCAAATTTGTTTTTTATCATCAGAAGCTGTTGATGCCGGGGCATTTTGTTGTTTTATTTTGGTTTTTTTTTTTTTTTTTCTTAATGGCAACTACTATTTTGGTTTAGATTTGCTAGATTAAAAACCACAAATCCATTTTCACAGCTCATATAAAGCTCACTGTACAATTTCTAGTACAGCAAGGAGAAACTCAGAAGATAAGTAGAGAAAATGATTTTGAAACTAAGTCAGCGTTTTTAAGGAATTTGATTTATAAAATGCAATTTTTTGCCTTCAGCAAATCCTTGAAAGTCATTATGGCTCTTTTTTTTCCTAGTTAACTTTCTCCAGCATGGCTGGTGATGGGAATAGCTATTTACAATATTTAAAGTAGTTTTACAAATGCTATATGAAAACCATAGTTACCTTTATTTCTCTGGTACTATTTTCATTAATATTTTGGAAAACAAGAGATTATATTTTCACAAAAGCAAAAAAGGATTGCTGGAGATAAACCCAGTCAAATAAAAATCAGGGATGTAAATATGAATTAAATATGAATTCTGTCATGACCATACTGCAAAGTAACTACCATTTTATCATAGAGAAAGCTGGAATAAAATTTCTACAGGATGCTGTGGTCTAAAGGAGCTTGGAAAATATGTCTATAATGTAATTTGATTTCTTTTCTATTCTAATTTTGTGGTCACAATTTGTCAGCATATCCTGGAGCTGCCCTGAATGACATAAGCCTGTACCACCTGTACTATGTCCAGGAGATGCTAGGCCTGCCTGGATGTGCCTGCAGGATGGTGACACCCTCACAGCAACCCACACTAGCAGTATGCCCCCCTAGTATGCTAAAAAAAAGATTTGATACAAAAAATTTCTGATGTGATTTTTCTCGTAAATTTAAGCTTAGCATCCTCTCATATAACAAACTGTGTCAGAATACGGGGTTTGACAGGCCTTTGCTGTATGAAGGTCTCTGTGACTGCATGCATGCACCCTCCTGGTGGCTGGAGGGACTATGGTTTTCCCTGAATACTGGAAAACCAGAGCACAAAGCCAGAGAGGACTAGTTATGTTAGCACTGTGGGAGATGAATAGGGTGTATGTGCTATTGTTGCTGCTGCTTTTATTAATTTATTTAGTGTTAAGATATGTAGTGTTCCGAATGTAGCGAGGAGTCTTTTGTCACATCATTTTTTAGAGCCAGACACCACAGAGATGAAAGTTATACAAATTAAAAACCTGTTCATTGCCCCAGGCATGTTTTACTTTGTCATTTGGTTCAGTTCATTTCAACATTACACTTTTAATGGCTCACTTAGTTAAACTTGAACTTATGATTACTGTTACTACTTCTAATAAAGGCCTGTTTGTGAGAGCTTCATTGCTGTTGCCTCAGGATAACAGCTGCTAATTTGTTTTATTACTATAATATATTTTATTTAGATTTTTCTCTTAAAAACTGCTGGCTGTGCTGCTTGCAGTCATTGTTTTCTGCTCTAACAGCTAGTTTGCAGAGCTGGCATAGCCTACAGGGCATTGTATATGGCAGGACTGTGGACTGATGAGTCAGATCTACAAATTGTCTGATTTATACCACAGGCTTGCTTCTTGACTTTGACAAAACAATTTTTTCCCTCCTGTAAAAAACAAACAGTAGTATCTGTATCCCTTGTTAGGGCTAGAGATGCTTGTTGATGAACACTTCCAGTTAAGACCAGCAAACTTTCTAGCAGAGGCTATACACTGTTTTTTTATACCACTTGTACACTTGAGCCAATTCAGTGTCCTCAAACCAATTATTAAGGATTTTCTTTGGTGAACTCTGGTGTAATAGCTTTATGGGACAATTTCAGTTCTTATTTGGATTGGTGCAATAATTAAAAAGTATTGCACTGCTATCATGCAGAAGTTATCTTGGAAATGTAGAACTGACAGATGAACCCAAATTAATAACTCAAGTGCAGAAGGCAACCTCATTTTTTTTTTTTTTTTTCTGGCACTTGTGATTTTCTCTCACATGCCATACAAACAATTATTCCCTTTTAGCCTCATGAAGCTTGGCTGCTTTGGCTATGCTTAGCAAGCATAAAAGACTGACATTGCCCAAAGGGGTCCTGAGGCGGCATAGCAGAATGGCAAGTGCCCCACCACAATCCATCCCAGAACAGCTGGGCACTCCTCTGCATGGAGCTGGGCCTCCAGCCCTCCATCTTCTCTTAAGGTTGCACGGAAAAGTTGACATGCATTTTCTGATCCTTTGCTCAGAGGAAAGAGATGATCTTGACTGTGTTTCCTATATTTATATCCCTCTGTGCTATATCTTAGGATCAGGCTATAAGCTGCAGCTCTAATTTTTTTTTTTCTTTTTTTGATATATTATGCAGGTAGTTGCCTATTTTATTTAAAGCTGTCCATTGAAGTCTTCACAGTAATTGAGAATGAAAACATGATTCAACTAGCCAAGAGCAGAGGAGGAAGACTTTGTAACACTCAACTTTGGGCTTGTACTTCAGGTTGGAAGGGTTTGGTCTTCCTAAAATTACTTTCTACTTATTGGACAGTTGTCAGTCTCTCCAAAACACCTGGATGAAGCATGTGGCAACTATTCTGCCCAGCACTCCTGTTCTTATGCAGAAAGAAGTGATCCAGTGGACATTATTCCTCAGGACACCATAAGGACCAAAACTAAATCTAATCTATGCAAAAGCCAAGCTTGCATTCACAGAGAAGAGATGGAGTAAAGAAACCTCATAATACAAATTAACACTCCACACTATAGAATCTTGCAGATTTATAAACACAGAGAAAGTGAATAGTAAGTATCTTGTCCAGTGAGACTCTGGAAATGGGTATATGCCTTAGGAATAGAACATGAAAGAAATTTCCACTGTTTATTGGTAACTAAACCTTCCCAAATCTTGTTATTAAAGAGGACTGATTGTATCAGTAAACCTGATGTAGATGAATCTGTGGCTATTCATCTCTGACAACTCAAAGACAAGAGATTACGAGCCTTAGCCCACCTGGTTTAGATAACCAGTTATGAGAAGCATGGTCTCAATGCACTCTTGGGACAACTAAAATCATATTAAACCGCACCACTGACCTCTGCTGAAGATAATCAGAACTGCTCACATTTTAAAATGGTTTCTTATCAGTTAGAGCTACAAGGGATTCTCCCTTCAGGTTAAACTGGAATGGCTGGAGATTGAAGCTGTTTGGCAACTCATTCAAGGAAGTAAAGAACATAGATGGGAGAGAACAACCTGAGCTAAGGCAAAATATTGGCATAAACCAACTAAAGAACACATTTTTCATGATAACATTAATGATGCAAGTGGAAATATCCCTCTGTGCAGCCAAAAATGTCAAACTGGATAGTGCTGGAGTTTGTGAAAAGAACTGTATTTCATACAGATATGAAGGAGGCATAGCTTGAAGCTTTGGTAAATCCTTTCCAGTCTTAAGTTCTTGTCACGGTTTCCAATGAGTATCACAGTGATCCCTTTGAGTTTAGCTGCAATGCTAAGTCACTGAAAACGTCTCATTCTGTTTTAAAGTGACTTGTAGTCACCAAACATCACTGACACATATCAAATTTTTTCATCACAGGTGATAAAATGAATCATCACACGGTGCCTACTTTGAGTACAACTAAAAACTTCGTTTTCAGATCAGTAAATATAACCAAGTTTTCCTTTCAGATAGCCAGTATTTAACAAACCAAGGCAGTCACATTTTGCAGTGTCATTACTAATTGATTATTCCAAAGCTTGAATTCCATTATGATTCATGGAGAAGTCAAACTTAGATGTTCCTGCAGCACAAAAAAAAAAACCAAAAAACCAAAAAAAAAGTGGGTAAGTGGGTAAAAACATAATGTAACACCATGATCACCTAGTAGATTGCACAGGTTTTCTTGATTAAATTCAGGACACAGAGAGCCAGAAGCAGTCAGGAAGAAAACAAATGTAAATGAAAGACTGGTATAATATTTTAAACAGTTTTAAGAACAGGTAGAATGAAGAAGATGGGATACACTATGAAGAGGGAAATGGATGTTTATGGAGGAAGAGCTGCAATTTCCTTCTGAGGGTTCATCCTCTCACTGCATGTTTCCATTTCTTTTCAAATTCTTTCCCAACCCATCTCTTCAAAACAACAACAGTGACAAAATATATCAGCAATATCATGCAGCCATTTTTTACAGCACTTTTTTCATTTTATGCCCTTGACATTTCTCAGAGAAGTCTGAGTAAGACCCAGTGTTGAATCCACAATAAACAATTTCCATTATGGAGAACAATACTGAAAGAAGACTGTCATAATATCTGCATTTTTGTCAGTTGGTGTGTAAATTTTTGGAAAAGCAGAGTAATATTCACGTTTTAGTGAAAGAGCATAAAACAACTCTTTTCCTTGTTCCTCCAGGGAGCAAAAAGAATTTGTCACTGATAAGAAAGTCATTTAGAAGGCAATTCTAGGATATCAGTCAGGCTTATAAGCAGCGCAGCAGGAACCATATCAAGGAGACCAAAGCAATTAGCAAGAAAAAGTCAATTCCCTGGTGAGACTGAGAGATGTCTGAATTCTACTACTAGCTGGTGTAATCTGAAGTTTTGACTCAGTCTTGCCTGAGTTTATTCCTGATTAGAAAGGCCATCAAATGTCCTTTTCAAAAATGGTAGAAATACAAAGCATATTTGACAGTCATAGGCAATATATTTTAAATTATTAAACAGTGCAGCTCCTCCAACCCCTCAAGAAATTTAGGACCCGTATTTTGGAGAGTTTTGAATCTCCAAAACCTAATAAGTCAACAGTTGAAATAATTGTAATGCTCTGCATAGTACTTAATGGCCTATGTCACGAGGTAAGAGTAGGCATGTATCTTCCCTTTTCCATAGGTTGTTCTGGATCTAGACAGAGATAGAGAGGAAATGTTGGACTGTAGTTAGAGTATAAAAGAAACAAAAAGGTGAGAGAAAAGGTAGGAACAGGAGAGAAGCTCTGTGAAAGAGGGAAAGAAAAAACCACATTCTCATGTGCTGGATTGTTGCAGTGTGTTTTTCAGTTAATGGTTCATTCTGTGATTCCCCCATGCTTATGGTTTAGCCCAAGTTGCTCCCTCCCACTCTATTGTCACTCCTCCTGAAAGCCCTCCTTTTCTCGTCCATCTACCCTAATCCCTGCCCCTTGTTCCAGCACCTTCTGTGTCAACACTTTTCTATGCCAACCCCCTACCCTGGAATTCCCCTAATCCCTGATGCCCCATTGGTTTATTTGAATTTCTCTCCTCCCCCTACTTCCCTCATTGGTTTGTTCTCTGCAAGATCCTGCCTTGTACTCCTCCCCGATGATCTCCTGATTGGTCCAAGACTTATAGCCGCCCCCCTGAACCCTCCCTGTATTTACGTTGCTGTATCCCCATTTTTTGCTGTATGCTCTTGGTTCTTTGACTGTGGAGTCTCCTTGTGAATAAAACCTCCCTTGAGACCATATGAAGAGCCTCCTCCTTGTCCCTCACCTCTGCTTCACGCGCCTGACTGCCACTCCATGTGCCATAGAGCAGCAGCTCTAAGCCGTGCCTCGGATCACGCTACTCCCAAGGCATGCCCCACTTGGTCTGGAGGCGTGGTGGCTGAGTTAGCCTGACCGAGACTCCGGCACTGTGTCACTGGATTTGTCACAGCACTAAGAAATTTCCATCTGTTCTGTTATTTGTCCAGATCTCCTCAATGGAACTCACCAGTGAAGCTGTGTCCTGAGATGGCATAAACGATCATGAGGCCTTTACAGACGCACTACAGAAAAATCTGCAAGAGAATGACCATTTCGTTTGCCTGGTCATTTTTTATTCTAGAGTACCTAATCTAAAACATATCACTCACTGTTATTTGTCTCCCAGATTTGTGTTCACTCTACGTTATCAGATATAATTGTGACATAGCTTTGATACTATGTTACTGATTTTTTTTCATGAATTGTAGACTGCTTTGGGTTAAAAGGTCCTTAAAGATCACCTCATTTCAATATCAAGCCCTGCTGATCGTGTTTCTTTTAATGCTGCCCAGGTCACATTTGGCTTTCTGGTCTGTGAGTCCACTTTGCTGGGTCGTGTTGAGCTCCTTGACAACCAACACACCAAATTCTTCTACTCAGGGCTGCTCTTAATCCATTCTCTGTCCATCCTGCCTTTTTGTGTTGGATTGCCCTGTCCCAGGTTAAGGACCTTGCAGTTGGCCTTCTTGAGCTTCAGGAGGTTCCCATGGGCCCACCTCTGCAGCCTCACAAGGTCCCTCTGGATGGCGTCCTTGTCCTCCAGGGTCTCTACACTACACAGCTTGATGTTGCCAGCAAATTGCTGAAAGTCTGCGAGATTCCCACTGTCCATATCACTGACAAATATGTTAACAGTGCCCACCCCAAAACTGAAACCTGAGGGGTTAATATTTTTAAGTATTTCAAACTCTTTTAGTCTTTAATAATTATTTTTCTAAGTTATATTTTTTTAAGTTTGTCTTCATTCAATTTGTTCATCATTTGCAACCCCTAACATCTGAGATAGTCTCAGGTCTCCTGTCAGATTTTCTACTGCCAGATTACTCACAAATCCTGTGACATAATGTCATCCTGATAAGGATTCCTTGAATAGCACTAGTCACCGACATTTAGGTGACTGAATTATGTTCATATCCAGTTTCCAGAGACACTGAATGCTTCCACAGGCATTTTGACAAGATTATTTGTTCTACGTCCCTTAAATGTCTTATTTTGGTCTCTCAGGTGCCACTCTCATCTATGTTACACTTCCTGGGCTGACTGTTTCCATTAAGCATAGAATAATTTAGTAATTTAATAATGATATTTTGTAATTTAATAAATATCTGATTTTTTGAGAGTTAAATCAGTTAAAGTAAAATTTATCCCATTTATCTGTCTCTCATACTGGTTTTACTAACATTCCTTGGTTTAGGTTACAAGTTACAGTGAACTTCCACTAACTTCTCAAGTTCGGGCTGCAACAAAGTTAGCATTCCTTTGGTAATCCTTCTAAGTAATATTGCACCCAAAATATAGTGGTTGAGGCCTTATAATTGTATTCAGAACACATCTTAATATCTTCTTTGTTTCCAGATGTTGCTAAACTGTCATGGAATATACACAACAGTGTAAAATTATGGCGTAAATTATGTCAAAAACTTTCAGGGAGTCTGTTTCTAGACAGTTAAAATGTATGAAATGCCACTGATGTCCTTCATCTGCTTCATATTAAATAATTAAGAAAAAAGTAAAATAGTATTTTTATCACACAAAGATAAAATTTTTTCTTACCATGGATATTGTCATCCATAAGTAAATTTGCTATAGTCACTTAACTATTCCATATGTCAGTCTTAGGATATGAGGATGTCAGGGAAAACACAAACTTTTTCTAAATCGACTATTAGAAATGGAGGGGGAAAAAAAAGGCAAAAAAAAAATATAAATAAAGAAGCACTTATAGGAACCATTTCCTTGCCTGAGTCACATCAGTTCAGTGCCGGGACAGCCCACTTAGCTTCATGAGAGAAAGCTCAATGGTAATCTAGCACACTGAAAAATTTGGTATACACCCTATATCTTAACAAGAAGTGAAGTAAATTAGCCTTATTCTTAGCTTGATATTGCACAGAAAGACAATTTCTGTTATCCAAGCTAGCATGTTTATCACAAATGTGAGAATCTTTCTACAATAGTCATTCAGGTCCATTGTTTTAGTACTAGCTGTAAGAGTTATTTCCCCAGTGATTCTTGATTTTTTTTTCTAACTAAACAAGACACTTATGATGTCTGCCTAAATCAACTTATCTGTGTGTATTGGTTTGTATCTGACATTTGCAGGCAGTAAAAATAGAGGCTTTTAAACCAGAGATGAAAAGATTACAGCTACCCCAACGGAGCTGTTCTATCTGGCATCATCTGTATTGCTAAGGGCTGCATAAGCAGTGCCTTGATGCATTTATTAGATGTTTGTGTTTAGAATATATCTCTTGATACTGGATGTAAAAGGTTATTCTGCATCATGTTAATGTGCAAATCTAAAGTAATTTGTAAATACCTCAGTCAGGCTGACAAGTAGGGTTGTTGACAGTGCTGCAAGTGGGGGAGGAATTCCTCACACAGAAAACAATCTGGCACCAAAAAACTCAAATCACCTGAGACATCAAAATGCCTCCAAACTACACTGCCCAGTGCTGAATTGTGTGCAATTATGTCTGTAGTTCTCTGAAGAAATGCTGCATAGTAACTGGCTTAAAATCACCACCACAGACATGTTATGGACTTTTTTTGTCATTATTTCACAATTGACCTCAGTTTTGAAACGAAATGTGTTTTCAGATATACACTGAGAGTGTCTAACATGGATAAATAAAGGCAAGGAAGAGAGGATGTCACTGATACAAAAAGGGTAATGCACAGTTTAAAATGAAGTTGCTTACACATAATTTGCCAGTAACACAGTTCAGTTGCATCATGTTCATAAACGGTCCAAGGCAAAATTTCTCTTGTAGGTACAAGTTCTGCTCAGCATGTAGCCAGTAGGATCAGCTACAGAGACACCTTGACTCTGACATTTCTGTAACAAATGCACAGACATGTGAAAAAAAAAAAGACTGTACACATTTTTTCACTAGTGAAAATTCCCTATCGTCTGATTCCAAACAGAAAGTATGATTGAACAATTAGACTCAATATTAAAAATATTTATGGATATCAATGTAGAATTAATATACTGCATATAATTATATATCTTATAGTGTTAATATGTAATCAATACATCGTTATGACTATCAGCAGTATTACTAAACTAATTTTTCTTCTCAGGTATTTTGTTTTCATTAATTCACTGACATAAGGTAATGGCATGTCATGCAATGCAATTATTTAAATCAATAACCTTCCACTTAATAAAGACAAAGTATAACATTAGCGTTGGATACTAGATCCTAGTTCATCCTGGTTTTTAACCATCTGTGAAAAGGCAACCTTTTTAAATTCTAATGTGGAATAAATTGCAAATACTGTAAAAGCTAATCACACCATTATGGGGTATCTGCTCCCCATTGATGATTCTTTCCTTCACAGATCCATGGTCTAGATCCAGAAGGGACACAAGTACTATGGTGCTAGATCCTACTGCCAGAGTGAAGTACACAATCCTCAGTCCAATTTCTCTTTTTATAAAGGAGGGAAAAAATCATACATCACTTCAAGCAGTTAATCCAATAGATGAGAGCATATGTGAACCTAATTACACAATGTGATGGACTCACTTCATGTGATGGACTCACTTCATTTGCCCAAGGGTAGTATGCAAGTGGTACCTAGGATGCCCTAAGGTAACATTGTCCAGCATCCAGCATTCAGGTCCAGAGAGACACAAATCTCACTTGTGGGTTTTTTTTGGTGGTTTTGGTGTGTGTTTGTTTTTTGTTGTTTTGTTTTGGGGTTTTTTTGGTTGGTTTTTTTTTGTTTTGTTTTGTTTTTCTTTTTTTTCTGTTAAATGTCCCATAGCATCTCAAATGGCAATCCTAGTATATCACTTTTCTGCATTTCCTAAAGGATTTAACTTAAAAATGTGGCAGTAAAAAAGAGATGTTTAGCGGTTCTGTGCATCAAAGAAATGCACAGAATAGCTTTCTGCTTATTAACTGCAGCCATAAGCACTAGAAGGTATATCTTCCTTTAAAGTGAGGATGAAAGTTTCAAGACTTGCATTATCTTGTGAATCTGAAAGTATATTCTTAAGAAGTCATCAAAATAACTGCAAGGCAAGCAGTGAGGAAGTGACATTAGCAGAAGGAGTCTTCTTAAATCATTTATACAGTAAAGCTTCTGGGATATCTGTCTAAGAATAAAAACAGCTAAAATTCTATGTGAATTAATGTTTCCATCCATCCATTCCTTACCTGATGCTCTTTGCAAAATTCATAGTACTTCTGGCCTTTTCTCCCTCTCACCCCACCTTTTTTGGCCCACAGACTAATTATTAGAAGAAAATATAGAAACATAATTATGGTAATATAATTTCAATTAACTCCTAAGTTAAAAAACACCCTAAACCATATCTCCCTAACTCCCTAGCTAGAATCCACCCTTAAAAGTGCATTAATCCCTTTGTGGGAAAAAGATTTCACTGGAGAGATCTTTCCTATTTGATCCCATGATTTGATCTTTTCAGTCATAAATGATTCTCAACAGAGGCATCACACCCAAATATCTGGAATGACCTGTGAAAGGTAATTTAGGTCACTGGCCCACTTGTGTTTTGCATATGTTCAATTTCTTTCAGGCATTTTGGACTTGCTACAAAAGATCAATCTCTCTGACAACTTTTATACTGGTGTTACCATGTGCATATAAAACATTGCTCATTTTTCAACACTGCCTTTGCTGTTCATAATCACACATTTGCACAGGACTGCAATGAGCATCATAGAACAATCATCAAGGAAAAAAAAAAAAAAAAGAAGTAAAAAAAAAAGTCCAAAGAGTGCTTTAATAAAAGCCAATATTGAGACTTTAAATTCCTGGAAGATTTTTCCTGAAAGATTCAGAATTAAAAAACACAAATTAATTTTCTGCTTACTAAGAATAAAAAGAGAGAAATAAAGAGAAAGAAAGTCTTTCTTTTCCCTAGCTCTCTAAATGCCATATATTTTGCTAATAAGTGTAATTTGTGGAAGAAAAGGATGCATCGTGGTTTACTAAATTATTCATTCAAGCATTATTGATCTCAGATGAATTAGCAAATAGCATGCTCTAGCTGAGCACAAAGTTATTCATCTTTGATTTTAATCTTAGAGAAAGCTGAGTTACATTATATTAATGAAAACCAAAACAAAACACAATAGGCAATTTCCTCACAAAATGTTTAACAACATAAATTAAGAAACCAGTTGTGTTCACATAGTTCAGTAGCAAAAATCAGAATTGCTATATTTGTGCTCCAGTTCTATGAAAAGGATTTAGGAAAAGTACAATGTGTAGTAAAGGTGCTTTAAAGAGAAGGTGCAGCTCTGTGATTGTAACTTTACCAGGATCCTGGAGTGTTTAGTTGCTGTTGTAGATTAGCCATCAGAGCCATAGAACTCAGACATTCATAGCTTTGTCTAAAAGGAGATATACAGGAGATATATATAAGATACAGGATATATATATAGGATATATAAAGGAGATAATGCAATATAATTTCACTTCTAGCACAGTGAGGGTTTTTTGTTTGTTTGTTTTGTCCAATGATCCCTGAATCACAGGTAAAAGTTGCATTATCAAAACTTTGTGTTAGATTTACATTTTGAGTGAATCTCAGTGTTTGACTGAGAAGATATTTGAGAAAATATAGGTGGCAGAAGCAGGGAAACAAACCAAACAAACCCAAACACATCATAACAAACAAGCAGATAAGAAGACTTGTTTTATATTAGGTGTATCAACAGGTTCAGTCAAAGAACAAGGCAGAGCCGTCTTGCTAGGTGTGCACAGAATGTGTATAAAATTAAGCACTTTGCAATAGACCATGTGGAGGAATCAATGAGGAAGATGAATATTTTTATTTTAAAAGCAGTTGGCCCACAGATAAGGTAGGATTACTGTCTAGTACAGTGGCGAGCCTGACCTCCAGGTGCTAACTCAGTGCCTTACACATCTCCAGTACAGGCTGTGTGATATTCATTCATCCTTTCAGAGGGTCTTCAAGTACCCTGAAATGCCACAACAAAAAAAAATTAACGGTATGGATAGAAACTTAAAACCCACTCTCCAGGTTAATTTTCTATTAAGCTTGAGAAACTCAAAATACAAACTGCCACTTGTCCAAAATATTCTGGTCACTTGGCTACAGGCAAGAACAAGCTTCACCCCATCCTTGAAAGCTGCACTGTTCTGCAGCACAAGCTTTATATAGTCATGGAAAAAAAAATAGAATGGCACTTCTGGAGGGTTTTTTGTGTGGTGTTAATTAACTCTGCTAATATAGATAAATCTTTGGCTATGATCTTTATAGGAAGAAATTCTGATTTCTATGTTAAATAATCTTAAACCTTAAGACAAGAATCATGTTTCAAAAGTAATTCCCTAATTCCTATGCTACAAAATCTCTCTTACTCTTTCACCAGACAGAAAAGGAAATTGTCCTTCCTTTTCCACATTGTGGTAAAGACATGAATAGCAAAAAGCACCCATCTTTTTACATCATAGCTGCTCTTTTCCCCCTAGGTAAGGGCTTAAGTGTGTTATGACTCACCTAGATCTACTAGGTTAATGCTGTATTCTTCCAGACATTTTATAAAAGATATAAAAATCTTTAGAAACCCTAACTCTATAAAACCCAGAGTTCATAGTGAACCCCCAAGGGTCGTTAAAATGAGACATTTCTGGTGTTCTCACTGATAATTTCCATTCTGCAAACCACTCCAGAATGGGTAGCTGCAGAGATGAGACTGGCCCAGTCTAGTCCACCCTGAAGGAAATGCAGGCAGATGAGAGCTGTTGTGCGTTGTGTGACACTTCACTCCTGGGGAGAACATTATGGCAAACAATGAGGGCTCCCTGGGTTAACTCTGGAATGAAAACCAGTTTTCACTATGATACAGAAGAATCATTTTCAGTTTATACTGTAGACAAAATACTATTGTCTCAGTGATTTTGGTTTTAATGTATATGAAATGCAGATACAGCTTGGGTACGTGAAGTCCGATTTAGACCCATATGCTCAAGGGTGTTTAAAAGAGAAAATTTTCATTGAAACAAGCACAAAAACCATATGAGTAATCCAGCATTCACAGCTGTAGTACAGCTGTGCAGGAAAAGCAGTAGGAGTTCTCATTTCATATATAAAGAAACTGTCAAAGGCTCATTAAAAGAGATCTCAGAGGATGTTAGAGCCCCTGTGCCCCCCTGGCTGTTCTGTCAGCTCATACACTCCATCTGCTGAAAGAGTGTCTGTAGGCTGTTTTGTCAAGGGGTGTACTGAAAGAGTGTCTATTTACAGGACCTATAAACATTTGACAAAGAATACGCTTATAAATTGGAAATTTACCCCAAATCTGGTTGCACATACACTTTATAGGAAGGAAAACAAAAGTTTACCTGCAAAACTAGACTAAAGGCAGAATAGTCATGGGGTGCTTTCTGCTCCTCTGTTACAGGACCTGGTGGACTTTTTTGTCTGCTGTGTTATATTCAGGTGATATATTAAAACAGTAGAAATCTATACCTTACCTCACAAATACTTTTTTTTTCAGAATAATTAATTTTTAATCCATAAATCATAAGAATTTTGGTTCAATCTAGCCATTAAAACTTTTTCAAGTGAAAGTTATTTTCTAGATATGGGCTATATTGGCCAGAAGTGTAGTGGCCTTTTGATTTATGAGCTTATTGAACTTTAACATCAAGACATCAAAACATTTCTAAAACTTTAACCCAGACAGTAGATAATTTGTCTCATTTAGTACAAGTTTTACATATGCTAGAGTGGGTAGCATAATACTATATACATGTCTGTTTTTTTGCCTTTTGTCATAGCACATAGCTGCTGTAGGAGATGGTAGAAGGTTTGCTGTAGATTTTCATCCAAAAATTAGAACCTGACACACAAAATGGATTGAATTCTTGAGAAGGAGCTCTAACAAAAAATCAGTATCATCTAAGACTTGAGAGATGCAGTGAAAGTTAATCAATAAAGAAGACACTAGGAAACTGCAGCAAGCCTCTGTTTAATAAGCCATTCACAGCTTCTTTGCACGTGAAATCAAAATTCTTGTTATTTCAGTGGCTGTAATATATTGTGATTGTGTTATATTGGGTTATATATACTACAGTATGGATTTTGTGTAGCTTACGTTTTTTGTGCAAAGCTTCATATCATTGGAGCATCTTTCATGTTTGGAATTTGTAAATTGATGAGCAGAATTAATTCAGAACAGTTACAGAAAAACACTAGCTGGAGAATTCATTTGCCTACTGCTGGTAGTGGCTGTTGGATTAACAGAAGAAAATTACTCAGTGTGAAAACCAACTGACAATTTGAAGGAATTTAAACCAAAATTATTTATTTTTTTTAGAGGGTTGATATTTCTTCCCATAGTATATACCCACTTATTCCAGTACTAAGTGAAATTTAATGCATTAATAAGTGTTGCTCTCTTCAGTGATAGACTGCTAGGCCAGCGCACCAGTGATTTGAACCATTTTCTGGCCTTTCCTGCAGTTCACTGGCATGGATAGATTGACTGGTCCATGTGCCCTAAAAAATCTCTTCCTCCTGAATGTTTCCTTTCAAGTGGTTGTAAAGCATGGCTGGAAAATAAATGTGAACAAAACTCAGTCTTATCACCTGATAAGAAGAATGCTGGAGAAGTCCACAGGGATAAATTCAATTTGAAAAATTGCTGCACTGTAAATGCATAATATTATTTTCATGACTCAAAATAAATGTCAGAGGTGACTCAGTCACTCCATATCTCCCTATCTCTGCTGCTGCAGCTACATGGTTTGAGAGAGGCTGGATGCTGAAATGTCAGGGGGAATATCAGGTAAGAAGTCTGTGCCCTCTGTTTTGTTCAGCAGTTATCCTGCTTTTTTATTTCAAAGTTTCTAGTAAAGCACGTTCAGTTAGGATTAATGGACTTTTAAGTACTAATATATGGAATCCAAGATAAGCTGCTTAGGCCAGAGAAAGGTCTTTACCTCTAAAATGCAAAGGTCTGTTGAACACTAACTGCTCCCTTTGCTGCTGATTAGAGGAGAATGAAATTTGCCTTAAATGGGAAAAGCCTTTTTTTACTTCTGTATCAGCCTGTGTCTGTGGTAAGAGTTAGGCTGAGCTGACACTGCTGTGCACTAGAGATGTAACAGCAATTTGGGCACCTCGCAAGGACACTGAAAGACACTGATGTCTCCTCAAGTGTTTCTCCAGTAATCTGCATGAGTGAATGATCCATCTCCTGGAAGGGCTGTGTTCTTTTCACTCACAGCTGGTCCCGCATATTGGCACATAAACAGTGCTCTGAGATATTAATCTTGCTTCAGTGTTTCTCTTCCCAACAGCTAGATATTGATTGACATTGGAAGATATGCAAAATGCATTGCTTCAAGAAACTTTATAAGAATAGTTCATTACTGGTGATAACATTCTCTTCTTGAATAAAAATCCAAGCTCTTTTTCCAACTTTAGTAAAATCAGGTGTCTTTCATAGCATGCATCAAATACTATGAAAAGCAACGTTGAAAAATATTTCTCTGGTAATACTTCACAGTCCCACTGTGAGTTCACTGACAATGTTCAATACACTGTAGAATAAATTTCCGAGATGAAAAGTAGTTCTGACTAAAGTAGTCAAAGAAGATTAAATTTTACTGTGTTGCAGGATATTGTCCTTCTGATAGACCTTATAATAAGAATAGAAAACACATTAAAAAAAAAAAAAAAGCAGTAAGTTAAGATAATGCAACTCTACAGGGTTTGTTTCCAAGAACATCAGCAGTTCCCATTAATTTTATTAGGTATTAATACCTCTCAGAGCTTCAGTCTTTCTGAGAGGACAGATTTCCCAGGTGATATGAACTGGATTGTTTCCAGCAAAATCAATTAATGGATTCTATCTCTTTGGTCAGTATAAAATATTTCAGAAATATGTTAATTTAACTTTTAGAAGAGATAGATTTCATGCTTTTAAATTTGAGATTAAATTTAAATCAACCTTAGACCAATTATATTGTCTATACAACCTCATATTGCAACATACTAATTTTGACTTTTCTTATTACAAAGACTATATATATGCAAGAATTGCTAGCTTAACACCTTTGACTTTTAGATTTAACTTTTAGCTCTTGATAATGGCAATCTGTACCCATGCCTATACTGAGTCTCCAACCCACAGCACTGAAGAACAGCAGAATGATCCTCTGGATGATAGTGTTTTACCTCTGAGCATTTAGCTTCCCCCATTCTAATAATACAAACATGGACTAGAGGTTGTATAAGCTATTCCCACCATAAACTGAACTGAAACCTGAGATCAGATGCAGCAGCCATAAGTGTGACATTTGTTAATTATGACAGAAAGATGATTTCTGCATGGTGTAAGCACATAAGTGCAAAGCAGAGTGTTCAGTAGAATTAAATTCCATTGAGCTTCATGCATAAAAAGTGGTCTGAGATTATAACCACCATGTGTGTGCCTCTATTCTCTGCCTATGTTCACCTGCTCCTGGGAATCCCTCAAAGAATACTGTGGCTACATCCAGGTAGGTAAAGTGTGTATAAACACTACATAGCTGACTTTTGTGCAGAAGATTTCTCTCCACCCTGTGGAATATTTTAAGTGTCTCATGCAAGGAGACCAGAAGAAATGGTCAGAGGGAAAAAAATAAACTCAGCCATTCAAGGAATGGAGACCACAATCAAGAGAATTAAATTAACAAAGAAAATACAAGACATTTTCCAATAGGAAGGACAAACAAAACATATAAACACAAAAGAGAAAAGACTATAAAACAGAAAAGAAGGAATCTGGATCTTAAAGCAAATACGAAAAAAGGAAAAGCCTCATTCTAGCTGAATAAAAATCTGATATGAGGGTAGATTGTGAAAAAGATAACATATAAATTCCTTAGAAACAGGTTAGACAGGTCTTAAAATAAGTGTCTAACTCTAGCAGCTTTAAAAAGTATGCAAATTAATGATGCATCCTAGAGTAAATGAATACATAAAAGTTATGGAATAGATTTATTTCTATAAAAATATAAAGATTAAAAAGAAGCAGGGAAAAAGTTGGAAAAAGGGATAGCAACCTAGTGTGTACAAAGCAGTGTCAGTCATTCTTTAAAGACCCTAGGGAAGAAGTTGATCTAAGTTCAAAAATGGTTTGATCTAAGTTTAATAAAGATTCAATCTGAGAATTAAGAAAAGCTTTTGATTAGGTTTCTAAGTCCATGGATCAAGTTACCTGGAGTTGCCTTCCCTGGACCATTTAAACACCAGTATTTGTCCAAGAAAGATAGATATAAATATATACACATTCTTAGCAGTTTTGTAAGCATTTCTCATATGCATAGCAATTTAATTTATCAGGTGTTTTTAGCTCTTTTTTAGCCATACAAGACACAAAAATTAATGTGTACATTTTTATGGAGTCTAAATCCAAATTGTTAATTTAAAGTTAATGCACGCTTCTTTACTAAAAGAGAAAAAACATACCATGGGTGTAAAACTGGAATAACAACCAAATTGTGGGTGAATTAACACCTCTTTTACCTCTTATGGACTGCATCAGACATAAATCCATTGCAGTTTAGAGGCTCTAGATCCAAATGAATGACTGGCAAAATTTAAGACTTCATTGAAGTGTGTTTGGTAATAGGAAAACACTTAGGTTAAAACACAGGACTTTAACCTGACTTTCATTGTATAGCTGTTTCCTTATTTCTAGTTCTGAGTGCATATTGTGAGACGTGCATGTAGAAAAACAGCATGTAGGGATGAGAGATAAAATGACACCAGCAACAAAGGCATTGCAAAATAATTAAAATATTCTGCCCTTGCTGCTACTGCTGTGAAGTGTCTGAACTGTATGAGTCAAAATCAGAACCATTATCAGATGTGAATAGGAAGCATAATTTCAGCCAATAAGATGGAAATAATGTCTTTGAGATGACTGAACATTGCAATTATGGAAGCCATACAGAGGGTAGAATTCTCAGAGAATTACCAGCAGAGCTTTTCAAAAGGTGATCATTGCATCTCAAAATCTGATCCTTTCTTTAATAGTATTTTGGTTTCGGGGTAGTTTTACCCAGCAAACTTCAAATAAAAAACAGTGACTGCCAGACAACCTCAAAAAAAAACCCAAACCAAACCCAAAACCAAAAAAATCCAATACAAAACCAAAACCGCCCCACAAAACCTTATGACTCTGTTCCTGTTGCTTATACTTGATGTCTGTTCCACACCAACGGAATCCATTAGTTTGGGTTTCTTTTTTTCTGCAGTTGAATGCAAATAAACTTGAAAAATCATCACAAACCCAAATAATGACAACATATGTATTCAGGTGTGCCAATGTCAAAACTAGATCTAACACTACTTAAGACTGTTCCAAATTTCGTTTCGAATCCAGGCTCCATGACAGGCTTTCACTCCTGCTCTTTCTGCTGAATGCAGAGCATTACTGACATGAACAAAGGTGAACCTTACTGGGCCCCCTTATCACCCATCAAGATGGAAAACCCTTTCCAGAATATGATTGAAAGGCTTGTTGGTCCTGCAGCTCCTCATGTTGAACCCTTGCGATAGGTGAGATGAACTGTATAAAATCCTGTATGCATTTGAATACTGGAATTTACTTAAGACCTTTCAAGTTTATGGCTTTTACCCTTTTTGATTCTTTCACACACTCACAGATTTTCCAAAACCACATTCACTCAAGCCTTCACTTTTCGTTGCTGGGAAAGCTGGGCATAGTCATGTCAACTGTGTGCCACAAAGTTTTTCCAGCTTCTTTTTACATTTTTATAGCTTGTTTTTCTCCATTTGAACTCTGTTTACAGATGCACAACGTATCTGAACTGGTGGTTCTGCCTCATGTCTGGCATTAATCATGATTCAGCGTGTGCCGCTTCTTTTAGTTCCAGGTTTTGCCAAAATTCACAACCTGTTGCAGGTAGCAGACTGTAGGATTATGCTTTGGAGTTCAAATGTTCTGTTGCAGTCATTCACACATAAATACAATTATCTGCCACCAATTAGCATTCATAATTGTCTTGGTTTGGAAGACAGGTGTTTGCTAAGGAAGGCAGGAGCCTCCCTTGAAATACAAAATGTAAATCTACTCCCTCCAATTTATTATAATTTTCTAATTAAGGGACTCAGGCAAAGATATGGGAATAACAGTTCTTTACTAGAAAAATTAAAATAAAAATGCACCAGTACAAAAACCTCTGACAGAGTCAGAATACAACCTGGCACCCTGTTGGTCAGGGTGTTGGTAACAGTCCAGTTAAATGGTGGCTGCAGTCCTTGGAGTGGCAGATGTGGT
>VXBU01015717.1:375571-395944 GCA_013400315.1 Bombycilla garrulus | reverse complement strand
ATGTGGTTCTGTTGAAGCAGTAGAAGGTATGGTCTTCCTCTGGTAATCCAGTGGAAAAAGACACCCCAGTGTTCCAAATCTCAGATTTTTATTCAGATATGAATACTTGGCTCCTCCCCCTGGATGAAGAATCTCACAATGGGATGATGTTGTTTTATCAGTCATGCGGTGAGACTCAATGGCCCATTAGCATGAGATATCTCTAGGAGGATGGATCTAGAAGAGATGAAGAAAAACCACCCCACCTGATTTTAAACAGAGGATATCCCCCCAGGGTTGGGAGGAATGGGTCATGGAAGAGATAAGGAACGCTGCTCCACCTGGTTTCAACAGATGGTGATAGAACACATACTTCTGGTTACATCTTGTATTGCAACCTAGGACAATAATCTAAGGTATTTCTCACCTACTCCAACCATCCTGATTCTCTTCTCCTTTTGAGCACTTGGGACCTTTCAACCTCTCAAGTTGTATTTACTTCTCAGGGAAATCTAGGGGTGGAGTGGGGTGCCTGGTCTCACCCCAGCACAGAGGATGGGGGAAGTCACCACATCCTTTAATACAGGACACTGCTTGTTCCTAATAACCATCCAGAAAAGTTTTCTTTCCCATGGACTATGTAGAGTGACTGGGGAAACGAGCTAGGCTGAACTTAGATTTTATGAATACTCTTTCATGTGTCACACTAATGACCCCAATGAATGGTTCTGACAAAAATTATGATTCTTTAGGCATCTATGCATTTTCTTCTAAATTTAAGTCTGTTTCTAATCTAAGAGTTCTGTACTGCCTAGGCACTTTTGAAAATGCTACAAGTCAAAACAATTTATAAAAAGCTGTACAGAAACAGGCTCATTTAAATATGTCCAGGCAAATTAAGGCTAAAAAAATCCAAATACTAAACACTTGCTAATATAGCTTCAATTATTGTATGGTCCTACTTCTTCCCCTTGTAAGTGGTATTTCATTTTCTACTTGTATGTTCCACCAGCAAGCAGCAATACTAAGAAATTTTTGATGTGGTTGTACTTCCAGGCTATCTTATCTTCTATGATTTACTATTAATTCCTGCAATACATATATATTTTTTTAATCTACAAACTTACTGTCAGGTGTACATGAAGTTGAATTTATGCAAAAACATTTGCCTGAAGAGGACATTAGAGGTAAATTCTGGGTATGGTCTGTCCGGGATTTTCTCATGTTTTAGTGTGCCTTGACCTGCTCATCTCTTTTAATGTCTGCAGGCACCCCTGGGAGTCTGCAAAGAGCTCCAACGGGCTGCTCTTCTCTGATAAAAGGCAGCAAAAGAACATTCAATTTCAAAGGTTTGTTTCCAAAATATAGTGCTTGTTGCAAGGTGGCTACATTAAAAAATAAAACTATTTTTTCTGAACCAGATTTTGCTGTCAGTTAAAGAGTCCTGAAATTTCAGGAACAGCTGAGATTTGCACCTCTGGAACTGATAGGAGTCCAGCTTTTTATGTATTAAGGCAGAAGAAGAAATTTCCACTACAGTTTTTTTTTTCCTCTGTATTTTTTTCCCTTTTCAAAATATTTTCCTTCAGTTTCTTGGAAGAACTTGAAGCTGTTACTTTTCAAGCTGAAAATTCCACACTTCAGAGACCGAGATGCCCAATATTGTACCTCTTGAGCCTGCATTATCTCTGTGTATCAGAGTGCATCAAGTGTTTATCACTGCTGTTCTGGTTTGAGAAGATTGGTGCTTTCCTGTTCCTTTCCTGTTCCTTCATAAATTGTTTCTCAAGTATGAGAAAAAGTGAGATTCTCTCCAAAGTGTATTTCAACGAATTAATTTATTTTTGTAGAAAGATAAGAGAAATATTTGGGAACTACTGCAACATTTCTATTAAGTAATACTTTAGATAACATTTTAAGCACTTTAACCATTCAGCTCCTGAAGCCCACTATACTGTATGTTGCTTTTATAGGTATCAAACAGCTCAAAAGCCATGGAAATCACTGATATGAAAACTATGCTTCTTAAAAGCATACTTGTACTTGCACAATTAAGGTTGTGTTGCAGATGTGCTGTCACTGCACCTGAGGACATAGGGCAGTCAATCCAGTACCCAGAGTTGTTCCTCTCTGCTTCTTGTATTCACATGCTCTCTTTTGTCTCGGATCTCTTTGGGGAGCAATCTTTTAATAGGTGTAATCATAATATGCCAACCCGAGCATAACTACTTAGCTAGTAACCCTCAGACATTGCTGCAGATGCAGAGACGTTAAAATAGCAAAAATAGTAAAGCTATTCCTACGTGTGCTCTTCATGTGAGATGGACGTCACGGGGTGGTGATGTCCACTGTACCAAGACACTGAGGTGCTGTGGGTTATGTGTGTTTGTAAGAAAGTTTCACTGCACTTTGAGTCTGCTCTGTAGGGGGTTAATTGCCTCCTTCCTCAATTGCACCTAGAAGCTATCTGGAAAGGAACTACACTGGACCTGCCGTACTTCACATCACTAAATCCTCAATCTGAGCACAGCTCTTGTAAGTGCTTTTAAATGAATGAAGTGCAAAACTCTTGAGTTTATTTTTAGAGCAGCTATGAAGTGGAATGAGCTTGGAATAGCTCCAGGCATATGCAGTCTAGGACAATTTGAATGTATTCAGACGAGGCCCCAATATCCAGAGGGACACAATTACAGACTCAGCCACGTATAGGTGTTGCTATTAGCACATTATGCTATTAAACCATGAATTTTCCCATTGAGCCTTGCTACCACTAACAGGACGTGCTTTCTAAAGTGCTATAAATACAAATGAATTTTTGTGCTTGCTAAGGTCATAAATGGAAGCACTGTTTTCTTTAAGTACACTAATGTGCACAAAGTTTCTTCCAGCTCCTGTATTATTTTCATATTCATATGTGCAATTTTAGGCTATACTACTGAAAGATTTTTAGGATACCAGTCAAGACCTCTTGAAAACAGCTGACTGTAAGATATAATAAGAATTCAAAAGGTATTGTACTATTTAGAATTCCTTGATTTTCCTGTATTTATAATTCTTATGTTATTTTGGAATTGTTTTTCTGTTATTAGCCTGAAACAAATTGCTATTTGTTTGCCAACTATTAATAAAATATTAAGGTGTTTTTATTAATAAAATAAAGGCAATATTAATTAAGAATGTACAATGTAAAATTTAGCCTTAGTAAGCATACAAAAACTATAATAAAAACATAAACACTTCTAATTTTTTCAAGTGAAGTGCCTAAACTTCGTTGATAAAACCAGATGCTTCACTTAAAATGCATGTCTGTAATGAATTCTTCATAAATATATAAGCCACTTCTCAAAAAGGAAAAATACTTTCTTCTCTGGATGTGATCCTGTGTACTGCAAGGTCATTTAAGCTGGCTCAGATCTTCCCATAAATGTGTCGAGAACCACATACAACAAGTAATAATCATAATAAGGCCACTTGACAAAAATGATTGCCTGTGTGTTGCAAATTAAAGTCTTTCTTGGGAGCTATACAAAATATATAGTGACAGCAAATAGATGTAATTCTTCAGTTCCTTGCTTGGAACCAGCCGGTGCTTATGTTCACACAGAGAGAAAAAAAATACCCATAGCAGCTATTCAGTGTTGTTGAAGCTTATACAGTGGACTGTCACTCTCACAGGTGCACAGGGATATTAGTGAGGCTCTGCTCCTCCCAAGGGCTCCAGAAGCAATTGGCCATTTTTCTCCTTTCTGTGTGCAGCAACGTAGAAGTAAGTAGATCTGTGCCTGAAAGAGAAAGGGTTTTTTTTTTTCAGAAATGACCCTGAACTGAGTGGAGGAGAGCTGAGCAGATGCACTGACATTCTGGATCCTTGTGGGTGTTGTGAGCACTTCCTCTCCTGCAGTCCCAGGCAGCCAGGCTGATATCAGCAAAGGTAGCATCCTCTTCTCTGCAACCATGAATGTTCTTATGGGTGCATTCTGCTATAGCTTTATTCTTAAAATCACTGTAATACCTGCTTCAGTTGACAAGCTAAAATTTGGGCCATATCTGACAAATCTTACCTGCCCTGCATCTATGCTTCTAACCTGACATATTCTGTGATTCTGAGCACCAAAGAATAACTACATGCATATAAACTGTGTGATCCCTTTCAGCCTTTTCTGCTTATTTCCACAGACAGTCTTCACACCGGCATCTGGAATCTTGGTTTTAAGCATGTTTCCTACAGCTTGTCTTGGAAAACTTCTGTAAGTTAGGACTTCCACAGAAGCTGAAGATTGCTGAACTTAAAGATTTTGCTATTTTTGTGTCTCTGTGTACTAACTACCGAGATGTTTGAGTCAAGAAGTGGACTTGGAAGTACAGGTTCATTCCTTTAGTTTGGGTGTTGAATAAATGATCCCCAGAGGTGCCTTCTGACCCCAACCATTCTGTGATCAAATCTGGTATTTATTGAAGAGAACTTGTGCAACTCAAATAAGGTATTTTTGTATATACTTTTAAATTTTTTTCACAAATAAGTTTTTCCTTCTGGGTTAGGACTGTCTTAATCTATGTCTATGATTTTAGTTCTCAAAAACCCATTATGAAAAAGCAAATTTCATGACTGTGCTTTGATGGTGGCTAAGGCACAAGAATAAACACATTCTTACATGCACATGAGAGGAGGAAGATGATGTAGCTAGTTTAATGAGTTATTTAGGGTTTTGAAGTATCCTCTCAAATATTGAAACTAATGCGACTTTAATGAGCCCCGTGTAATAGGTAGTTTTTGCTTTGTTGAATATTTTCCTCAGGGTAAACTGAGTCATTAATAATAATTAGGAATTGAGTAGCCAGTTCCAGGGTTGAGTAGAAAGTGATAGGTAAAAGCCATGCTGTTTGGAAGCAAAATATCTGCACATACACAGCGAGGGAGTTTGAGGTCATTAAAAGCTGTGGGCTGGGATTAGTGGGCTCCATCATGTGCATTAGCAATGAATTTACCTAGCTCACGCAATTGAAATTTCTGATTAATCATAAATGAAGTATCTGTAAATAGAATAATTCAGCATGAGGTAAACAACCGGATTTTAATTTCCAGTGAATGGAAATTGTAGCATTAGACGGTAGATGGATTTAAATTTAGATTATATACAGAAATTAGATAAGGATAAATATAAATCAATAGAAAGACTGATTGCATTTCATTTTTTTGAATCTGACTGACACTTTTTTCATTCACTGAGAAGCTTTTTATTAAGGGTATGCCTTCATGTACTTTATGTTTTCAAGATTTTTCTACTTTTACAGATTTTACTATGGAAACTGAAAATTTGTGCACTCTCTTTTCCTTGCCTTGGGCAGCAACATGTCTCACCAGACCAGGCTGCTCAAAGTCCCACCAATCCTAGCCTTGAACACTTACAGGGATGGGGCATCCACAACTTCTCTGGGCAAACTGTTCCACCACCACCCTCACAGTAAAGAGTTGCTTCCCAAGATCTAAACTAAATCTACTTTCTTTCAGTTTGGAACTATTCCTCCTTGTCTTACCACTAGAGTTCCTGACCAAGAGTCCCTCTCCACCCTCCTTGCTGGTCCCTTCAGGTACTGGAAGGCTGATATGAGGTCTCCACACAACGTTCTCTTCTCCAGGGTGAACAACTTGCTCAGTTTGACTTTATAGTGGTGCCTCTCCAGTCCCCTTACCAACTTGGTGGCCTCCTCTGGACTTGCTCCAACAGTTCCACATCATTGTTTTGGTGGCATGCAGTAGTCCAGGTGGGGTGTCACAAGAGCAGAGCAGAGGGGCAGAATTCCCTCCCTTGACCTTCTAAATGGGCTGCTTTTAATGAAGCCCAGGATTCCATTGGCTTGCTGTGCTGTGAGCACACATTGCTAGCTTCTGTTAAGTTTTTCATCACCCTCAAGCTCTTTTCCACAGGGTTGTTCTCAGTCACTTCACCCAACCTGCAGGTTTGTCTGCACTTGTCGCAAGCCAGGTTCATGGTCATGAAAAATTGAAAGTAATATAGTGTATTTTTTCCAGAGAATTCTTCTTCTCAAGACCATCTTTAAGTAGGCAGGGTATCAAAAACCTGACCAGATTGTGCCAATCCCTTTGTCTGTAAAGCATTCAGGTACTTCTTTGGAGAGTGGCTTAGGCTATGAGAAAATTAATTAATCTGCCTTTAGAGCAGATTTGACTTTCCCATTGTAAATAAATCCTGGGGCCACACAGGGGAAAAAAAACAAACAAAAAAACACTTGAGTAGCTGCTCATTAAGTAATCATCATCCATTCCATCCACTAAATGATATGAGAGTGTGAGGGAAAATTGTGCAAATTCATAGAATTTCATATAATACGTAATACATATCCACCAGAGGGCAAATTATGGTAACATTTGAATTATTCTGTTCAGCAATTTTATACTTCTCTTGCTGTTTCTTAAAACATTATATGTAATAGCTATTAATGGGCAGTGTTTCCCTCAGGAATTTTGCTAATGTTTATTTATAAGTCACCATATTCTACCTGATTGCTCTATTTGTTAGCTTGAATTTCATATAATTTGTGTACTTGTGCTTAGGCAGCTTGGGGACAAGGAGATAGTTAAGGCCCAAATCCAATCTGTTTCATTGCTTAATTGCTGGATTCTCATGGAACATGGTATCTAGAAGCTGGGGTGTGATTAAACCCAAGTCACCATAGCATAAGTCTAGAATATGTCAGCCTCTGAGGGCCAATGCACGAAAATGACCCAAGCTGATTGGTAAGATCCATAGGTAGATTAACATACCTTTTATAATGTCTGCAGACACTCACTGGCTTCAAAAAGTTCCTGCAGCCACAGGATTAATTAAGGATCCTGCTTGCCTCCGCATCACCTTTCTTCATCTGCTAAGACAACCACTGGAATTCAAATGCCTTGATGTACCAACTGCTCTGAGACAGATGAGAACCACTGTAACTCATCTCTCTAATTGCCTGATTTTTCTAATTGCCTGTTTAGTAAATACCTAATAATCTCTCTAGTGAGCTCTTAATGGTGGTTTAGATGACAAAACTGATATTTCTAATGGCAAGAATTCAAGGATCCCTCATTTAAACTGGCTATTTCAGAATGAAAATCCAAAGAAGAATGTGATTTGCCAAGCATAAAGAGAGCAATTTCAGCAATGGTAGTTGATTGCTATTGCATGGCATCTTTCAGGAAAGGATCTCCAAGGAAATGATAAAAATTAATTCCTAAAATTAAATAAAACCAAGTTGTATCAGGCAAGTAGAAGACACACAAAATGTCTACCACTTTCATGGCACGTAAAATATAAAGTTCCTTTCTAATTTGAAGCTACGATATAAACTCATTGTCTCAGAGGAATGAGACTTGCATTATTTATTTGTCCAATTTTGGTATTTTGATGTGAACATACTCCTCATAAAATTTCATAAGATTTTTTAAAGTTATAAAACAAGGTATTGCTTTACAAGCCATGTGAAAAAGAGCTCATCATAACATCGTAAACATGGTTTACTTTCTCATTTACTTGACAGTCTAGTCTTAAGTTTGTGTTATCAGAAAGCAAGCATAAGACTAATTCAGTGATACAGCTTCTAGGTAGAGCAAGAATTGATGCTTGATATTTTTAAAATTATATGCATTTTATTGGAGTGTCAAAAGTGGCAGTTCTTACTCTCAGAGATCAAGATTTTTTTTAACATAAGTCATTTAAAGAATAGCTGCTACCTCAGAACCTATGTTTACTCTGGAAACTCATCATGGCTTCAGTTCTAGGTACTGGATTTTGAATCATCTCCATTCCTAATTGCAACTTAAGTTTNAAAAAAAAAAAAAAGATGTATTAAAACAACTAAATACAACTGAATGCTTCTTTTCGTTTTTCAAGAGGGGACAATACCTTCTTGGCCAGACCTCCAAGAGCACCAGTGGAGTGGAGAGCCCGACAGGGCTCACTGGCTGCTTCCCAGTGTGCCTGGCAGCACCAGGCACCAGCCTTGCCAGCCTGGCAGCACGAGAGCAGGAGGAAACCCAGGAACCTTCCCAGTGCCCTGTGCAATCCTCCACCTCTCGGACAACTAGCAGGAGGCAAGGCATAGAGGAGGTGCCAGGCAGGCAACCACAGCGTGCTCTCAGTTTTACAGCTCAAACCAGCAACGAGCACATAATGGTGAGCTTTCCTTCTCAGGGGCAAGCCTACCACTTTTTCGTAGTTGTATAGTCTCTGTACATCCTTTATGAAAGCTTAAATTTTTACACATAGTAAAAAAAAGTGGCAGCCAGGAAAGCAAAAAATAAGACATCAATTGTCTTGTTAAAATAGCTGAGGTGTCATTTCATGAATCACCCATTGTCCAAATCAACATGTATTTGGAATAGGCTTACATTAAAGCATGTGCTTAAAAACTGGCATTTTCTTTACCCTGAATTGAGGTCTTAGTTAACAAATCTAGCAGAGAAATCTGCTCTCTGTATCTCTTTAAATGGCTGTATACATAGTGTGAGTGTATCTGAAAACAGAGGCTTTCCTTTGTGCAATAAAGGTAAATTTTTCCTGGCATCACATTGTTTTGAATATACCAATAAGCAGGTTCACTGAAACATAGTTAAATAGGTAATATTTAAATCAGTCTACATAAGATAGAAAATGAAATTTTCTAAATTTTAAAAAGGATTGCTTATAAAGTGTTTCTATTTGAAACTTATTGCCCTATTTTAGCAAATTCTTCATCTACCTTTATAAAACAAAAAAGCTCCCACAGTGTCATGCCTTAAAGCATTTTCTTTCACAATCACATTAATGGACTGATATTTGTAAGTGTATTGATGTTGTTTCTAACTAATTTGCTTCCATCAGGGCTGAGCCTCTTTTCTATCAGCTATTGCAAATACATGCACAAGTGTTCTTTCTGTCCTTGACTTATTAAAAACCTGAAGCATATAAAAAAAGGTAACATTCAATAGTTATAATTTAAACTTTTTAGAGTCCATTTCAGTGTACCCTAGTGCTTCATTAAAAAGCTCTAAATTTTTGTTGATGTCTTTGCTGATGGCCTTTGTGACAGGCTGTTCAGACAGCATTTGAGAAATACTACTGAAAAGTGCATGGAGCAAGAGGTTATGTTTAGAATGATAGCTTGTGGATATAGTAAATGTAAAGAAAAACATCTTTCAGTCACTTTAGATGTGTATTAGTGTAAAAGAAGTGTTCATATAGTGCTGCAAGGTACAGGCTGCTTAAAAAGAAAGTTAACAAAATTACATAAAAATAAAAATAACTGTAGTTACAAAAAGGATTTATCTGACCACTGGAAGACTACAGTGCTAACTATTAAACTTCATGAATGCAAATAAACAATGGAATTTAGATTACTTCCAGCAAGCAGAAGACAGTTTTCAAAAACATTACGGTAACTGCAAACTCAAAAGCAACAGGTAATTAGGAAAAAGAGTGAAACCTCCTTGCTTTGAAATCATGCTTTTAACTTCAAAGCATCACAGAGTCAGCTTTTACACACAGAGACAGAACTCATTGCAGTGTTAGCTCAGGGAACTATATTGTAAATAGTTTTCTTGGAAAATACACTTCTAAGTATTTTGAGTTTGAGTAAGTTATACCTTTTGGTATAAGTTACAATTCCTGCACACTGTACTCTGCAAGGATGCAAATACATGAAAACATTTTTCCCTTTACATAAAAAAGAAATTAGGCACTTAGTGAATCAAAAAATCACATAATGGAAAACAAATTAAATATCATTTTCCATATATTAACTTGTGCCCATACTACCTGCCTGTACTGTTCTGGGCACCAATAAGAGTCTGGCTNGAACCATCTGTCACTCCAGGAGCACTACTAGAGCCACCATTCGGACTGGACTGCTACCAACACCCTGACCGACAAGGTGTCAGGTTGTATTCTAACTGTCAGGTTTTGTTTTTTTAATGCTGCATCTTGTTCTAATTTTCCTAGTAGGTTGTAGTTTGTTGGTTTTTTGTTTTACTTTATTTTGTTTATGCCTATGAAATAACTGTTATTCCTGTCCTCATATCTTTGCCTAAGAGCCCTTTAATTTTAGAAATTATAATATTTTGGAGGGAGGCGGTTTAGACTTTCCATTCCAAGGGAAGCTCCTGCCTTCCTTGGCAGGTGCCTGTCTTTCAAAACCAAGACAGCCATCTTTCTTACTCTGCTCCATGCAGGTATTTACATGCATTGGTAAGACCCATCAAATGCCCTGAGTCATTTCTTTTTGAGCCGGGAAGCTGCAGTTTGCTCAACATCTCTTCATATGTTCAAATCTCTGAATCACCTAATAATTCTCACAGCCCTTCACTGAACTCACTCCGACGTATCCGTGCCTCTTGATCCCTGGGAGTCACTACTGAGGATTCATCTCCACTTGGTCTTTGACCACAACATTAACTACATTCTTCTACAATACAGTGTAGAATTCACACATTAACTTATAAATCTCTATAGCAATTACTAATTCTTGTTTTCAATTTAAAATGGCCTCATTGTTCTATGCTGCAACACAGTTAGTCCCCTTCACTCTGAATTATGTATTTCATATATGAAAAAATGAAACATAAATATAATTTTTAATTTTCCTTGGACAGTCTTCCAAACATATTTTTCTCTTATTTAATAAAAAATGGCACTTAGGAATTTTATTTCCTAGGGTGTTTATCCACAAGTGTTCATTTAAATGAGGCATGCACTTTTGAGTAGAATTTCTAATTCTCTTCACATCTGTTTACATCACCAAGTAATCTAAGCACACAACATGGATTTTTTCATGCATGAAGCAGGACTGGAAGATGTTGTCCAGTAGCACATCAATTGTACTTTAGTTGCTAAGGGCACTGAGTTTAAGAGATTTGATCACATGCCATCTGAAATAAAAAACCATAAAACACATAGGGTCCATGTTATGTTGATATTAAGTAACATCAAAGTGAATAAGGTCTAATCAAGAATAATGCTTGATGCTCCCTGAAAAAAAAAAAAAAAAGTTCTACACAATCTCTATGGAGAGTTTAAATGCAATACAAAGAATTTTCTTGTACATATGATGTAGGAGGATGGCATTCTATAGTTCCCAGTTTAAATCTAAAATTAACACATATATGTTGGAAGTTTTTATTAAGTCAAAATGGATGGCTTCAAGTAACTTGTAATTAAACTGATTATTGGAATTCGGACAAATAATGTGATAACTTGTCAGTTATATTTAGGAAAAAAATCAGATTAGGAAATACACTTGAAAAATAATTTTAGAAGTTAGAAGATATTCTGAACAACTTTTATGACAGAACATGCTGCTAAAGTTCTCTGGAATTCTCCAAAACCCTTTGTGGGAAGCTTTGAGGTCTCTGAGGTTTACCACTACAATTTAGAAAGTTTTAGGAAACGTGAGTCCCTTCTGACCCGGCATTAAGGCAATTACTTTGAACTAACTTGGTACATTTTGGAAATGGAATTAAACTGGTCTCTGTGTATCTGCAGATCCCAAAGAAAGAGGAGGCTGAACTGCACACACTCTGTGTCTTACACTGTTTGTGTGGCAAGGGGTTCTCTAAGGCACTCGAAGTAATGAAGTTCCTTTGAAACTCACTGGAATACGGCCATTACGCTTGCAAAATCCTTTTAAAATCCTTTAGCCTCAAGTCCCTCTTTCACTTGTTTCATATTCATTCATCATATAAATGATTACCTGAAGTGATCTTCAGGCCAAATGATACCATTCACATTTTGAGTGAGTAGTCCTGTACTCTTTCACTTGATACACTCATTTCAAATGAACTGCATGAGATGTAAGGTACCAGAGCTTGACAAAACCTGACCGAAGTGGGAATTTTTTGATAGTTCTCTATAGGCATTAGATGAAGCTGACTGAAAGTAGGTATCAAAACCAAGTTCTGTGAAATTATTTTGATGATCTGCTTGGAAAATAGGGTATAGTTTTGATTATGAGTCAAGAGCCTGACTATGTCTTTCATAGATGTGCCAAAGTCCATCTTAGAATGGTTGAGATTTTTGACACCATGACTCTACTTGAAAAGGTAAATCAAACTTTACTGTAAAATATCCTTTTTCTATTCCATAAGCAAACAGTTCTGGAAAGGACTTTAGCAACATTGGTGTCCCAAGGGAAAAAAATTTTCTCACTCTTAAATCATATCTGTTTAAATTATTATTGAAATCGTAACATTTTGGAAACTTAAAAAGAGATCTATTCCAGTAATCATAGGACATTTTTCTTAATTCTTGACCTCAACTTTAGTCTTTGCTACATGAAGTAAAATGTTTTTCCATCTCTGTATAAATGAAGAAATTTTAATCTTTCTCCATATTTTATATGAATCTTTTATATATTACCTATATTAATCTAATTTTCTTTAGCCTAAATAACCTTGGTTTTCTCAAATTTTCCTTGTAGCACTCCATTTCTTTTAGACAAGCTGAGCATCTTTATTGCTTCTATCTCATCTATTCCCATCTGATCGCGTAATTTGTAAAATATAGTGACCAAAACTAAGACTAGTATTCTGGCTTAGGATCGCCAAGTACAACATCAGATTATTTATTTTCTTCAGGTGTTCTGTTCAGACATGTCAATAGAGTATTTGAATGCTTGCAACAGTCAGACTCAATTGGCTTAAGCCCAGTTTCTGGTCACAGTATAGGCCACAAATTCTTTTGGTGATATTGTAAGCTGTTTATTCATTTTCCACCCCATTTATATGAAAATAATTTTCTTGTCTTGTCTATAGATAGAATTTCACATTTTCATATTAAATGCAAATTTCACATTTCCATTTTAAATGGTCTAGTGAAAAGTGTCCCTGTTCACAGCAGGAGACTTGAAACTAGATGACCTCTAAGGCCTCCTCCAACCCAAGTCATTCTATGATTATATGGTTCTATGATAAATTGCAACATATATTATCTCAGAGTATTTAAATTTTTCTAGATAATTTTTATATGACATATGAAACAACCAGCTATGTAATCTGTGCAATTAGTTAAACTACCCTAACTTACATTAACTGAATTATAGATGAACATTTGTGATTACAACCCATATGCCAAAGCAGATATTTGTACGTAGCCACTAAAAATAGTTTTACAGTATGGTTTTGCACACATCTGGTAAGTTTTGTCTGGACTTTGTGGCCTTAACAAAGAGAGTTTGAAATCTTACTAACATTATGTGTTCGTCTATGACTTGTCTATTTACCTGTTCTTTATGCTAATTTTAGCAGCAGATAAGATTGGCTTCTCGTGACTTTTTCCTGACAAATACATGCTGGCAGTTAATCATCTCCTGTTACAATCTCCATTGAGGCTGATTCTTACCTTGGGCGCAGTGGTGTCCATCTCCACCAGAACTGTACAACACTTGGTGACAACTTTCTGAGCCTTCCTTCTCTCTCGTGCTGTGTGCAGAAGGTGCACCTGGAAGCTAGCTCAGCTCCAAGCAGTTTGTGCTCATGCTGTAGCCCCAGGGAGTTTCCTTGGCTAGCTTCAAGGTATCCCCTCAGGCATGGGTCTGAACACCTGAACTGATGGACACTGTTGTACCTAGTTGTTTTTTCAATTCAGTTCTGACCTGGATGCTCCTTGTTCCAGGGAGATTAAAAGAGGCAGATTTTCTGAGCTGACAAATAAAACCAACAAGTGCTCCATGGCATTCTTTTCTGCCTTGCTCTTTCACAGTGTCCCTGCATGGACATTTTGCTGCTTTATTCCCAAATTCAACAAAGAGGCAATGAAGTTAATGAAGAGAGTGCATTGACAAGGTGCTTTCAAAGATAGTGACCTTTTTTTAAAGTGTAATAAATTAATAGTCTTGCCTTGGGGATGTTACCTAGTCAGAAAGCTTCCCTGCCTTGTTTCCTTTGCTACTGTCCCCTTAGATCTCTGCTGCCTTACATGCACACACAGACTCAGCACACACAAACGCACTAACATGCATGTCTACTACAATATTTTCTGTTGCACTCCCCACCAGCTACAAATATTAGATCTGTCACTGGTCTAGGTGATATTGGCAGCTTGTAATTTTCTGTAACACTTCATATTCCCAGGAGCTGAAAGTAAGCCAGCCAAACCCATAGCCTTGCTTTTCCAGGTTCCGTTTTTCACTACCACCCCTACTTTTAAATACAATCAGATTGGTTGGTCTTGGAAGCTCAGCTACCTATCCAAGTTCTTAGAGAAAATTTCCATATATAAGTATTCCTGGTAAATTTAATCAAATCTGAGCATTTGAAAAAAAAATATTCTGATGCTCTTCCTTCTTCATTTCAGACAGGAGCTCTACATTTTAGTCAATGATGATAAACATGTTAGCCAGCTGATTGAAACTCCCCTTTTCAATGGCCATTAAAGGATTAAAAAAAATAACAAACAAACCAAACCAAAATAAAGCCAAAGATCTCAGCATGATAGTTAGACAGATTTTTCTTGTTGACAGCAAAGTAACTGTTTTCTTTGTTTAACATTTTTATAGTAATGCAAGACTTTCCTCTTATGTTTTATGTCCAATGTTAAATAGATGCATTTTTGAGCTTTGAGTGTTTTTGTATTTTTAGTCTAAATGTATTCACAACCATGACTCTATGTATCCTTTTGCTTGAAGATCTTCCTCCCAAAAGCTTAAACCCCTCTCTGGAAGGTTTTATAGACAGCAATATTATCCTCTCTCAGCCTTTGTTTCACTAGACTAAATAGGTCACACGCTACTAGCTCACATTTTGATGACAGATATTGCATTTCCTCTTTCATTTAAGTACCTTGTCTCAGCATCTGTTGCACTTGGAGCTTGCCTTTCTTTTTGGTCCTTGGAAACTCGGTTTCCAGACCCACTGCTCTAGCTCAGACAGGAGCCCTCTTGACTTTCTCCTAAGACAGTTGATTATCTTTTGCATTTGCTTTTAGGCATAAATTATATCCATGCTCTTTGAATGTAATCCTTTTCATTTTTTCCAGTGAGGTTGTTTTAATGAGGAGGATGAGGAATATATCCACTTAGCAATCAGGATAAAATCAGATAACATTAAAAATGGATACAGTACAGATATATTTTTCCGACTGTTATTTTTCACACAGAAGTGCTTTGACCTTGTTGCATTTAATTTTCCTACATAAATCATTTTGAGATGGCTGCTTAAAGCCAGTCCACATTCAGATGTGTGTCTGTATCTTGAAAAGGAAACAGAATATCAGAAAATATCAGATTTTTTTTTAAACCACAGTCTCATGAAGTTTTCAAATTTTCAGGCCCAGTTCTATCAGACTGCTCAAAAAAAATCATATTCACTCTCTGATCTTGATTTTTGCAGCTGAACAGTGATGAATCTTATTTAGTTTTTAGTCACATCTTCAGTGCTCATTTGATGTTTAAGTAATAACTTCACATTTAGACGCATTATAATTTACATCCTTACATCACAATATTTTAATGGGTTTACTTCTGAGAGTAATGGCTGACCTTTAAATAAACAAGTATGATGTGATTGCCAGAATCAAAGTTCAATTTTATTGTTATGTTATGTTATGTATGGATAAATTGAACAAGATTATGATAAGGTAAGCAGCATTGGAAAGGGGCTGTATTTCATTTTGTTTCTTCTAAAGTTTAAAGATTCAGGTCCTGGCTTATTTAATTGAAAAATGTATCATTTTTACTTACACCTCTATATATGTAAAGGGAAAATTTCATTTATCTTCAGGAAAGTTTTTATATTGCTTACAATACACTGGTTATAAAAATATAATTAATAATGAGGATGAATAATGAATTGCAGAATCTAGTTTAATCATGCTTATTCTTTTCACACAGTAGAATTTTTTATTTTTAACAGATGCATTAACTGGATATTTAGAAGGGTAATTCCAGAGTTTTGGACCGCCCATGAGTTCATTTTGTTTTCCACTAAAAAGAATTTCAGAATTTGAGATAGTGAGGGTTTTTGAGCTTGAAATCTATTATATTATTTACTAATTATTTTTTCTTTCTTTCTTTTGACTCAGTATGATGAAAACATTTAGTAGAATGCTTAATAGAATGATGAATACAATAAATCTATTATTCTATATTAGTCTCTATACTCCTCAACTCTTGACTCAGATTGGATTGTATTTCATTTTTTGCCAAACCTATTCTCACAAATTCACAGAGCATAAGGAATCCCTTCTAAATTTTACTTTCTTTTCTTGGAACCTGTGAGATTCCTGTGCTCAGGATGTGCATAGATGCATGGTCAGCTGTTCATGCTTAATCTTGTGATGCACTGAACCAAAGGGATAAGAGTTGCTCAGCAAGCTCCTGGTACCACATGTAAGCTCCCAGGATGTGTTCCTTATAAAAATAATGAACAATAGATAAGGAAATAATTTGTATTTGAAAACATCCTTTAATTTTGAAACAGCTCTTAGTATTTTTTCTCATGGAAGCTGGACAGCGATGCTGTGCATTTAAGGATATGGAAAATCATTACATCCTTCCCATGACTTCCATCTTGGAGCCTTCCACTCCTGACTGAGATATGGTGCTCACATTCCATATGTACAGGAGCCACAGTGGAATTTCATAGTTAGAAGTGTCCAATGTGTGCTCAATACACATAGGGAGTAAATCTGTCAGCTAAAGTATGAACAAGAAGAAATATCTTATCTCTGATAAAAAAACTGACTTCTGGCACTCAACAGTGGTTCACAACAGATTGAACAGAACTTTGTTTTTTTCTTTAAAAAACAAGACAAATTTTTTTTTCCACTCTCCTTTTCACACAGAAAATTTCTCCAAATCAGGCTGAATAACTGGAATCTAGGAAAAAAAAAAAATCTTTACGTATTTAAAGACCGCTTTGGTGAAGTGCCAGATACTATAATTCATCTGAGTTTTCAGAGAGGAACTCTGATGATACTCCCTGTCAAGTTCACATGAAGATTTACCCAAAGAGTAATAGATCTCCTACTCAAGAGATGTCTCTGCTTTCATTTGAAAAATCCTGTCATGATTTGATGAATCAAGAGAAATTGGATGGACTGTTTTTTAGGAATCTTACAACTCCTCCAGCCAATCAATCTGTTCATGAACAAATGAAAACATAAGCACTTTTCACTCTTTCTCATCTTGAAAGAGGTTAACGGTGATGCAATGTGATCATTGGTTTATACTGGCCACTCTCTAAAAAAGGAAAATCATCCAGTTTATATTACACTTCTGCTGGTTAACAGTAGTCAAAATGTCACTGACTCCTGTCGCCCTGATTTTTGTAAGACTTTCTAAGCCTTCTGATATTTACATATTTGTGAAGAACTTTCTCACACACTTTCTGTAAACAGCTCACTGTTTTTGCATTCCTTCATAGAGGAGGAGGAAACCTGATGAACTGTTTGTCTGTCCAGTGTCTTTGGAGAGGTGGCACTGCCACCGTCCAATCCACTGTCACTTCTGGAAAACTATAAATACTGGAGTCAGAAAAAATAAATGCTCTTCTCCTCTCTTCTGATCACCTGAGCTGTGGTGTGTGTCTATGTTCTTTCGTGTCCTATAACGACAGACTCCACCAGTTTGTCTGTCACTGTGAGAAGGTATGACAATCCAGATAAATTATAACTATTAGAGTAGCAGAATGGGTTCTATGCTGAAGACAAAACAGATTACGCACAAGCATTCAAGGAGATCCACATCAATGCTAGTTAAATTTAAGCAACAACAACATTAATGTTAACACAGGAAAGTATTTGACACAAAAGTACCTGCTCTCAGAAAACAATTCCTCATAATGACTGTGAAAATATAACAGTCTATATATGTCAGGTATTTTAGTTTAGCTATTTTAAATTAGTAAGTCGGATTTAGAGTTGATTATATTGTAAACTCCTAAGTAAATAAAGAATTAAATATTAGTCAATATACAAAGTCCTAAAGAGTCAAGTTAAGTGGTTTAAAACACGCTTAACTGAAAATAAAGACTTCTTAAATTTGGGTCCATCTTTTTATCACAGTTCATTACATAAATGCTTTTCAGTTGGCACTGTTAGAGAAAATTATAGATATTTCGATGCTGCATCTAGTGTTCTTCTGTTAGTATTTTTCTGCTATTTTTAACATTAAAGATAAATTCATGCTTTTTTGCTTCCTTGTAGCATCTGTTTTATGGAAGCAACACACAGTGTGTGTCATGTACTATAGGCAAGGAACATATGCTGCAAATAAACAAGAAATGTATGAATTTGTATTTGACACTAGGATCCTAGAGGTTCTCCCATTAGAGATAATCCACTAGAAATAAAAATGCTGCATGGTTCCTGCAGAAATTATATGGGCAATATTGACAGTAGGACAATATATTCCTGTATTTTGAAGGTTAGCTTTCAAAAAATCCCTGCCTAACAGTATGTTGCCAAGCATTATTGCTGAAACCAACAATTAGGATTTTTTTTCCCCTGGCACTTTGGCTGGCGCATAATGCCTAGTAAAGTGGATAGTGTACGTGTACAAAGTCTTTGTGCTGATTTATATCACGATCAAGACAGCTGTGATTTGTGATTAAAAGTTCTCACCTTTCCTGCTCTTATCTGCCCAACCCCGAGGCTGCCCAGAGAGCCAGCCACCAGTGCAGCTATATGGGGCGTGGCGGTTTGGTTTGCCATGCTAGACCATCCCACCAGGTGATCTAAACACTTGGGATTAAAAAAAAATTGATCTCAGAGATGACCCTATTTCCTTCCTTCTACTGTGCAAAGGGTTGCCTTCATCTTTAACCCCACATGCCAAAAACCAGACATTTAAGGAGGAAAGTCTGTTACTCCAAGTGAATTGAGTGGAGCACCAAAGGAAGCTAAATTATATTTTGTAAACTGATCAACGTTCACATCACAAAATTAAAGATAGCACCCAATCACAGCTTTTTACCTCAAGCAACCTCATGGGCATAGTGTAGAGAAGGGACTGGATTCCTCCCCAGGAAGTTGTTCATCTGCCTGTGATGAAAGTCTTCCCTTATGTGAGATTGAGATGGAATGAGTGCCAACCTAAAAGGCAGTATGTGAGGCTGCATTTGAGAACAGGTTCATTAGGATTTGGGAATAGGAGACAGAATTTTTTTTTCTCCTTTTAATGTTGAAAACAATTAAATTATTAATATTTACTGGGTATTTATGGTATACACATTACTGTACCTAATAAATTCCTAAACATCAGTCTATGACCAAGACTCAGCTTTACAGATTTTTCTTTATTTTTTTCTTTATTCTTGTTCTTCTGTACTTGATCTCCTATACCTTCTCCCTATAAGTATAAACAGTTCTAGAAAGACACACAGCTAATTTATAAACTGATTTCTAGAAGGATTACACTTTTCAAACAAAGAAACACAATTACGCCACAGCTGTGAGTTGTAATGTGGACAGGGACAGGGAGTTTTTTCATTTGAGGTTTGAAGGTAGAATGAATCTCAATTTGAAATAATGTGCCTACAATGCTAAGCATACCATTATATAATTTAATATCCAGCATATTCATCTGAAAGAAAAATAACCTCACACATTACAGAGATTCTGGGCCATCAGAGAGGTCAGTTTTGCAACTTCCACGTTTTATCGATACTTGCCAAAAAGCTCAGTGAATTATGTGAGTCAATAGTTAACCAATCTACAATTGCAATGAATTTTCATAACTCGGGAACAAGTTAGATTCACATCTGTGTCTCTACCTGGCTTAAAGATTTTTCCCCTATGGTTTGACTCCTAGGTACATTTTATATGTAGATTCAACAATGAATTTAATTATAGTAAGCTCATTAGGAATGGAGCCATTGCTTATCTAAAGTTTTGTAACATAGTGTATATTTACAGCACTGTACAAGCAGCACTTAATAATTAATTCTCTCTACTCATATTAATGTGAAAGCATAAAAGGATTATCAGAGGCAGGGAGGGCTTTATACTTCTGTGAAGAATACAGAGATGATTCTCTTTGAAAATGAGAATGGAAAATTAAAGCCTGATGAAATGTGACCTTTTTGTGTTTCTTTCCAACAGCTTAGAGCTGGATATTTTATTATAAGACTAGTTTTTTAGTTCTTTATCAAGTTTAACTTCTCTCAGAGTAGTGGCTGCTGATGATGGAAGAATAAGCAAACTGTTTCAGAAATACTTATTAAAAGATCAGGTATCTCTAATATTTTATTACTGTACACCTGATCAAACATGTCAATGGCCAAAAATAAGATAAACAGGAATAGCTTGTGTGATTATATAGACTGAGGAGAAAACGGACTGCAAAAGTAGAGAATTGTTGATGCACCACAGAAAACAGATTTCCTTCCTTCCTTCCTTCCTTCCTTCCTTCCTTCCTTCCTTCCTT
>VXBU01015717.1:362262-375492 GCA_013400315.1 Bombycilla garrulus | reverse complement strand
CCTTCCTTCCTTCCTTCCCTCCTTTTTTTTATTGTCTTCGCTATCAAAATTTATTCAATGGCAAATAATATCACCAAAAATATAAAATCTTTAAAGCTTTCAGAATACTGTATGAGAGGTCAGTGTTTAATTTACACTGTGATCAGTGATGTAGCCAGAAGATGATTTTTTTTTAGGTTGGAAATTGGTTAAAAAGAAAAAAAAAAGTCACAAATGACATTTTCTATGAGCATGAATCGATGCAATGTGTTCAGGTCAGAAGAAATGGGTATTACTGTACATTTCCAGTATGAATATGACATTTCTGTCATGCTGCAAAGAAATTTAAAGTGGCACTCCTTTATTTTCCACAGAGACAGCTGCTATAGTTCCCAGCTGAAAATTGGCCTCAGCTGGCATGTAACAAATGGGAAAGCATGTAGATAATAGTCATGAACCAGTGAGCACTGCTGGCTGACCAGTTATCAAATTGCTGATAAGCTGTAGTTTCAGCTGTACCTCAAGATGACACACATGATCTTTTCCCTTTTTGTCTCTTATCATTTACATTTGCAATAAAATTATGATTTAGTGCATATTAATACCTAGGTGTCCACCATTATAAGATTGGTTTAAGAGGGCTGATGAATAATCTTTTAAAAGACAAAATAACATTCCTTGAAGATTTTTTTTCTAGTAAGTATCAAGAAACTGTCAAAATGTAAGTTCCCTTACAAAAACCAGCTGCAAACACAAACATCTGCTCTTATAGATCAGTCCTGTGAACAAAACCTGTCAGGAATTTTGCAGCGTACTTCTGTGTGAAGAGAGAATGATGCTTTGTCAAAGCTGAATTACTGCATGGAAATAGATTCATTTTGATGGAAAAGAATGATTTTGATGCACTTTCACCAGCCAGACTTTGGCTGGGAGTTCAGATTTCAACGCAACATCGTTTCGGCCCACTTCTGCCTTGTAGATCAGATGTGGCAAAACTTCCTACTGCCTGCAGCTGAGCCCCATCATTTACCTGAGGATGATGCTCATGTGCAGCAGGGAATTGCCCCAGGGAGCAGCAAGATGTTGAATTTCATTTCCATGCAACCAAGCTGGAATATTTGTTTTACTGAATTATTTTATTTTTAATTTCCTTTGCATGAAAAGTGTGGAAATAACTTCTTGTCTTTCTGAAGAAAAGAGAATATCTTAATTTTTCCTACTGTAGAAAATTGTATATGTTTATTGATCCTAATTCTGAAGCCAATAAGTAGGTGAGGTTGAATGAATAAAGCAGAAATTATTCAGCAGCAAATATTGATTACAGTGACAGACACGTAAGAATCTCTGTTTTTAGGAATTTTTTAAGTGGTGATGAAGTGGGTATACTACCTGTGATATTTCTGCTGAAGTAATTCAAATACTGAGGATGTAATTAGACTTTAGAGTGACAATATCTTTCTTGGGCTGATCCTATCTTTTGCCATGTTGGGTTTGAACTTCTCTCCTTCACAGCCTTCTAGATCTCCGCCTCATTGTGCTTGTCTCCCTTTTGACTCCACAGAGTGTCTCCTGCCCTTTCCTCCCATTCTTATACTCACACTGAGCCATGATAAAATCTCAGTCTTGTCCTGATCCTGACTTGCTGGAACTCTGTCAGGTGTGATAATTCCTCCTCTGCATCTTTATTCAGGACTTCATTTGATTTTCTTTGCTATAGGCAACTAAAAATAGCATGCAAAAACTGGAAAATTAATCAATGGGTATATGTGTGTATATATATTTGTGTGTATGTGTATGCATGTAATTTTCTTGTAAAAAGTGGATTCAAAATATTATCCTTATTTAAAAGTAGATTTCTTCTTCCACCCCTCAGCCACTCTTGTCTGTTAGAGTAGATGACTGGGAGGAAGATTACCATGCAGCATCCAGCACTCATGTTCACATGGCCAAATTCTAGATAAGCCCTTGCGTCTGTTTCATGCCAACTTATGGCCTTCAGAAGTCTTGTCTAGGCCACTAGGAAACACTGTGCAGAAGTGATATTTATTACTTTTGCTACAAGGAAAAATAACAGTCCATCTACCTAGAAATTTATAGGGAAATTTATAGAAAGAAGAGATTAATGCAAATCAAATCTCTAAAGCATGTATTCATATAATGTCTAATGAATGTGAGAATGAAAATAGAATTTAGGTCTTAATGTACTTTTTATTAATTGATCACATGAGTTTTCTGGCATTTTGCAACTAAATTAAAAAAGTGACAGATAACAAAATAAATAATATTTAGCAGAAAAACAAAGGCATGGTGAACTTAAAGGAACCAATTTCATTATTGTAATGTATTAGTTTCTTTAAACCAGAAGTTTTATTGTGACTCTTCTTGTCCACTGAAGATGCTCAAGGATATCTTTACCAAACTGGAAATAAAACCATCATCACTTCTATGCAATATGCATTTCCAATGTGAAATTCTCAGATTCATTATATTTTTTCTCTTTTCTCTCTTTTTCTTTCTCTATCTTTTTTTCTTTTTTTCTCTTTTTCTTTCTCTCTCTTTTTTTTTTTTTTTTTCTTTTTCTCATCAAACCCTATGTGGAATACCCACAAGAGTGGCAACTGGAATTGTTGTGTTTAACTAGGGATTTTTTCTCTGCAGAGTAACCCTGCTGTGGAATGGCAAAGCAGATCTGCAGAGCTCTGCTCCCTAATTGTCACAGCAGAGAGAGGAAAAAACAGGTGGAGACCATACTCCCAGTTGTGGCTTTAGGAAGGCTTCAGGTGGAGATCGAAGGTCCAAAGAGCCAAGTGCTGCAAGGAATAAGCTCGATTTTGAGCCCGTTGACAGGTTTGAAATCAATGTTTCCCATGCATTTCAAAGGGATAGGACAGAGAAAAATACAAAGGTTCCGGAATTATGTCGATTTCCAGCTCTTAGATATATAAAATATTGGTGATACCACTTCAGTGCACCCCAATATAAGTAGAGTTATTATATTCACCCCAGGCTTTTGCTGAAAAGTTTAACCTATATTTTTGAGAAATAAATAAATTCTGAGTTTAAAGGGGAACGGATGGCTTAGATTAGATTAATAGAACATGATTTTGCCAGGAGTAAATGCTTTTGACTGCAGAGAGGTCAAACTTCAAATTTAGAAAGCCTCCACAGAGAGAAAAATGTCTATCCTTAAATACTGTTTCTGAGCTTTTTTGTTGCAATACAAGTATCCACATGGTAGAAACTGCACATTTGTTTCCTGAGGAATTCATGGTGTGATAAAGAAAATGAGAGCCTCTGAGGGAATAATTGCTTCACCATGGGAAACTCATGCAACTTAACTTGAACTTTAAATCGATCTGCTTTCATATTTGTTACTGCTGGCACACAGCATTATGAGGAGGAAATTGTGCAGCCTTAAAATGGATGGTTTTTATATTATGCAGCATGGTAATGCTGTGACTATTTCTATAAATGTGTGTTGGATGGGAGTTTTTTGCCATCTCAGTTCTAAACAAATTTACATAAAAACATAAAATATAGAGCTAGGTACTTTTAATTATGAATAGCAACTATTGTTCTGAGCTCATGCAAAAGACTTAAATACTGAGTTTCTCCCTATTTTTAAAAAGTTTCCATTATTTTCATTTGTTCCCTGGGCTGCAGAACTGTGAGCATTACCATATTTCGATAGGTGCCCCTGTGTGCTCATGCTATGACTGGGCAGAGGGCTTACAGGATTACATGCTTGATTTCCCCTGAAAGCCTCTCTTTCCAGTAAATATTGTGGCAATTTGAAGGGATTACTTTCTTATGTCCCTTTCAATTTTTCCAGCCATTTTTGATTTGATAGCAGCAGCTGGTAGTCACTTAAGGGTGACAACAGCACTCTCATCATCTTCTTGTAAGGTGGACGCACACTGTGCTCCCCACATCACGGTCAGGGTTCTCAGGGAGCTGAGGGACACAGCAGATATGGGAAGAAAGAGATTTAGTTTCATCTCAGAGACTGTAAGCGAATTCTTCTTCTTTAAGAAAATGCTATCTAATATATGCCATAATTTCCAACTATTAATTAAGATTTCTAAGTATTAACAATATGTTCAAAAAGCCCAGTTAATTCAGATAGGAAGAAATTTTCATATTTAAGCCATTTTACAGCCACAATTATTCAGCAGGGATGGAAGATTTGCTGTCTTTTGATCTGTGTTTTCATCTATTTGTGCTGCCTTCATCTTTTTTTGGCAGAAGCCTTCATAATTGATTCTCTATCCTTAAAAACTAAAATACACACATTCTCCTGGTCTTATAGAACAAGACTGAAAAGAGGAGTGAATCATGTGAAGCAAAGGTAGTAAAACTACTGAAATGTTGTCCCAAATCATTTTATGATATGTATAGAACTGATATTTAGTAGGGCTGTTTCCTCTACAACTGTGCTTCATCAGGACATTTCGCTTAGCTGGAAGATTGGGGAATTGATCCTTATTCCTCACTTTGTTCAAAAGATTTATTTTTGGGATGATGAAAAAGCAAAAAATTGGATCTTCTATTGTAGATTAAGAAGAGAGGTGAAGTAACATGTCCAATGTCACATTATAAATCTATGAAGGACCTTGGAATTTGATAATTTTTTTTCAATCTCAGTACTGGAATTCAATCACGTTGCACCTGTATCACTGAGTCTGCATGCAAAGTGATTGCTCAGGCATTGTTACTGCTCTTTAAGAAGAGATCCTACTCATAATTTTCATCCCAGAAAAGCAACTTCTTACTGTGAATAATTCCATATTTTGGGAATGTTTATATGTAAAATACATGTAGCCAAAATAACAACACAAAGACACACTACTGGTTATGCTGTTGTAGTAAGAACCAACAAATGGCCCTCTTTTTTATCATTTGTGGGACTTAGAGAATCATTGAGTAGCTCCATGAAATGCACAAAGGAGAGATCTGAGCAATCATTTGAAAAGGCATTTTTTACTGAACGGATATATAAAGCAAGTATCTAAACACAAATATCTAGGATAAAGTAAAGGGAAGTCTGAGATTAGGCCCAGAAAAATTGTAGGTCTAAGAACATCCAGGTACAAATACCAGTGGTGCTATTTCAGTCTGCCTAAGTACCCTGTAGAAAATAAAAAACTGAAACTGGCGTTTAAAAATGCCAGTTTTCTTCAGGCAGGTCTTTAATTGGGAGCTCTGTGTTCAGAGGCAATCTCAGACTTCAATGGAATTGTAAACAAAAAAAATATGTTATTTTTGTTTGTGTTTGGTGGGGTTTCATAATTTTCAAACATAATTTGAACAGTGAAAACACTAAAGATTCTCCCACTTTAACTAGTGGTGTGACTCATGGGTCACCCACAAATCTCTTGCTAACAGATTTTATCTCTACACAAAAAAGGAAGAAAATGAAGAAAGTTCATCCAGGGTTAATTTGGGAAGTAATTTCAGAATCTTAAATAAAAGGGAATAAATATTGGCAAAAAAAGAACAGGCTGTCAGGCTGGATAGATCCTACACAGCTTACGCAGCAAGAACAATGAAACAGGCTTATTATGTTTTTATGCCTTTCCTGATTTTTGTGTTCTAGGGAGAAGTAGAAACAGAATTATAAGAACATAGGGAGAAAAATATGCTTGTATCAGCCAGAAAGACTGTAATATTAGATTTGCTTTTAGCTTTCTGTTATTCTTCTTACTATTAAGTTATACCACATATTGTTGATTTAATACTGTTAGTAGTTTCAGATAAAAAACAGATCAAATTTACATGTATTTTAAAGTGAGTTGGAATTTGGAATTTATCTTTTTAGTGTTTGCTTGTCCCAGTTACCATTTCCACACATGACCTGCGATGTGGCACTTTTCTGTCAAGCCAGTCTGGGTCTGCCATCATACCAGGTGTAGAGGCACAGGACAGAACGAGATGTCTGAATTTCACACCATATACAATTTGCATTTTCAAATTCTTGCAGGGTAAGTAAATAATGTTAAAATGCCTTTCAGATGTGTGAATAAATTTAGCAAACTTCAACTCAAATTATTACAAAATAGTATTTTGTCTTTATGCTACATTAAAAGTGCTTCACAGTCTTGCTAATATTTAATTACTTCAGTGCAAAGTAGGGCAGGAGATAATCATAACTGCATTTTGCACAGGGATTCTCATGTTCTTCCCTTCTGCAATCAGTTGTTATCAAGGAAAACCATGTACTTAGGAAGAAAATCACAAATAACACTCACCTTTAAAAGTAAGGGACCATTACTTTCCCTGATAATTGGTAAAAGCTGCTGAAGTGGATGAATGATTTAAAATAAATTAATCATTAATTGATTAATTTTAAACCCTAATCCTAAATCTTTCAATGCAAAAGAAATCTCCCATGGGATACATTCTGAAGAACTTAAGTATTTTCAAAATTCACTTTGGTCACACTCATGGTTTCTCTGACTTAGATGTGAAAAGCTGGCAGCTGAGTTGCTTTTGCTGGCAAGAGGCTGACTTTTGCTGTGTTTGGGCAGCTGGGCAGTGAGAATTCCAGAGAGAGCAGGTGAAAAGCATAAGAAATTGGAAAGAGCATTGTTTGAGATCTGTCGGGACTCAGAGAGACCCTGAACGTAACGCCTAAGTCTCTTCTTCTCACAGACCTTGTCTTCTCTGGTTCCTTTTACATCCAAGGCTCCTGGAATCACTTATCCTCAAAGCTTTCTGTCCTTCCAACCCTACATCCCAGCTCTTTTTGGTGTTCTGAAACCACTCTTCCCCTCAGAAGCTCTGCTACCCCATCCTTTACAGCAATAAACTGTCACAGCATGAAACACAGAAGTCAGAATCCTTGGGCCAGCTAAGGGGTACTTCAAGATTAAGGCAACAGCAACAAAATGGCATTCTGAGAATGTGAGTGTAAGTAAGAAGTAAAAAGTAACATTTTCCCACATTCATAGAACATTCCACACAATTCCATTTGACTTGACATTTGTTTAATAATCTCTTTTCCTCTGAAACATCTGTTAAGATAGATTTTGTTTTATTGCAGAATATGATTAGAAAAGTCTTGGTCTCTGTTATGAAGAGATTAAAAAAATCTTTAATCTGGCAGATTTTCATTTTAATCTCAAATGAGAGGAAAAGGTAGTAAGTTGTAGCTGTCAGTCCATTGCACTTTTTATGTTCTTTAGAAAAGAGTTTTTTAATGGGACTCAAAAATCAAATATTTATACCATTCATAAAGCAATTTGTTTCCAAAAGCACTTTCCCTTTATATGCCCTCTTTACCTCTAGATCTTATTCTCCCATTGTAACCGAAATTTTTTCCCCTCTGGTCACCCAAGCTGGCAACAATTATTTGCAAATTCTAGCTCTGTTTTTCACATCCAGTCACTTGCTAAAACCATCAGTTTTTAAAAGACTATCTTTCCTGCTCAGCTAACATTCCAGCTCTGTTTTACCAACTATGAAACATGGATTTGTCACCTCTCTGAATACTTTATCTCATACTTCTGGCATTTGTTTTGTCCTACAATGATTTGTCCACCTTCCCATGAGTCACAGCTATACAATATGCTTTTAAAACCTTGTTTATTTGCTTTTCTTCTGCAAATTTCTAAAAATATAGAAGGCAATATTTTTTATCCAAGAACATTAAAAAAATATTTACAATGTACCTCCTTAAACATATTTCTGGACTTTCCTCCCTATAATAACGGTACCCTTTTACACCTATTTTTCATATAATTCCTGATTTCTCAGATTTCATGTGTTCTGTTCTTGTAAAGCTTCTTCTGTCTTGACTCATACTTCTTATTCCTATACTGATATATTCTCTAGGAAAGCCAAGAGTAAATGGCATCTGACCTAAACCAACATAAGTAACAGCAAAAAAAACCCCTTCAAATCCATATGTCTTTATATAGAACAAGGTTGTTTTGTCTTTGCATAAAGCTTATAATGTATAAAATCCATATTCAGTATCCTTATTAAAAATTCTCGTGTGTAAATTAACTTAAACTGGTTACTTTGACCATTCCTTCACCTTGTCCATAAGATCATCATCAGAAGTTATCTTGGTTTTGAAAGACAGGTGCCTGCCAAGGAAGGCAGGAACTTCTCTTGGAATAGAAAAATGCAAACCCCCTCCCTCCAAGTTATTTAAAGAGGCTCTCAGGCAAAGATATGAGGATAAGAATAACAGTTCTTTAATATGTATAAACAAAATAAAATAAAACAAAAAACCAACAAACTACAACCTACTAGGAAAATTAGAACAAGATGCAGCATTAAACAAAAAAAACCAAAACCTGACAGTTAGAATACAACCTGACACCCTGTCAGTCCGGGTGTTGGTAGCAGTCCAGTTTGAATGGTGGCTCCAGTAGTGCTCCTGGAGTGACAGATGGTTCTGTTGAAGCAGAGATCCTGTAGAAGGGCGGAGTTTTCCTCCAATGGTCCAGTGGTGATGTTGAAGGGTCTGGTCCTTCCTCTGGGAATCCAGTGGGAGAGAAGACTGCTCCTCTGGGAATCCAGTAGAAGGCAGATGCCTGTTCTGTCCAAATGCCCAGATTATATCCAGGTGGTAATGCTTGGCTCCTCCCCCTGTGGCATCTCACAATGGGCTGATGTCATTCTATGAGTCATGCGGTGGGTCCTTGATGGCCCATTAAACAGGAAATGGCTCCCGGAGGGAGTTATTTATGACTCATGGGGCAAGGCATTGATGGCCCATTAACAGGAGATGGTCCGGGGGAGGAGGTAAGGAAAACACTGCCCCTCCTGGTTTTAACAGTTCATGAAGATGGAAATAGAATACAGACCTTCTGGAATATTTTACATTGTAACCTAGGACAGAAGTTTAAAAACTCATTGTGTGGAAACATACTCCACCTTGTAAAACTGATTGTGTATAATGTTTAAAGGATGTGCTTCTTGAGCATAGTGATAAATTCTTGGGAAAGCTGCAGAATAAGGACAGCTCAAAATGGCTTCATGCCATGTAAATCTAACTACCTAAAATACACCTGGTGTTTTACTCCAAAGATGAACCGGTTCATGTCATCCTGATATCGTTAGCCTTTAGGAGAGCCATGTATTTACAGGGCTTTTTCAGATATGAACCTGAGAGGTTATGGATATTTTTATGCAATATGTGCTTACTGCTCTACATGCCAGGAGTTGGTGGCAGAAAAACCTCGCTGCCCTAGTTGAATCTCATATAATCTTTAGTGTTTTGACATCTTTGAAGGCCAATGAGAGGAAAGAAACCAAGTGGAAGAGCAAGTTTTCATCCCCTTCTTTCAAATCTTCCACAATAATGATTTTGGCACCTAGAAAATTATGTGAAAAGGGTTTATTATCCAGCTATCCCCTGGATCTCTTGAAGAGTCTAATTATATCAAAAATAGAGTTGTTGGTTACATATACAAAACACCTAAAAAGTCATGTTTCCGGGGGCACCAAGCTGTTGTTTATGGGATCTGGCAGAACTTTAATCCCCAATGCCATTTGGCATGGTACTACACTTTTTTTGGCTCTGTCCTGTTGATATGGCTGCAGTGCTAATGGGCTGCACACACCCCACTGAGGTTTGCAGGCATATTTGACTTACATGGAGATGTGTTGAAGACATCTGGTCCATTATCCGGAGTAGCAGTGAAATAGGATGCAAACTCCCATTAAATTTTCATGTGTACTTGTAAAATAAAGACTTTCTTTTTAATATTTAACTCTATTGTATGTTAGCTGTCAAACTTTCAGTAGAAAACACTATAATTAGGCCTTCATTTTATGACATGTGATTTCACAGACTGAGGTAGATTAGCAGAAGTTTTGACATTTGATTTTACCTATGAAGAAATCATCATCTGAAAAGCTGTTTGTGGTACGTTGTGTACTACAGGGTCCTGTCTGCAGAAATCAAGTAACCTCTCCAGCAGTCTAGAGCTATAATTATTTTCACTTCTCCATTGGAATGTGTTTTGCTTATGTTTACTTTCATACCTGTATTGATTTTTATCAATAAAGACTTCCTTTATTTTGTTTACTCCACATCATGTATTGGAAACTGAAAGTGAAAACACTTTGTAAAGTTTCCATTTCCATTATCATGATGCTTAACTCTTTTGCCTAGCAGGTAAGAAGGAAAAAAACAGGGCTTTGACCACAGTGAAATAATGACTTTTTTTCTTTCTTAAAGCACTTTAAGTGTTCTAACAGAGAAATTGTTCTGTGATTTTCATTTTGATCCCATATAATTGATTTTTAAAATCGTTTGTAATTTTTTTTTTTTTTGTTTGTTCTTAATATCAGTTTTATTCCAGCAGTTTCTCACTTGTTATTTACAAGGGAGTTTAAAGAACATACAGTACTTTCTTATTGCATTATAAATTATTACCTACTCAGAAAACAGCAGGAATTGCCCAGAGATCATAAGCAAAACAGTCTCTTCAGAGAGTTCTGTTCAGCAGTTCCTGCACCCCAAAGACTGTATCAATTTCCCCTCTTCCTCCTTTGGTGAAAAATACTGATACTTTATTTAGCTCATGACTGTGAGCCTGGCTGATCTCACTGGCCCTGCCTGTAAAGGAAGGCTGCACTCTCTGGAGTGAGCTGTCATGGGGAGAGAAGAAGATCATTTGCAGAATTCCCGAGCAAGGGCAAAAAGAAATGCAAAAAGGGAAGGCCATAGCTGGTATGTCCCAGTGGTATTTTTAACAGTGTGTGTACTTTTCCTTTATTTAATAATTCAAAGGAACAAAACTAAAAAACAGAAAACTTGAGTCCAATGCTGAAATATCAAGAGAAAGAAAAAGAACTGTCTTGTCTAATTCTTGCAGAAGAGCAGGCAAGCCAGCAAGCTTTCCCCAAGAACAGGTCTGCCCTGGAAACAGAGAGTTGCCAAGTACCATCTCCTCCACAAATGCTGATAAAAGCTGCTTCAGTGCTAGAACAAGCTTAGGGGTTAGACAGAGCTGCTGGAGAAGGGGTCTCTACAAGGCATCAGGGAGACCAGGCAGGATGTGTTCTGCTCTCAAGCCTCATTCAGAAGGTGCCATCCTGTACTGCAGAATAATAGGTTTCAAGTGATGTTATTTCTACTGGCTTTAAAATATAATTCATCTTCTCTGCTCTTTAGCATCATCTTCACTGTACCCTAGCCAGTTCTATCAGACTGATAGGAAAACTCACCGACTTATATTTTTCCTGCCATATAAGAAATAAGCACTGAGGAAGCAGTAAAAAGAACCTACAGGGAGTGAGTGTGCAAAAATAGTAGAGAATTAATCTTATGCTAAGAACTTCAGCACTTCTTCAGTGTTGAGCTAATAACTTCAGCTACAGAACAGCAGGTCATTCTGTAAATCTGAATGTATAGACAGCAGGAGATACCCTGAGGATATCTCTAACTGAGCTACTTGCAGTTTGCAAACTTATTAGACATCACTCATAATTCCACCAAAAGCTATTAGCCGCTGTTTAGAAATGTGTAAGTGCTTGATCTGTGCTTGTCTGTAGGTATAAGGAGCAAATACTTCATACTGGGAATATATACTGGAATCCTCTTATTGGAGGTGACTAGGAACTCAGAATAGAACAGAGAGAGCATTTAAACAGTGCAGGTTTCATCTCTATAAGGCTTTTTGAGGAGTTCTCTGCTGAGAGTTTTTCTAAAGCACAGATTGACGCAGGCATATATGTGTTAAATGCCATTTCACAGTTCTATATTATCAAAATTCATCCTGCTCTGCTACATGTACATAAACTGTAGAGATTTTCCCATGGACATTACTGGTGCAGACCTTGTTCAATAACTTTTATCTTGGATGGTCTAAATTTTTCTTGCTCCACCATTTCTTAAAATAGCCAGGCTACAACCCCCTCAATCATTTTATAACAGAAATACTGACTGAGTCTTTATTCTGGAAGCATGCATGGCATAGTGGTAGCCTCAATGTTGATGACAGATGTCATTAGTTTAATGACCATGGTTATCTATTGTCATATTTAAGCGAGGTTATTTAATGGAGTTAAATCTACTTTTCTTAATGGCTAGAATTAAGGAACTATGTCATATCTACATTAAGCTTATTACCTGTAATTTGTACAAAGAAACCCCTAACTTGAATAATTACCTCTACTTAATATATCATTAACCAAAAATTGATTGAGACTTAGTAGACTCTATTTGTGATTTCTAGATTTGTTTAGCATCCCTGTTTGGCCCCTCACATGCGACTTCATTAATGTTTTATATTTCAGTTGGCTGAAATGATCTGCACAGAGGAGTCGTTTCACTGGTGTACTGTGATGATAAAGCAACTTTGTAAATGGATAATATATGTTATATGCTTAAATTCTTACATATTGGTTTTGCCTCAAGTGCTCCATTATTTTAGTGATTTGACTCTGAGTTTAACAACATTATTGTTAAGACAATAGCCAGCTTCTGTGAGTTCTAGATCTCTTATCTATGCGCAGACTGCTCCTCCAAGTTCCCTTCTTCTTTTAGTCTTCTTCCAAGTAATAGCTTGAAAACATTTTCTTTTAAAGAAATAAAGTAGTTCAATCAAATTATTTTTCTTTTATAATCACCATTTCTGCATTTTATTTTTCATTTTAAGTGGAACTAATAATACTACACAAAAAGTAGAGACAGGCACTATATAAGATAGGAATAAATTTGCAACTGACAAGGAGCATCATGGAAAACATAAAAAAATCTATACACTTTAGGATAATGACAGAGAGCTTTCTCTCTCTAGTATTTACTTCAATAGTATGTGAAGAAAATTTAATGTCAATTTATAAACCAGCCATTCCTCTATCTCTAGGTTCAGCTATATCTAATAAACTTTTCTACTTTTATGTCCTACTTAAATCCAGGATGGAAAATAAAGGAGCTGCATCTGTTTTTTGCATGGATTGAAAGACTTTGGTCACAGTTAGTTGATAAGAAGTAAGGTCACCAAGGCTGCTGTCATGGTTTGACACTGGCCAAAGGCCAGTGCACCCATGAAAATATATTTTTCTCAATTTCTGCTGTGAGGTAGGACCAAAAAAAGGAGCACAGTCACCCAACTAAAAGCATAAAGAAGAAAGTTTATTAACTAACACTAAAAAGAGGAAAAAAAAAAACAGAAACCAGAAGGAAACTTTCAAAACATCCATCCTCCCCCCACCTACGGTTCACTCTACCACCAAAGCCACATGAAAAGACAAAACCTAGGATTTTCAGTCAATCCACCCCTTGAA
>VXBU01015717.1:347055-361451 GCA_013400315.1 Bombycilla garrulus | reverse complement strand
GCCTGCAGCTCTGTACCTGTTGAAGGCCGGAAACCAAAGAGAGCGATTCCTGGGCAGTCCTGTGCAAATGTATATCCTACTGAGGCGAATTTCACTTTTGATTGGCTCATTTCCCTGTCTGTCTTTAAATTTGGCCCACAATTGGTGTTGCACTGGGCTCATGGAAATCCACAGGCACACCTCACTTCCAGGGGTGGCTATTTTCCTGCCCACTAAAATGTCAATCAATCTCAAAACACCACAGCTGCTTTGCTGTCCCCCTGCAGACTCCTTCAGGCTCACTGAGATGCCATAGGCTGTCTGAAACCCTATGTGAATAATGTCATCAAATTTTGCCCACAGAATAAAATTAGCTCTTGCAGTACATTCATTTACTTAAAAGGATTTGTTTTTCTATCATCCTTGTACTATTCTTTCCCCTCCCATAGCTCACTGAAGCCGAAGATATCCTTTACATGTCCTTTCTCTTTTTTTTCTCTTCTAACTAGAAAACCTCTTTATTTTAAAGTCTTGGCTGTGCACTGAATTGTCAACTGGGGAAAGAAAGCCTGTGTTCTGACCACATCATATTTGTTTTACTATATATTTTCCTTAAATACTGCCTCTTCTCAGGATTTTATCTCTTTCTGAAATTTCTGTAGTCAAAGTGTATTAAGTGCACAATATAAAGGCAAAAAAGAGACCATAAAATATCATAAAAAATATCGATTTTGAAAACCAAATAAAAAAAAATTCTGTCATTTATTTGTATTACTAAACTTTTTGTCTTGTATCCTGTGCAACACAATTCACTGTGGTTACTCAAGTAGGGAAAAAAAACCAGAGAGGTAATGGGAAAAAGCAGGAATGTGTAGCTGACTCCTTAATATGTCAAAACCACAGGAGAAAAAAAGTTGGAAAAGAATTTATCATTTCACACTCAAAAAAGACTCCCAACCAACAAATTTTTTAAGTCAGTCTCTGAGGATTTTTATAAATTATGATTTTCAATAGATTTCATAGCATAAGCTGGCAAGCAGTCAAAGAGGCAAGTCAAGTTTCTGTTTGCTTTTTGTTAGGGTGCTTTCTTCACCCACTTTTTCTCTTTATTGCTAAAGGATGTGACAAAATTGTGAAGAATCAAATTAATCATGCTTCTCTTAACAAGAAGAAAATTATCTGTACACCTTATTTTCAACATATTCCTTAAACAGAAGGTTAAAGTTTAATATGAATAAATATTCTAAATTGAACTTCTTGTCCTGAATAGGACAAGATTGTCCCCGAGTCGAAGACCAGACTAAACGGTTTAGTCACACTTCCATTTCCACATATTTTAATGGGAAGTTTGTCTAAATCAGGATTAGGGCACCAGGTATCTTACTAAATTATCCCTTTATGTAGCACTATTAATGTAGGCTGATGCTTTCATCCGTGAACTGAGAAATTAAAAATATATTAATAACAAAACCTCCATAATAACTGCGTTGATGGACAACACATAGTTTATATTTAATCACCTTTTATTCATGACATGTCATAATCATCCATCATGGCAGCAAGAAAATTGTCCAGCCTAACTCCTACACTGAATGTAGTAATGAAAATATAATAGAGGAAAAAAGTTCAAGGGGAAACCTCATTGCATAATTGATGTCATGGACTGGTGATCTTACAGAAGATGATGTCTGTATTCCGCACTAGGGTATTTTATTCAAGCACAAATACATGTGTGAAGATATATAGAAATTACATCTCTCTGACATCTCGTGCTAAGCTTCTCATATAAAAAATAATGGATTAACTCTCATGAAGCATTCAATTTCATTGAACAACCAAAGCCATCATCAATTTTATATTTTTAGTTTTCTCTTGATTTCTAGTTTCAAAAACTTTTTAAAATTCTCCAGAAAAAAAGGAGTCTACTTTCTTCTTCTCCCTTAGCATTTCATTCAATATATTGGTCAAAGTAGATTTCATGAACAGTCCTGTCTTCCTTTAGAGCTCTCCTAACCAGCACTCCTGAAGTCTATTCTGTAACTAGAACTTATTTTGCATATTTCAGAGGGGTTTTCAGATGTAGATGACAATGATTGTAGTTTATTCAGTTCTTGAGAGTATTACCTTATAATATATTGTAAACATAACAAGTCCCATTCCTTTTGTTCTCTTATCCCTGGCTATGGGTTTACTATGTCATGTTCTTCCTCTGACCTCTAGCAGTGTTTTAATTTTCCTAGTTATGGGTCAGTTGCCAGCTCCTTCTAGGCAAAGGAGAGTTCTTTTCATTGCGCTTATTATTAAGTTGATAGAAGTAGCCCTATGTTTTTTTTGTCAGACTCATTTTTTGCTGTGGTTATTTCATTCTGATCAGTACCCACTTGATCAACACCAGGCCCAGTGTTACGCTGATAAGATCTCTTTACTTCAATGCAGAAGCTTCAAAGATCTCAGTGAATGATGGTATGACTCATAGTGGCTGCAAATATTGCATTAGCAGCACAATAAAAACTGTCATACAGTCATTGGTTTAGTAAATTTATGTGCAAGAACTTCCACGAGCTTCAGTGGGCACATCCACACTTGTGAAGCTGTCTGTATTCTTCCATCAGTCAGAGATTTGGGAAGGAAACTATGACAGTTACACTGGTGTGATCTTCACAGCTTCTAAATTCAAAACAAACAAAGCAAAGCAAAACAAAACAAACCAAACCAAACCTAAAACCTCCAGAGATGTTCATGATCTCACTCAGGAAGGACAAATATAAAAGAGATTAAAAAATCAAACTTTTTGACCTGTAAATATACTACTTGCCATCTGAGGACTTCGTACCCAATAGGTGAGTTCTCGCACTAAGAATAATTTGCACTGCAAATTATTTCCTTTATATTCTCCCTCTTTCTGAAGTATATGGCTAATCCAGCTTGTGAAAACTTCCATTTAGTTTAGAAATAATGGTCCTTTATGAGTAATTTCTTGTGCCAAACAATAATTACTTTAATTCTACATTGCTGGAGAGAATTTGAAAATGGGTCTTCTTTAGAACAAAATTAACTTATATAATGAGTGAAAAGATAAATCATATTAGCTTAATTACAGTATATTAACATTTTTGTTGCATATGAATAAAAAATCAGACACTATGAAAGAAGGTTTCTCATAAAAAGAAAATTTATGGAGATTTATGAAATTTTAGGAACTTGTAAAATTCCATTACTTAACATCACTATTAAGATCTTTACAAGCATACATAATGAAAGACCTAATAAAATATTTAATAAATGGACTTCTGTTTGAAGTCACTTTGATTCAATATGAGCAAAGGATTTGAAGTTAATTTAGAAGAAAGGGATAATCAGTAGTTAAAATAAAGATAGTTAGCTTTTATTCCAGGATAGTTAAACAAACACAGAACAAGCAAACACTGCCTTAAAATGCTTTTTAAATCACTCCAGCACTAATATTTTAAGCACTTATTTTACCTGAAGTTTCAATGTATGTCTGACCATGGATTACCTGAAAATCCACCTGGACAACAAATTCTTGTTTAATAGAAATTTTACTTTAAAACTGAACCCACTGTAGAGGCTACCCATCAATAACAATGATTTATCCATCAGGACTATTCAGGTTAATGCATATTATCTCATATTCAGGTTAATGCATGTTATCTCAGGGTTTCCTTGTTGTCTTCCAGTAATTTGCTTTCTCATTGATTTATGCCTAAAAATTTAAAAAGCTAAAGAGCTATTTTTTACTTTTATAGTATTTTTTAGTTTTGTCTTCATGAAATATCTTGCAAAATGAAGTTGTGGCCCACGGCAAGATATAGTGGTTCTTCTGTCACACATAAAGGTAATATCAATGTTGTATTTCTATATTTTTTATGCCCAAATCTTTTTCTGATGTTTCAGCTAAATTTTTTCTACTCGGTTATCTCAGAGTTCTCCTGATGCATGTGAAAAATTAGCTGATGGTGTAGGTGAGTATGTGAATAGCAAAAAAATTTCATTGTGTCAACTGTTTTGTCCAGTGAAATACCTCTAGTCCACAAACTCTCTTTCATCATGATGCTCTAGAGCAGTGGAATCTGCAGTTACTGTCCCTTTTGCTAAGACATGTAAGGTGGGAAGGTGATGTTGGAGGATGAGCTGACAATTTGGTTCTGTCAGAACTTCAGAATATTTGTAAGAATCTTATTATGTGGATAAAGTTGCCTTCTAGAGTTTTGATAGTACGATGTTATAACTAGTAAAAATTATATTGCTTATGTGCACACAATCTCTTTCTCCGATCACTTGATTGATATTATCCAACAGGATTAATCCAGTTACTTAATTTAAGAGAACTGGAAAATTATTTCTATGTGTCTCCCGAGAAACTTCAGTGTCTTCAAAATACATATATGGCGATCTAACACAGGAGCTTTCTTCAGGGAGATGGTCTCAATTCCTTCTCCCTGTGTCTTCTCCAGCCCTGAGCAGGTATCTGGTTGTAGTATCCAATTCAGCAACTGTGTATCTTGTCCATACAAAATCTGGAGTAAGAATAACATTGATTAAGCAAGATACCTAGTGATAATAAGGTACACTTCCTTTCATTTCATGTTCAAAGAGAATATAATGTCACTTTTACTTTCAGGTTTGCAGCCATTCAATTATAATGTCAAAATCCATTTGACAGAAGTTATCAATCAGGATAGATCCTGAAACAGACAAACCCTTTTATCTTAGCAGATTCTAAAACGTTTGCAAATTATTCAGTTTTGAGGTTGCTGAGACTATCAAGACTATCTTTCTGGCATATAGACTTCATGGAAAAAAGCTGTAATTAAACAAATTTACATAATTCAGACAGGCTTTTTGATCATTGTGTTGAGGTATCCTCAATCTTATTTTACTGTTAAAAGACCATCCTTTGTCTGGCTTTGTCAGTGCCATACTGACAATGGACATTTGTGGAAAAAAAGGAAATAATCCACTCCACGCAGAATAAGTAAACTGTAGCACAAAGAATGTAAAAACATATGGCAAAGCACCCTGCCTGGCAAGCTGTCAAAGATAAGACAATAGTCAGGACTAGATCAGAAATCTAAAAGCAGTTACAGAAGGAAAAACAGACTGTGGGATAGAGAGAACAGAAACCTCTGTTTTTGCCATTTCTCTATTTAAAGGGCTGAAATTGCCTTCTGCCTTCAGGCAGCTGCTTCAGCTGGCCAAGGGCATTTGTCTCCACAGTGTCTAGAGGAAGCATCCATGGAGAAACCTGCTACATCTGTTGTTTGTCAGAGAATCACAAAATGGTTGGAGTTGAAAAGGACCTCTGGAAATAATCTTGTTGAACCCCTGTGCTAAAGCAGGTTTGTTTAGAGCAGGTTTGTTTAGACCAGGTTGCACTGGTTCGTGTCCAGGTGGGAGTTGAATATCTCAAGCCACATCCTCTCTGGGCTGCCTGCTCCAGTGCTCTGTGGTTTTTCCTTGTATTCAGATAGAATACTTTCTATTTGTGCCCATTGTCCCTTATCCTGTCATTGGGCACCACTGCAAGGGCTGCCCCTTCCTCTTGTCCTTCTATATTCTATTATTTAGAACTACATCTTTAACTAATGGGTAAATATGTTGAAAAATCAGAAATCTCAAGGACTAAGACTGAAGAACTCAGCAGCAGTAGTGATGGAAATAATAATGCAGTGCTTTGAGCTAGCATACTAGCAAAAATTGAATGAAAGCAATTTCTTGGTTTGAAGTACCAGCATCAGCTCATGAGCCAACTGATATAGTCATATCTCACTACTGGTGTTCTCTTATCTCCTGTTATTGCTCTTTGGACTGAGGTGGGAACAACACAAATGTTTGACCTCCAAGCATCCTCCCAAGGAATGAAATTCTCCCTCTGAAGGGCAGGAGGAGACAATCAATTACCTTTCTAAAGCCCTTCAATTCCATTCTGGAGTTATGCGCCTCTCCCTTGCTCTTATGAGCCTTGAATAGTTGACACTGTGTTTGAAAATTCTCACAGAGGTTCACAGTCAACTTCATCTACCTGATGGCTTCAGGAAAGACACTGCTATTAACATTCTTGCTAGACAGAAAAAAAAGAAAAAAAAAATTTAAATTTTTAAAATAGAGTAATTATATCATCCTGGCAGCACTGAATGTGTGTGATTTCTCACAATGTGCACAGTGATTTAAAAATTTTTGAAATTGTTCCCTCTGAAAAAAGGAAGGAAAGAGTATGCATAAAGCATGGACTGCAATGTATTGCAGTACATATTCAAAGCTTTAAAGCTGGAAAAAATGTATTGAGTATATATTTAAATTATTTATTTCTCAAAATCCAGAGATGGTTATCTTCAAAACAGAAGTAAATGCCATTTTCCAGAATTTCTGTGTACTAGGAACTAATTTCTTATGTATCCTGCAATGCTCAAAATTTATAAAATCTGATGCTGTTTTTAAGGGCATAAGAATAGCAATGTTTTGGGGTGGTTTATTTTTTTTTTTCAGTGGTAGATATCTCCTCCAAAGGAAATTTGAACTTGTTGATTTATATCCCCAATGTTTATGAATTAGAAACTAATTAGCAATGCTTTTGGAGATCAGAGATGATGTTGACTATAGTAACACTACAGTAACAGATGACTAATCTCATGCTAAAAAGGTGGGATTTGTTTTATATTTAGTTTCATACACACAAAAAGTAAAAAAATGAAAATATAAAAATTTTCACATTTAATAAGTTTCATCAAATACATTTCTCCATTAAACCTTTTACAACAGGATTGATAGCTACATATTCTTAAATATTAGCAAAATTTCAAACATTTTGTATTTTATCACAAGCTATGGAGCTTTTGTAAGCATTTTGAATGGCAGTTGAAAATTATAAAAAATATAAAAGAAAAGGAAAATCCCCACCTTGTCCTAAGTTTTCTTAACCTTAGTTAAAAGTAAGGCGGGGACAAGGTCTCTGACAGATCGGAGCGGCTCAGGGGATTGGTAATGGGCTATGGAGTTATATACCTCTAGGTCATCATTTCAAATCTGGAGTGCTACTAATTAAAGACATAGCACACTCTGTTATTTGTATTTTTAAGGTCTATAAACTTCTTTGGGCTTCTTGGTTAATGACTTGAATTAAATTGATTGTGAAAAGGAACGTCTGTCCTTGAATGACTTTACTGAAGCCTGAGGTAAGAGGTTATTTCTCAGAAGAATAGTAACAATTCTGTTGTTTAATGTAGAAAATAAATGTTTCATCTCTTAACAGTTTAATTGAATCGGTAAGGGGATGATTTGTTCAAAAATAGGGGCAACTAGGAACACCCTGGAATATTTATAGCCATCTAACGTTACCTGACCAGTTCCCCCCTGCTTTCTTCCTATAACATTAACAATACATTTGTACAAAACTCATATTCTTGTAACATAGTGCTGAATATGGAAGCAGAATCCAAGCAAAAGGGAGGTAGAAGAGAGTAGAAGAAAATGGCAAGAAGGCAAATACCTTCCTCTAAACTGGGAGAAAAAGGGACACTGAAAGAATATGAAAATTCCTATGTTCTCAGCCTAAACTTACTTTAGGCTACTGCTGCTTCTTAAGGACTATTGAGAGTTTGAGGTAAAAAGGAAAGGAAGTTTTTCTCAGACAGGAAAGTTGATGGAGGGGAAAACTGTATAATTTTAATTGCCTTAGATCTCAGAGTAATTAGGAACCCAGCCTTGCACACAATTACAAAGTTGTCTCTGGTCACACAGATGACTGAATTCACAAGTCATTTCAAAAGGGTTTTGATTCACACAAATGCCAAATTAAGAAACTTCTTAGATAAATTATTATAACAACACTCCTTTGCCTGTCTTTCATGCCAATAACTACATCTTTTATGACAAAAAAAAAATCATCTCTTTGTTGGAACATCTACTTTTGTAAAGAAATCTCAGGATTTGACAGAAGACCATCATGAGTCCTCTTTGATCCCCTGGGAATACAAGGTATCTCATCTTCTAGAAGCTTATTGAAATTAAATGTTTAATTTAAAAGGGCCAAAATTAATATAAATTCTCGAGTAATAAATAACATTAGACCTGAATAACATGATAGAACTTATTCCATTTCTATTTTCTGGAGGATAGAATAGAGCCTTAGTCACAAAATCAGGAAATTCAAGCCCTTAAAGATTTCAGGTTTGTCTTTTGTATGTGGAGGACGGGGATGTGAAGGAGAAAGAGGAGCATGTGGGACTCTAAGTTTTCCATACGTTCCCCAAACATATTCTCTTCCTTAGTTTGAAAATGTTTGCTAGAAATGTTCACTTCTAGCAGCCTAATCAAGTGCAGAACACTTTCACTGAAATTCAAATACTGCTCTAAATAATAACACCATCCAAAATTTCTTGTGTCAATTTCCTCAAAAATCTATGTCATTCTTGAAAATGGGTTTACTGAGGTACTCAAAACTATGCTCAAAAAGAACCTTTCTCTTAACTTGAACTTTTTCATCATCTTGCCCTGAAGTTGTCAGTTGCAACCTGCTCTGCTGCAGATACCAGTTCTGTTCTTGATATTCTTTAGGGCTGATTTTCATTCATGGCCACTAAGATAAAGAGGCCATTGCAATTCTTTTCTTCCATGCTTTTAGAGACATGAACACCTTTGATTAATGTTGATAGTTCTTCATGGTTTGCTTCTGGGGACAGCTTTGGCCCCTTCTGAAAGTGGCAAAACACACAACCATTCTTACGCTGTTTGGCATTGCCTGGGTAGAATGAAAAGACAGGAGCAACTACCATATGTCCCATCAACTCAAATTTTCTCTGCCAAAAGTGGGAAAAAAAACCCTATTTGCTTTCATTTCTTGTTCCCTTTCATGGGAAGGGAACACAGTGAGTGATCTGCCACAGTGAGGAATGAAGACAACATATTCCCCTCTCCCTATGTCCAGCTGGAACCAGCCTCTGGACTCTTCTTTTTGTCAGGTCATATCTTCCCATCATGAGTCCAGATGGTACAATTTGTTCCCTCTTACATTTTTTCCTCAGCTCAGAAAAAAAAGGAGTCCAAAGTAATGTTCTGTTATTTTAGTGTGAGAGCTCTCTCTAGTGGCAAGGATGTTATTTTTTTGCCACGATGTTTGTTTTAGTTATAAAACATTTTGAAAGCCTGACTGTCTTTTGTCCACTCTGGAAGCATTGGTATTGCATTAACACTGACAAGTATTTTAAAATATTCTCTTAAATTTATATTCCAGATTTTTTTTTTTATAGTAACATGCCAACAAACTATTCTCAGCTCAAACCAATAGGATTTATGTCTGTTTACAACTCAGCTGCTAGAGCCTTTAATTGTTTTCAGTTCATAATCTAAAACTCTCTGGTGTGGAGAATGAGAGGACATTGAGAATACAGACAGGCATCCTTTGAGTCTTCATGGGAAAGTACAGAGTGATTAGGTTTGAGAGCAGCCCTCATATTAGAAAAAGCAGGAAGTTTTGTTAAGATTCTTCAGTACAGGTGGAATTAAGATCAAGAGAAAGATTTCGGATGGATAAAAGTGGACTTGTTTTGACAGTTGTTGCTGATAATCAGGATAGAATTTCTCCAAAAACATTAGGAATCTATTTAAATCCTATCATAAGGAAATGTTCATCCACAAGTAATAGGGAAGAATACCAAAATAGGAGAGAGTTTAAAAGAAACAATGAAAAAGTTAAATACAGCTTTTATAAACAGGCAGAATATTTATGCTTTAAATTACATGTAATTCATCTCCAGTCTTTTAATTTGGGGGTAACTTAAATTTGGAAAGTATTTTTCTTGAAACAAGAATAAAAACTCAGAAAAAAATGCTACTGTTCTGATTTATTCTCTTAATATTTGAAGTTTCTGTTTTAAAATTGAGAAAAAGGGAAAAAAAACTCAAAATGTTTAAAGTATAAAAATATTTCAAGCTGATCAAAACAGTTATTCTGAAATAAGCTTTTCCACAAAATTTTGGTTGAGGAACCAGATCAAAACGCAATCATCTGAATAGCTTTATATAAAATGTCATTTTAAATAACTTCTGCATTAAACCTATGTACTGCTGTATCTCATTTAAACATTGGACTTCATTAAAATTAGTGTGGTCTCATTCAAATAATCCTCTGCAGCAGCAGTTAACTGGAAAATTACCTGAATGTCAAACTGAAATTTAGCTTCTCTACTTGACACATAAACTGAAATCCCCCCCAAAACCTCAGCAACAGTGCTAAGGCAAGGTACTTACACAATGCTAAAGATAAATGCATTTGGACTGTATTTCACAAATCATTTTCTTATTTAAGGAATTCCCTTTGTACTATGTTTGTAACACATTTGTTGAGTCTCTTTAAACATGGAAGCATATTCTCATGTATATATTCTCTAATAATTTTAGATTTCTTCCAGTGACCAGTTGTCAGGTATGGGCTTAGGCTTGCCAGGAGGAAGGATGGTTTGTGGGAGTGAAGGTCTAGGCTTTGCTCACTGAGGAGCTGATGCTTCCCACTGCTGCTTTTCACTCCCCAGAGCTCTCACCCCTGCTGCTATTCCCTTTTTGCAGCTCTGCTCAGCTGCAGTGTGGTGGGTATGGACACCCATGAAGGTTTCATTCAGAAGCCCCCAAAGCTGAATTACCTTGTTCAAAAAAAGCTCAGACTAGTGAGCCTGTCTGGATGATATATTCTCCCTGACAATAGTAAATTAGCACATTTTTATCTCTAAATCATCTCAGATATTTCAATGATGAGCAAGTACTTGCAGTTTCATTTCTGCTTATCCTTGCTGACTCTCAAATTATTCTGAAGCCACCAGCATTTCTAAAAGCAAGACACATTGATTTCCTCATTATATTAGGAAACAGCAAGTTAAGCAAATTTCAGAAGACTTTTCAAACTCTGGAGTCTGTTCAGAAGTGATAAGACAAGACATCATATTCAGCTCTGTAAGCTTTTGTGTGGAGACACTTCTCAGCAAAAGTATTTCTGTCCTAAGGAAAAAAAAAAAAGAAAAAGAAAAAACTATTTCCCTTTTCTAGCTGGAAAAGGAAGGAGAGGATGGAATGTTCAAATTTTAATTCATGTACTACAACTGCTTTACTTGCTTTTTTCTATATTAGGGAAACAGAGAATTTTGTATGCTAAAATTGACTTTTACACTGCAAGTCGCCATGCAAAATTCTCCTAACCTCAACTGTGCTTATCAAAGACATACAGGCAAAATAAATAAATAAAAATTATTATCACTATGGCAAATTACTTCTGTTCAGAAAAGAAAAAGGCAAAGATTTTTCACCAGTAAAAAATTGTAATAGTGTACATATGAAAATCATTCCAACAGATGAAATGTTTCTGTGTTTGCCCAACAAATGGCTTACAGCATGTTCATTTATTTCATATAAATTCCCCAGTGAATGCAACATAATTATTGGTTGTATCACATAGCAATGACTATTGCTATATGACTATTGCAAATGCTATTGCTATTGACAATATTACAAATAGAAAGCAAATGCTGGCTACCATTTACTGCACCCAACCAAGTTGTTGGATCAGGTGGTGTGTTGTGTTTCAGGTACTGGTATACAGTGAGCATAAAGCATGGAGATTACTGTAGAAATCATAATAGTTCTTACTGCAACTAAACAATCTCGTAAAATTTAATTATTTTTACAGGGAAATATGTGGGAGAAAGGTATCTACCCATAAGACCGTCTAAATTTCTACTTTTTTTTCTGCTTATTCTGCTTATTATGTTCCAAATACCTCATAGTCACAGGTACAAGCAGAGACAATACCACCCCCTCTGTTTTTTGGAGAGGTTTGTTTTGGGTTATGTGTGTGTGTGTGTATGTGTGTGTGACTTGTGTAGGTTTAGAAAAAAATATTTATCTAAGTTTACTTGTGAAATAACAAGTGGTCTCAGGTTTGCTGGAGAGCCACTTGACCTGCTGTGGGTTTTCCACGACCTCTGTGTGGAGAAGGAAATGCTACCTGCAACATTTACAGGGTCACTTTAAAACCTCACACTGCATAATATTTTGAATAGCATCCTATGGAGGATAATTCCATTTAACAGTACAGCGTATACAAACACAATAAGAGCAGGGTATATGCAAAACGACATGGCTGAGAATGAGCTAATTATTCCGAAGGGAGTAATATAGCTGTCTAAGTATCATTCCTCCAATAGTCTGACTTGTAAAACAGATGTTTGAAACCTTCTGGTTAAAGCAAACTGACCTTCTCTTGGAGTAAATACATTCAAAACCATATATTTATCTTGATCTTTGGGTGAGTACCCACTCCTTGAAATAGCAGATTTGCCCATGCAGTCAGGTAACTCTATTCCAATTTTAATAGACAAAGACATCCACCCCATCAGTCTACATTGATTTGCTGGGAAAAATAAAAAAGGGTGTGCTGCCCCGAAGTGCTGAACACGAACAGAATACAAGGTTGTGTAGAGATAAAGCAACCTTTCCTCATATTTGAAAAGACATGGTGCAGTTTAGGTAAAACACACAGCTACACAGACGCCAGATACACTGACCTCTGCTCCTGGAGGCTTTGACATGTGCTGTGTACAGCAGCAGAATGTCTACAACCATGTTAGCTGTGGAGAAACAGTGCTGAGCTGACAGCAAGGTCAGTCAGATCCCAGAGCCTGAAATCTTAGCAGCCTAGGTAACCAAGAAACAGCAGCAGGCGAGCTGAAGATGTTTCACCTACACAAGTCTGTGCAGCCACTGAATCTTAATTTTTAAAGGATGGAAATGACAGCCCCTGGGAAAATATAACAGTTATGTAAAGAACTATAAATCACAAGAAAGCTGTGAGTGATCTGAAAGGTCAAAAGAATAAAAAAATGATTTCTTTGGTGAGCCATATGTTTCTGAACTGTGGGGGAAATTCTGCACCTTAAGCGAAAAAGGGCAAATTTGGCATTAGTATAGTTTTCTTTGAGAAATTTGTCTTTCATTTTTGATTAGCAAAGAGCTTAGTGTGTTCACGTCTTGATTTTTGTGTCTGTCAATTTTACTTCAAAAATGAAAATTTCATTAACACATATGTTCTTCCTTTGTGGAGCAGAATATATACAAAACCAAGAGATTTAATAGGATTTACAAACTTTACAAAGTTTACTAACTTGATATGCTAACAGTGCAAAAATAATGAAACTAAACTCCACAATTGCAAAATGCTAACAAAACCTGAACAAAACCAATAGGGAAATCCATTTTTCTCCATGTCATGGGTTAAAATGTCTATTCTTCTGAAGAGCTGTTTTTTTCAGACTTTTTTATATTAATACAGATCTCAAAAGTAGGTTTTTTTTAGGAAATCACTTGATTTATACTGAAGTATTCTTTTTTTTTTTTTTTCTCTGCTTTAATCTAAATGTATAACTCTTATTTCAAGCACATGGCTGTCTTTAATCAACTTTATGCACCTTCAGTCAAATGAGTCATTTTCTATTACAAAATAAAATTACTTTCTGGACAGGTTCTTCACTCCTAATGAAGGAAAAAGGATCAGGTACTGTTTTTGGTACCATTAGGTTGCCCACTTATTAATGTAATTTTTATTACATTATACTATATTTTTGCATGCAGATTTACAGATTTTATGGTCATTTGGATCATATCCTCTATTGGATCACTGCTGTGTTCCTAATTCAGATGCTACTTCACTTTTTGAATGACATCTTCCTTCCCTCTTCTCATTCTCAAGTCTTTCCCAACAGCTATTTTGTACTGCCACGATGCTGCCAGTATGGCACCTTCAGTAACATTAAAAACTAAACATAGGGCTGCAATTACTTTTTTACCTATCTTTTAATCTTCTGCATTTCCACATCATTCCTCTTAGTGAAGTTTAACTTACCTGAGGTTATTTCTTTTGCTTCTTTAGGAATGAGCCAATTGTTGTGGCATTTCTGGAGTGGTCCTTTGCCCACGTGGTTTCAATTCCCTATAGCAACAGGAAACTGCCTTTTTATTTTTTTTTTTTTTAGCAGATTGGTATTGAATCTTTAGAACCATAGAATCAGAGTATCTTGGCTTTGAGCCAAGTCCTGCAGATTGTTCTGATGCAAGTCCAAAGCTGTGGTGCTCTTCTGGGCCTGTTAGCTGACATTCTGTGAAAACCCCTAAAACAAATTTAATCTTCAATTCACATTCCAGTGTGACATCTGACCAGTCTGCATGGGGGTAACTGCAGTACTGTAATTTTTTCTGCCCTTAGTATCTCTGATTTCTCTCAGCATATCACAGTCAATGAACCCATCTCAGTCAGACAATTGGTAATACAGGCTCTGCTTTATTTGTTCTTTTGAGGCTTGAGATTTCAATTCACACAGTTTCTGTTTTAGTTACTGAGGTAGTTAAGCTGTTTCTTT
>VXBU01015717.1:324640-346842 GCA_013400315.1 Bombycilla garrulus | reverse complement strand
TCCAAGTCATGATATGCCAATGCTCATAATTATTCTGCATGTGTGCTTTATCAGCTCAATATTGATCTTTATAGAAACAGAGTTAAGAAAATAATTATCTTCCATCCTGAAAGAAAAAAAATATTGGCATACATTTGGTGAGGGAATTTCATTATTTTATTTCGTCCTCTAAATACTGAGGAAGCTTTCCTATTTTAAGAAAATNCTGCAATTACTTTTTTACCTATCTTTTAATCTTCTGCATTTCCACATCATTCCTCTTAGTGAAGTTTAACTTACCTGAGGTTATTTCTTTTGCTTCTTTAGGAATGAGCCAATTGTTGTGGCATTTCTGGAGTGGTCCTTTGCCCACGTGGTTTCAATTCCCTATAGCAACAGGAAACTGCCTTTTTATTTTTTTTTTTTTTAGCAGATTGGTATTGAATCTTTAGAACCATAGAATCAGAGTATCTTGGCTTTGAGCCAAGTCCTGCAGATTGTTCTGATGCAAGTCCAAAGCTGTGGTGCTCTTCTGGGCCTGTTAGCTGACATTCTGTGAAAACCCCTAAAACAAATTTAATCTTCAATTCACATTCCAGTGTGACATCTGACCAGTCTGCATGGGGGTAACTGCAGTACTGTAATTTTTTCTGCCCTTAGTATCTCTGATTTCTCTCAGCATATCACAGTCAATGAACCCATCTCAGTCAGACAATTGGTAATACAGGCTCTGCTTTATTTGTTCTTTTGAGGCTTGAGATTTCAATTCACACAGTTTCTGTTTTAGTTACTGAGGTAGTTAAGCTGTTTCTTTGCTTTGCTTTGATCTCAAACCTTTTAACTCACAAGAAAATTTTGCTCAATTACAGCAAAATTACATGCCTTTTCTGTATGTTTGGTATCATGATATTACAGTGTTCTCCTTGCTCTCTTCACATGGCTTTCTGTCAAGTCTTCTATATTGACATCTTCATTCAAGGCTAAAGAGTCAAATTCATCTTTCTTTACTTACATTTCTAGTGTTTGTAGAAAACCACAATCGTGCTAGAAATGATTACTGATTTTGGTTTGAAATTACAATATGGATTGGACTGGGGACATTATCCTCCTAATTTGTCCAGTTGTTTTAGCAGCAGACAGTGAGATCCTTTAAGCTGATACAGAGAGTCAAAACTGGTTTCTTTTTTTGACTCAACAATAAAAGGTGCAACAATAATTTCTTGAAAGCAACTCAACTGTACTTCCTGGAGTCTTCTGCTCCAATTATCTTATATTATGTGCTAATAGCAACAGAACCTATGAATCTATTAAGCATCCAAAATTGAAAAAAAAAAATCTGGGCATGGTAAGTAAAGCAAAGACAAAAATACTTNTTAAGAAGTTGAAAAAATTATAAAAGCTTAAGATAGATTGATACACACATACATAAATATAGATAAATATAGACACCTATTGAAAAAGGAAGGAAAGAGCTTCTGAAGTGCAGCAAAGAATCCTCCAGAGGGTAACTGCCCTGAAACAGAAACCCCATTTCCAGGGATTCCATCTGCATCCCATACACGAGCCCAGGTCTGTGGCAGAGGCTCTGCAATCAGCAGCAGCTGTCTGCATGCTGTTCCTGGGGTGTAAAACATCTTTCTTTGCTTCTCATATAGCACTTTAAGACTATGTTTTTTTAGGCAAGTGAGATCCTAAAGTCCATTTCCCATACACCACTCCTGTGGCTACAAACATTAGATCTTTGTTGAGGGTTATGGGTGCAGGGCTTGCTGAGGTGCACAGAGGCTCTGCTGCCCCCACCAATGCCCAAGTGGCTGAGTCCCAGTCCCTGGATCTCTTCAAAGGACGTGTAGATGTGGCACTCAGGGACATGGTTTTGTGGTGGATATGGCAGTGATGGTGGTAGGTTTATGATTGAACGAATGATCTTAAGGGTCTTTTCCAACCTTAATTGTTGTGACTGTACGTTTCTGATACCAGCTGACTTGTTCTGGACCCATCTGATCTTACAGAAACGCAAACTATTCCCATATCTCTAACCCTGTAAATTTTTTTCACAGCTTCCTATGGTTTTATGCCTCAATATTTACTTCTTGGGGTTTTTTTTTTTTTTTTTTTTTTTTTTTTTTTTTTATTTTGCAAGGAATAGCTTCCTGAGCCATCCATTCACCAATCCCAGTTACTTGCAGATACTTGTCCTTCATTCCTTTCAAGCTGCACTGCTGTGGGTTCTAGAGGTGGCTCTGTGTGTAATAGAAATATACTCTAGCATGAAAAGCAGGCATGGCCCCCTAAAAACATTGTGTGAATGTTTATTTAATGTTAAAGGCTGTGGAGGGAACAACCAAGTGAAAACCCAAGAGAGAAGAAATTTTAAACATGGAACTATGAACTAAAGTCTGGCTGATGGCAGATCTTTTACAGGGATTAATCTGGTTTAGGTGCAGAGTTTATTTAAATAAAAAACCAAATAAACCTAATTGCTCATTCCAAAATCACAATGCTTTTTTTTTTTGAAAGGCTTAAAATATTTTCTTTAGAATATATCTTGCAGAACCTGAAAGAATTTTGCATTTGGACAGGGGTCTCAGCTGTTTTATACCCAACCTAAGCAGTTCTCCAGCATTCCCTTGCTGTATCTGGGAATCTAAAATTCACCTCTGATGTGTTTCCAGGAAACATAATTACTTAAGAGTTTCTGTAAATCTGAAATATAGACTATCCCAAATTACTTAAGAAGCAAAGATAATAATGAAGAGCAGCATGAAAGTATTGGGGTGTTTTTGTTGAACAGATTTGCTTTTGTGGACAACTGTTTAGACTCGTAGAATCAGAATACCATAAGTTGGAAGCCACCCATAAGGATCACACAGTCCAAGTCTCCGTTCTTTGCAGGACTGCCCAGCACTAAACAGGATCACTCAGAGCATTCCCTAGATGCTTAATGGACACTGACAGGCTGGGTGCTGCAGCCACTCCTTTTGGGAGCTTGTGACCAACCACCTTCTGGATGAAGGGTCTTTTCCTAATGTCCAGTCTGAGCTTCCCCTGATGCAGTTTCATTCCATTTCTGTGTGTCCTCTTGCTGATCACCAGAAAGAGAAGATCAGCACCCCTGTGCAGGCCCCCCACCACCAGGAAGCTGTAACTGCACTGAGGAAGAACTCAGCCTTTAGTTCTACTTTTACTGTGTGCCACTGTAGCAGAACAGCAGTCCCAAAGCAGGACTTCAGTGTATACTCTTGTACTGACATTTCAAATTTCACTGCTGCCTGTCCTGCAGTTTCAAATTCCATGTACTGCCTGCTGCATGTCAGTGGGTTTCTTTTTTTTTTTTTTTTTTTTTTTTTTGCATTTGTTGTTGGGTAGATGAAAAAGACTGCAGTTGAGGGTAGCATTATGCCCTTTGTTAGACTTGCTGTGTAGTCAGAGCCGGCTCTTGCCTTATGTACAGTTGCTGAGTCTTGTCATTTCCATCTTGCCCTTGAAATGATCTCTAATGAAATGCAGCAGAATCTTATTCCCATAGGAGATTGATTATTGTGCAGTTTCACACTCATTTAGCTCTCTCTTTTCTGTTAGAAGGGTATGAGCTGATTATTTGCACCACTGTCCACAGCCTTCTGCTTTCTCCATTAGGAAGCTTCTACAGCTTCTTCAAATTTCTCAATGAAAAGGACTTCTTATTTTCTCAGATTCTTTATTATATAATCATCAAGGAAAAAAAATTTTTTTCTCCCCTATAAATAAAGATAAGAAATTAGTAGAAATAAAATATATAGTGGACTTTAAGTGAAATAAAAAAGCATATAACAGGCAGGAAAGGCAGAGGAAAACAGTGATGATGGACAGTGTGGGAATGGGAACAGAAAAAAAAATAAGGAAAAGAGAGAAGGGGGAATGGGGAAGAAAAGGAATCTTAATCTTATAATGAAATTAAAATTAAGTTGTTTTTAATGCCACTTCTTTGTATTCTGCCTCTTGTCATTGAAATTTTAATATGACTTTCACTTGATGAGGAAAGCTGGAGAAAGAGCATTCACAGCAATGAAACAGAGAAAGTTTTCTGCAACAGAGGAATGCATATGTTTTCAAAGGGGAAGAAGGCAAGAGACACTGAGGGGGAAAGAGAATTTAAAGGTCTTGGGCTCCAGTTGTGAAATCAGTTTTAGAAAAAGACTGAATGTCTGATAAAACTGTACCTAAATTACCTACACTCTTGATTATACAATATATGCACACAGGATATGCATCCTGAAACACATCAACTGTTTAAATCTTCATATCCTTATAATCTGCAATTTAGGCAGATCCACAAAAATTTACCGTGCATTATGAACAGGAAATCTTACTGGTACCTTCTCCATGGAGACTGAATGTCATCCTGTCAATCCAAGTAGATACGGTATTTGAATTATTAGATTAAGTAAAATTATATTGGATATACAATCTATAACTGTTTATTGTCTATCTTGACAGTAGCTATGTACAGATATTGTTCTATATAGAGGGTATTTCACTCATACTCAACACTGGAATTTCCCTCAGTGTTTTGTATAGTTCTAGAAATCTTCTTTCAAAGCAGGTATCGATGTTTTCTAGTCTCATTAGGGCCCTGCCATCTGCTGCCTTGATGACTTTGCAAGGAAGGCTGAGTGATTTAGGATACTTCTTGACAGTATCAAAGATTTTCTTTTAACTTCCTTGTTCTGTGCTCTGCTCTATTGATGAATACTTCTTGCTTTGCCTCATCAGTTGTATCTCCCAATCAAGGTCCCCACACGCCACTCATTCATTTTCACTGTATGATATTTCCTTGATTTCAGCACTTGTCTCTCATTCACAATACCTCGTCTCTCATACAAAATCCAAGCTTATTCTACATACCTTATTTTTGATCCTGGCATATGACAACCTGTTTTCAGAATCATGTTTCTTTAATATTTTCAGCATTGATGTTGTTCCCTTTTTGATATTCAGATCAAACACCTATAAATGACTATGAGCGACTATATACGACTGCCCATAAATTATAACATATTCATACAAACATATTCAGACAATTTTTATTGCAATTTATAATTTGTGCACATGTAATATAGCTACAAAACAGTTGAACAACCATAGTTGTAACAACCAGCTTCACTTAGAGTGAAATGGAATAATCATATGGATTAATAGGACATATAAGCAAGATATGTTCCATACATAAATAAGTCAAGTTCCTGAGTTTGTTGATTTGTTTGTTTGCTTGTTTTTTTGTTTGCTTTAATTTTATGTGGGAGATGGATAAAGGCTAGGAGGAAACACGAAATGACAATACAGTAATTTCTTTAAACCACAGATGAGTTATTGTTTTTTGTAAATCTACATTTCAATCAAACGTGTTTTAATATAGTTAACTACTATTTATACTACTGCTGTTGTACACCTAAATATTCTAACATAATTTTCTCTAAGGGAGTAAAAAGAAGGAAAAATCTGTATGAAATCTTCAACTGAAAGACTTGTACACCTTTATATATTACCTAAAACTTTTAATGCAGTTTAAAACAAAATATTTGAGATATTTTACTATATTAAACTTTCTATCCTCCTTTATCCTACTCCTGATACAGAAAATTATGAAAACTATTAGAAGACAATACTTAAGAGAACAAAAACAATGATCAAAGAACTAGAAAACATGTTTTCTGAAAGCTAGTAAGAACTATGTTTCTGTTAGAGAACTGGACACACAGAAGAAATATGACAGGTATTCAGAAGTGTGAAAATATGCAATGGGGAAAAATGGGAATAAGTTTTTATCTTTGTTCTTCTTAGACAAAAGCAAGAGGTAAGGATTTTAAATCACTTCAAAGAAGACCTACATTGGAAATTAGAAAGAAAAACACCTTGAAACCGGAACCATTCAACATCACAGACAGGATCTTGGAAGGGCCCAGAATTTGTATTACATAAATATTTACATAAGACAAACACCTGTCAGGAAAGGTTTGGTTTATATGATGATCTTCCTTGTGGTGCCAAAAAAAACCAAACCAAAAAACATGGCAATATTTGATTCTGTAAATACAGTATGAGTAATTGACATCTTGATCTTCTGTTAAAACAACGGAATGTAATTAATAAAAAATCAAGTAGATTCAGATTCAATTACAAGCAAGCAAAACAAGCGTGTTGAAGCAGAGAAGGCAACATGCCTGTCTTACCTGCTGTGTTGCTCTATATAACCTTGAAATTCAGGAAATGAAAATTATTTCCACAGAGCTAGCAGCAGATAACTGCAAGGATCAAGAGAAGATTTGTGGCAGGATTATCCATAATACGAAATGTCTAGGTAGTAATATGGTTCTTAGCTCTGGTACCAAAAGTGATCAAAGCAAGCTATCAGAAAAAGTAACTTCAGTGAAATATGAAACAGTCAATCCAGAAATGACAAATAATGAAGACCTCAAAAATTGCATAAAAATGGTACAGAAAGAGATACTCAAAGAGGTTCCAAAGGGAGCTGTGTTATAAATTGTTATATAATCAGCATCAGTATACTTGTTCTTGCACCATGTCAGAAAGTGTTTGAAATTAATCAGAATTTTGGAATAGATTTGATTTATCAAGTTAATGAAATGGAAACCTAAAATGTCATTTGCTTTTGTAATATAATTGAAAACCATATTCATTAAAATGTCAGCATGTGCAAGCAGCTAGTAGTTTTGCTGTTTCTGAGCATTTTTCCCCTCTACTCAGCTGAAAGGTAAATATTTCCTTACATAGTGCTATATGGATACTATTTGTACTTTTATAACTGTGTTGAGAAAGAGTTGTCCTGTATCAGGCAATGGTCCACCTAGTCAAGTATCTTGCATCTTGTGATTACTAGGATTGGATGCTAGGTATCAGCATATAAAACATAGTCAAATACAGAGAAATGCTTTGTTTCCAGAATGCTTCCTTAGTTTTCGGAAAAATTCTGTCTGAAAAAATTTCTAACACTTTTGTTTACGAGGCTTTTTTTCAAGAATTTGCATAATTACTTTCTGAAACTAAGAGATGGTATCTAGAGTATACTGTGACAAGATGTTGCACAGTGTAATTGAGCGACACTGACTTTTCCTTTAATGACTACGTGACAAATTTCTACAAACCATCTCCATCACTTTCATCTCTGTTAAGGAAATAGTCAATAAATAATTTCCTAAATAGACCCTTCCTGGCTCTAATTTTTTCTCTGGTCATGTCGTATTTCTAGTCATCCTTTCCCAGACTGAAACATTCCAGATTCAGTTCAATATTCCTGCTGTAAAAATACAGGATTCCCTACCTCTGATTGTTCTCTTCATTCTTCACCTTATTATCTTCAATCTAGTGTTGCATTTTTTAAGATGTGAAAATCACAGGGGTTCCTGAGATGTGGGATCACCACAGAATTGCATGTTTTCTTTAAAATAACAGCAGACTTCTACTAGGAAAGCAGCTCTGTGCCAGTGTAGAAAGGTTGTTCAAGAACATATTAGCTCTTGCTATGCAGACACTGGTAAAGTTGAAGAATAAATCAAAATTTAAAGTATTAAAATCTGTAATATCAGTTACCCCTACATTTTTTACAAAAGCTATCAGAATATGAATACCAATAGCATTACTTGAGGTACCAATGCTTCTAAATTCAAATCACACAAAATATAAATTATTGACTTCTGGTCCTACTACTCCCCATTATGTCTCCATCCTTCCAAAATCCATGAGCATCTACTTCCAGCTATTATCTACATACTGCTGTAAATACCAACAGGTTTTCTCAACCTTCTTGCTCAGGGATGACTGCAACAAATCTACTTTGAAATCACATGTTATTAAACAGAAACAATGATATGTATGCCTGGGAAAAAAGGACTAAAGAGAGTAAAAAAGCAATCCTTCTCATTTTTTTTTGGGTTTTGGAAAAAAATTTTTATAGTTTTAGCGGAAAGTGTCTCTTGTTATCAGTTTGTCCAGACTCTTTTCTCAAACCTAAATTTCAGTTTCTGGGTTTCTTTATATTGAATTGCACCAACTTTTTGCTTAGAAGACTGTCTCTTGTCTCCTGAGTTTGCACGTCTGTTCTCCTCTGGTAGAATTTATCTAGAAGCAGCCCTATTTATCTGAAACAATTCTTTATATATCCTTTCTTTTGCCAATTTTTGTCTTAATGCTTTGTTCTCTGCTTCTGGTAATCTTCACTCCTCATATTTTTAGAAAATTCAGCTATGTCACTGTGAAGTCTCCTCTTCTTAAGTGAGGAAAAAAACCCAGAACTTCTTTAATCTTGCTTCATAACTAGTATTAATTTAGCTTATTTCACTTGCATTACTCTAAAGCAATTATAGTCACTCTACTTCTTAAGTGCAGATGCAAATTAGGATAAAGGCAGTAAGGATTTTCCTCCCCATTTTTTATTCCTAGCAATTTGTATTAACTATATATCCCTACTTTCCTCCTTCCATGACTCAGAATGAAACATATACTGTATCCTAAATTAGAAAAATGTAATCTCTAACAACCTAAGTACAATACTTAAATGTCCCTAATCCCTGCCTTTACATTCTCTATAGAAGTTGTTCCCTCAACAGAGTTATCTGACAACTTGGATATTTGGCTGTTAAATATCCTTTCCAAAAGCACTCATGCTTTTATAATCCAACTTTTAGCCAAAGTTTCCAGTGCTAACCTGCAGAACATTCAGATTTTATCTAGCTGATGGTCATTTCTTCCCTGCTTTCTTACTCTTCTTGCTTAGTTTTTCACTTATATCAAAACTAACAGCTGTCCTTCTCATTTGCTCAGCATTAGTGCTGTATCAAGCAGGCATGCAAAGTAAATGTCTGTAAAATGCTTTTTGGGATCACTCCATGTTCAAACAAGAAAAATCTAGTTGCATTCATTTGTTAAATAAAAGGTTTCAAAATAAATTTTTTCACTAAAGAAAAAGGAAACATTTAAACTACTTTTTGACAATTTGAAATAATTTCTTTCATCAGAGAGTTTAGATATGCTTTTAAAAAATAGTTGGTCTTATTTGGATAATAGCTTAACAAAATTATAATTGGGTAATTGTCATTTCTCTACACTATAAATTTTAAATTTAAGAATCCCTGACAAGAAAAGTCAAAAAATGCTGACCTATATTTTCTCAGAAAATAATTATAAAACCTAATGAGAATTGCTTGTCTCAATGGGGTTATTTTGATTTTTTCCTAATTTTAGAAATATTTAAATATTTAAATTTTTAAAATATTAAAATATAAGCTCAAAGCTCTAAATAACGACTTTTTCCTGTCAAGACAGCTTGAATTTTATTTTTTTTATAAACTTACTAAACAGTTAAATATCAGTGAGCAAAAGAAGTCACAACTAAAAAACCTCTTTAAACTACATGACCAAGGTATTTGACATGCATTTGATTAAATGTTATGAGCTTATGGAGACTTTAACTAATTCCCTAGTTTGGAAAGAATGTATTTTTATTGCCTCCCTCCCCTGGGCACTGATAGGCTGGGGTGTACGAACTGAGGGTGTTTTAGCTATTGACAATCAGGGAAGGTTTTGCTAAGGAAACAGTTTTAAAGTTAGACTTCCCAATTAAGGCTGAGTCAGGGAGGAGCAGCCCCTTGAGTCTTGTGCTATTATTAAACTATTGGATATCAGCAGTATGTCCCTTGCAGGCATCACAGACCAGGAGATTTCTGTCCTCTTCTGCACTCTGCTCCCCCTTGTCCCTTGAGCAATTGTTTCTCATGTTCATCCCGTTGTGATCTGGGTCGGTTCAGCAGCTGCTCTCAGAGCTAAGTGTGTAATACCCAGCAGTCATTTCATTAACACATGTTATTCTCCCTGTTAATGTCACACCTTGGTTTTGTTGAAAAATAGCTCCAACAGAAACAGCCAGCAAATATGATATAAAATAACTTGCAATTTTCCTTGTTTTCAACTCTACATACTTTTTTAAATGTTTAAACCTTCACATTGTTATTGCTAGAGAAGATTTTTTTTAAATTTGCAATAAACATATAGGCCTCGATTCCCATTTCTTTTTTCTTTTCATTCAAATAGAAATATTTGAAAATTAAAAATTTTAAAATGCTGAAATTTTATCCTGAGACGCTGCTCAGAAAGAGGATTCTTTCATTAAATTTTTCTATATGGCTTAGCACAAATAAATTGCAAAAGCTTGCAGGCCAAGCCTATACAATATTTTCCCTCTTTTTCAATTAAAGTATTACTATTTTTCCACAAGTCAGCATCTAATGAACAAATTCCAAGACAAACTGAATAAATATACAACTCTCCTTATAACAACTTGCAATGGTACAGTGTTGGGGAGTCCTTTTGGGATGTAGACATGAACTTAAATTCACAGTTGCCTCATCTCACCACTTAATCTACACTTAACATATCTCAAGGGATATTATATCTACTCGTAATTCAGTGCATACCTGCCACACTCATAAAAGTTCTCATTCTGACTAAGCCACCTACACTAGACAAAGCCAGAAATCCAGTTCATCTTTTCTGTAGTTTATTACTGCAGTCTTGTTGGCAAATCAACAAGAGAAGCTGTAAACTTTTGTAGCAGCAAATATTCACTTAATTTGGGAAATCAGCCAAAAAATAATAGAAATTGTAATACCAATGGCAATGATAATTAGGGATAGCATCATTCAATTTGCCATAAAAATAATGTTGCAAAAGGCCTAGCTCTTAAGAATGAAAAAAGAACCTTAGAATTTCTACCAAAAATCCCAGCATGAGCAAGGCAGTCTTTAGATGAAATGAAGTTTCTGTTTGTGCATGATCCCTTCATCCATTACACAACCCCAAGTCCACCGACACCAGTAGCAGAAGAGTCTTGTTTAAAGCTGATGCACTGGAAGAGAGAATCAAGCCTTTGCCGCAATCCTCACTGACCTGCCATTAGTAATATTATTCCCAGAATGCTTGATATAATCTCCTTGGCAGAGTACTTTTTTCTGTTCTTAGCAAGATATTATTAGATGTTTTGTTTTTGATATCGGCCCTGTGAGAGTGGGGCCCTGAGCAAACTGATCTAATGGATGGCATCTCTTCCCATGACAAGTGGAGTGGAACTGGATGGATTTTGGAGGTCTCTTCCAACCCAAATCATTCTATGATCCTGTGATGATCCCGAGCCTTTTAACATCAACAGCCAAAGCCTGTTGGCTCTGACTGCACTGAGTCAAAGCCAATGCTAAAGGGTTTGGGTTGCTTGCTCTGTAGTGGGTTTCCAGCAATTTATACAGCTAGTAAGTACAAAAAATTTAGCTCACCAAATAAACTTATGCTAGGTACTCATTTTATTTGAAACCTGAAAATTATCACAGGTCGCTTCATGCCCATTTTCCTTCCAGCTCTGTCATTCCTCTCCCAAGCAGGACTGATGGTGTTGCACAGCCCTGTTATGACACATCGTCAAAGAAAATCTCAATCTGCAGCATCCATGAGACACAAGCGCCCTGAACCTTGGGCTGAAACTCTCCGTGGGAACTATATGCCAAAACAGACAGTTTCTGAAATGAAATAGTTTTTGTATTCACTGATATGAAGTGTGGAGTATTTCACATTTTAATCCTCTCAACTAATACAGTTCAGCAGCAGGTTTCAACACTATTGTGGAAAGGATAATTGCAGGGGTCCCAGATCCATTTCTGGTGTCTAATTGAGTGTATTTTTAACTTCCAATTTAACTTAATAGGGAGGACTAATTAGTAAAATCTAATTAGATGCCTGCTAACAATTTCTGAATTACTATTTGTTCCTGAAGTCTTGTGCCACTAGGATCCTAGTGGGAAAGCAAGTCACCCTGAAATAGATAGAACTATTTGAGTATCCAGGTATTATTCTATGTCAGTAAGGCCCTAAATAAAGTGAGATGATCATAGGCACATAAAAAAACATAATAAAAATTCCAGCCTGAGGAAAATGTGTCTCAAAAATATGGCTACTAATGTTTTCTTCTATTTCACAATGGTTCTGACCAAAGACATGCATATTGTTTGGTTTTATTACAAGTAACATATCCTCAATAGAGAATAATTTCAAAAGGCTTCAGAGTCAATATAGTCTCCATATAGTTTGTTGGGTTTTTTCACAAAGACAAGTGACACTACTACTACTACTACTACTACTACTACTACTACTACTACTAGTAATTATAAATTCTAGGTGAGGAAAGAAAACACATCTCTGATCCTCTTTATTATCAACATCTAACACATCTAACAACTACTTTTAACTTGTAATATTTCTTCTGTTGGTTTAGGTTTTCATAATTTCTTTTTCTTCATGGTGTCTTTCATTTCTTCAAATCTGTATAAAAATACAGCTAATGTGCAGCTGTGTTTCCTCAGCTTCTGCTTCTTCCTGTTGAGGTGCTCAGATGATGCTGCAGCTTACGGCTGCTTGGTTAATGGGCACCTGTTCAGATATCTGTAACTTTGTAATGCTCTGTTGGGAGCTGATGGTCACTCTTAGTAAGTCAGCAGTGGGGAAACCTAAGCCAAAAAAAATTTGGGAAATTCATGGATTAGAGTCATTATTTTGTGCTTTATATCGCTACCTCAGCAGTGCAATATCAAGAATCTATCCAATTTTTTATTTCTTATATTGTAGTTACTAAAAATTCCATATGTCTAAAGAAACTAACATTATTGAAAATATATTCTGCATGAGCTGTTTGGAAAAGACATTCTTTAACTAGGAATATTTCTAATAGACATTGTGCACTGGGAAACAGATTTGCTTTAAGGTTGTCTGATGTATTCTAGGAAAAACATACAAATATTAATTCCAGTACCCAGATTCTCAGGAACACTGCTGCATTTGTAGGTACATGACTAGACTTGTAATCCCAGTTGTTAGCCCGTGTTGTAACTGAATTTCCCTTTTTAAGTGATTCAATCTGACTCAGACTGGTGTCCAGCAGCTTGGAAAGGCTGTTAATGTGATGTGACAATCTTGACATTAACTGCCTTGGTTAAGGCCAAGAAACAAATCATACAGAGCTTAAGAGATCAGAGACAGCACCTTGAATGTTACATAGAAACGAACTGAAAAAAGTGGAGATTCTGGCTAAGTGAAACTGATGCTTCCTGGATGGGCAAATGTATTATGAAGAGTTTTGTTTTTCTTCCAGTGTCTGCAGTAAATTGAACACTGTGCAGTCATGCAGTACAGCACTCTCAATGACTTGGAGGCATCCTTTGAAGGCTGCATTTGACAGAAAAGATGATAAATGCCAGGAAAAATGGGGATTTAACAAAGCCTTTGGGCATTAATGACAATGAATTTCTGGAAGAGGTTTAATTCCATTGGCATGTCCAAATTTAGTCCTTCCCTTTACTGTATGTAAAATTTTATTTAGCTACACTCTGTTGACCAGAGGTTTTAAGCCCCATCATGGCTCAGTAGGTGAGTGACAGGCCCACAGCTCAGATCCAGGAAAGATGCAGTTGAGGGCATTTGGCAAAATGCAGTTTGGCGCCTGCCTCCCACAGTCAGGCAGCAGACACCGAGTGAGAAACGGAGAGAAAACATATTCTGGTGAATAACACAGGAGAGATGATCACAGGCCATGGATTACACAGGACACTCACCCTGAGGGCCTGGGAGAATCACTCTACCCAGGCTTCAAACCTCCCTGTCTGTCCCTTGCCAAAGACTCACTCTCAGCCAGGAAGGCTCAAGGCATGCACTGCTTGCTCCAGCCTGGTGGGGTAAGTGTGAAAACAAAGCAAAGTGATGCTCTTAAATGCTTTTTTTTTTTTTTTTTTTAATTTTTAAAATACGATCAGTTAGAAACTGAAAGCCTTTTTGCTTTATCCTGCCATTATACATTTTAGGGATCCACTTAGGTAACAAAACCAGTGCGAGCTAGAAGTAATGGATCTGGGTGGTAAACTAGAAAGCTAGAAAATGTTCTGGTATTTCTAACTGTTCTTTTTTCTTGCTCTGGTAGACAATAACAATCACGGGAGGCCTTGACCTGCCAGTTTCATTCATTGTCTATGCCACTATTCTATCAGAAGTGAAATAGACTGGACTGTAGTACTGTGGTTTGCCTCTATTTTGTTTCAATATCTGGATGCCCAAATAAGCATAGATGATAATCTCAGTGGAGGTGTAAATGATAGAAGAACTGTGAAAAGGTATATTTTACATTTAAATTTTTATTTTTCTCATGGAATTCTGAAGATTTCTTTCTATTTCTTGAGGCTATTTCTTTCTTACATGCAACAGTAAGATGTAAGAAAATGAACTGGATGCCTTGAGTTCTATAGATTGGGTTTTGGGGCCAGGCATGTAGGTGTCCATAAAACATCCTGTAATTTCTGAGGGGTTACTGGTTCTGGCTGAAAATGAGCAAGTCCAAAGCAGTGTGTGGTTTTGGATACATGTCCAGCTGAGGGTCTCTTCTGCCATGTCTGCATTTCAAAAGAAACAGAAGAGCAACTGCTGCTGTGGTCTGAATATGCACTGAGGAGTTGACCGATGAGCACTTGCCAAATGCCCAGGGTCCATCAGAAAACTCACAGATTCATAAAGGGTAAATAAGAAAACAACTGGAAGCCGAATAAAACATACTGGGCAAGTGATTTCTCACAAAGCATTTGGCCACTAACCCTGTTTGCACTGTGGTGACTTTATTTATTCCAGAACAACTGCAGTCTAAGAGTTTTGTCGTATAAAAACGTTTGCTGACTTCACTGCTACCTGCAGAAGTGACAGAAGGCCTGGATCTCTGCCTTTCACTGTCTCATCAGCTACAGGCCTTTGTAACAGGAATATCCTTCAAAACTAGCAAGTCATGTTTTGGCAAAAGCAATTAGGAATTTTTTAAGCTATCACACGAGGATTCAGCATTCACCTCTAGGTCCCACCATCTTAAGAATGAAATATTGGAAACAACAGTGAACATGACAGCGTGGCTTTTCCTTGGCATAAGAAATAACACTCTTTTATCACATGCAGATGTTGAGATTTTTCTTTAATTTATAATTTAAAATCATACAGCTACTTTAAGCCCAGGGCAAGGATACTTCGTTCATGCTAAATAAAGTGATCCTTCTTTATAAAATACTATAGTGAGTCTGGCTATTGAAAAACACTTGGGCATATGAAAATTTTCTATACAAGAAAATAAAATAGGGCAAACTTAAGCAATAGATTCATTTATCTGTGCCCAGATCAAGGTGTAAACAGGAAAGGAAAAAAAATTAAATGTAATTGAATATGTAATTGAAGTGTTCACAATATAAACATATTATTACTGTTAACATCTGCATTTTTTATTATAGTCACAGATATTTGTAACAATGAAATGTTAACTATATATGCAATGTGTTGAATTTAACTCCTTAAGGAGAACATTTATTTCCTTGGCAAATGCTTTGATTAAAGGGGAGAATAACAAGGAGAGCAAAGAGGATAAGTGGGGATATGAGAGTTTAGAAGGTAAAGCTGATAATTAGACTCATTATATTAATAGGAAAGAAAGTGATTTAAAGATTATTATCTGCATTGATGCATCCCACAAGATATTTGGTGGAAAAAACATTATGAAAGTACAAGCCAGGTTTAAAAAAATAAACAACTAAAAAAAAAAAAAACAAAAAAACAAAAAAAAACCACAAAAGAACAAACCCACAAACAAACAAACAAAACCCCCAAACAACCAAACAAAATCCCCAAAAAACCCTCCAAAACAAACAACGAAACAAACAGCCAAACCCCCCATCCTAATAGTAAACTGATCCAGGATAAAAAATGCTGAGATTTTGAAAAATCTCAGTTTTTAAACTTGTTTGCTATTCTGTGCAGAAATAAATTAAAAATAAATTGTTTACTTCAAAGTGACCTCTAATATAATTAATTTAAAACATTTCACAAAAATTTTTTGATAGGTTGTGGAGTTTTTTAGTAAAAACGATGACTTGTCAAAGAGACCAAAAAAAAGAATTGCAATAAATGTCATGTCATCTACCTACTAATAAAGAATCCCAATGTTGCATTTAAAGTGTATCACAAATTCATAAATCCAAAGATCTAGCTCAATGCTAATTTTGGCATAAAGTTCAAGAAGATGTTTTGCTGTATTATATTCTGTTATTTACAATGATAAACCATTTTCATCACCTGAACTATACAGCAATGATTTTTAGAATATATTATAGGTGTTAAGGACTCTTAGACAATTTAAAGTATTTAGAAATATTCATTTCCAGCATGAGTAAATATCACTTTCTTATATGTACCAAATACTGTATGTTGGAACCAGTGGGAAGAAAACTAATAAGGAAATGGGTCACTTCTTCCACCTGACTATGTCAGAAAAATGTTGAAGAGCTATAGCAAGACAGCAGCCTGAGTTTTTCTGAGTTTGTCATTTGGGAATTATTGTGAAAAAAAAAAAAGAAAAAACCTGTTGGTAAGTCTATTGAGGTCTATTCCTTGTTGGTTGGTTGTGGATTTATTTCCTAGATAGTGATTCTTCATGAATTTGTTGAAACACTCCACAAGGACCTGGCTATTGTCTAAATATTCCCTTCACACATTCATCTGTGTATATATATTTATGCTGATGCTCCTGCCACTGAATTGCTCTGCACTGATGAGTGGTTATTGGCACCCTCTTTCCAAACTGTGGAATCTGGTCCCTTGTGACCTTGTGAAGTCTACATATGCAATAGCTCTCACCAATATGTGCAAAGATCTCCAGCTCATGTCATACATTTTATGCAGTTTCCACCTTCTTTATAAGGCATTAGCAGTGAGTGCCAGTGGAATTTGGTACCAGTGTTCAAGCCTATGACCATTCCAAGCTTCTATCTCAAAGTAGTCTTCTGAAACAAATACATTAATTAAGGGTCCAGAAAGGAAGACAGAAAATTCTACTTCATTTCTTCTTCCCATGATCACAGTGGAAGTCTGCACAGCCTGTGACAACTGTTTTGCAAGACATGTCCATGAGATACAAACCTGTGCACACAGTTCTGTATTATTTCACTTTTTCAATTGAAAGAGAGGACACTCTTCATCTTTATAGGCTTTTTCCCAGGAAATGCAGTCAACTTTTTTGCAATTTCCCATGACCACTCCCATGGACTTGACCCAGAGTGTATCCTTCAGAGAAGCACAGAGACCTCACAGTTCCTCTGGTCCCAAGTGATGTGAAGCCCATTAGCCGTGGCTTGGACATCATGCTTTGTTCAATATGGGACAAGGAAGCCTTGCTGACAGCACTGGGGCAAATTCCTTGCCAGCTTACAGAGTTATGTAACACTGTCATTTTGCTGCTCTCACATTGCTGTGCTTTCTGTCTCAAATGTCCACCTGGGCTGCCTTCCTAACGTGTTAGACTGTTTTTCTTTTCTTTACAGAAGACAACATTTGGCAAGGTGTCCAGTGGTTTTTTGAAGGCATCCTGGAATGAAAGCTGTACTTTTTCTCTGCACATGACATATGCCACGGAGACAACTCCTCTTCTTACTGCATCTCTTTGCTTCTGGGGTATTTTCACTTAGATAATCCCACAGTAAAAGGAGCACCGCTGCATTGTTGTAGAAAGCTCATTATGAAAGTAGACTCTGCAGCTAGAAATTATTTTGTGGGTTCTCTACATATACTTGATGATATAATATGCAAGGCTAATACTGCTACAAAAATAGGATACCCTGAGCTAAAAAAAAAAAAAAATACACCAAAAACAGCCTGAAAGCATTTCTTTTACATTTTATATGATCATTTTAACATGCTTTTCTTTCTTACCAACTTGAAATTTTCCCTGTTGTCTCCAGAATAGGTAGAGTGGAAATAAGCATGGAGGAGAATTGTGGAGAACACTTCATTTTTTTCATTTTTATTTTCCCTGTTTTCAGGACAAATTGTTCTTAAAAAGGAGCACATACTTAATTCCGCATACATGCAGGAAAGTGACACAATATATTCAAAGAGCATTACTGAGAGTAAACCGTATCCACAGATTTTATTACCAAAACCGTCTTTCATATTTTACTTCTCATATATATTCATATACATGGGTATAACATGGGTAAATGATAATATAAAGTAAAATATATATATAAATGCTATTGAATATATCTCTGTGGGTCTTCACATTGCTGAAAAATCATATCCATGGTCTTCTGAGGTGCTTTTAAATGGTCTGGTTTGCCACAAAAAATCATCAATGACATTTCAAACACAGAGAAATTAATGAATTTAAAACAAATTTGAAAGAGAAACAATTGAGTCACAGCATGTGGTCTCAAAGTGAGATCATGTTCTCAGGCTTTGGCCTCTCACAGGTCTGTTTGGAAAAGTCCTGTCCAATAAAGCTGTAAAATAGACGAAGATCACCTCCTCCATTTTCAAGAGTACTTCAATGAATATGTAATTAAGCAAAAATGCCAGAAGGCCTTTGCAGAGGAACAGAGCTCATAACCAAACTCGGAGACAATAAGAAACCATATAAATGGAGGAAGCAAGGACAGGGGATATGGGAGAAACACAGAAACATTCTCTGAGCACACAGGGATGAAGTTAGAAAATTAAAGCCCAAGGGAAATTAAATATGTCTAGGGATGTCAATGCCAAAAACACCTTCTACCTGTACATTGGTGAAAGAAGGGAGATTAGGTGAATGCGGGCCCATTGTTTAACAAGATGGAGTACCTTGTTAGACAGGATAGAGAAAAGGCTGATTTACCAAATGTCAGATCATCTCCCAGATATCTCAGGTCCCAGAGGCCATGCAAAGGTTGGACCAATGAAAATTTATCTTTAGTGAAAAGGGTGAGGTCAGGGAATGCTTAGGAGAACAGGACATAGACAAATTCTTTGGCCCTGATGGAGTGAACTTACTGCACTGATGGAGTTCTCATAGACCACTGCAAGGCCACTATGGATAATCTTTGCTCAATTATGCTCATAATTTCATTCAACATGAAATATGAAACTGAGGTGCAAAATATGATGGTGTCACACAGGCAAGCACAGCTCTTGCTGAGGCCTGTGCTGAGGATGGGGGCTGAGGGCCCTCACGCTGAACTAAACCTTCCATTCCGGAGATGTGGACTGAGCTACCTGTGACGGATTCCCCCGGTGCTCAGTGTGCCCCACTGTTGCAGTCTTTGAGCATATAGCAAGGCCCCCGTGGAGAGAAAATGCTTAGTCATGTACTATACCCTACTTCCTAAGACCCTCTGTTATCTCCCTGTAACACTATTGGCTACATTCCAGATGTCCTAAGACTATAGGTCAAAACACCAAGACCTCAGACTATTGGCTAGTTATCCCAATCCTACCTAATCCTATAAAAACCCCTACTTCTGCCCACTTCGGCAGAAGATGCCGTTCCTGGACCCCTTCACGGAACCCCCAATAAAGAACCCGTGGAAAAGCTCCGGTCAGCTTCTTCTCGTCTCTTTCCCCTGAGCTAGCATAAGCGACTACCTGGCAAGCTGCGAGCTGATCATCACTGAGACCAGAAATCACTAAAGAGCTGAACCGCCTGATAGCCTCAGGCTGATTGCCAGGATAGTTCGCGGCTAAGGGCGTCTGCCGGAGCAGGACGAGAGCCGCTCCTTAGGACCGGAGACCGGGACCCCTCGCTATCCGGACGATCTAAAGCGGCTCCGGGGGCTTTGTCTGCCACCCAGGCTGGCCACCCGGGCAGGGCGGGCAACCCCCGGTTCACCGTTTTACCCCACTGCCCAGCAGCACTCACACACAGCCCTTACTGCACCTCAGGTTTAAATGCATGCTCGCTACCAAGTTTTTTTTGCTGTTTTTTTAAGCAGGAAGATAGAATGTAAACCCAGCGTACTACCTTAAAATGAGCAAAACTAGAGAAACCATAAAAAGGCTTCAAAAGCAAAAGGAATTGTTTTTCAAAGACTGCAGAATGGTTTGTACGGACTGTAAGAGCTTCTCTTAGTAAATGTCGTAATAAAGGTTCATTGATTAAAAGAAATTGGTTCTATTGCTCATAATAGCATCTCATTGATTGAAAAGCATTGCCTGGAATGGTTTCCTCCAAAGCAGCATCTGTTATATATTAACCTTTCAGCCTTCAGAATCATGGGATATGAATTTCTTACTCAAACTACTGGTCAGATGACCCAACCATGGCATTTAATAAATTGCAACCCTGCACGTAGATTCAGGATTTCATACAAACAGGGAAAAACACATTATAAAGAAGGCACAGTTTTCATTATGCATAGTATAACTGAGTTCTTTATGTTAAAAACCCAAAATTGTGTAAACTCAAGGGTGTAAATTCTATTTTATTAAAAGCATAAAACAAATTTTAGGATAGTCATCAAGCCTTTAATGGTAAACAGTAATATAATAATTGAACATTGAATGAAAGAAAATCTGTCATGTCTAGTTTGTTAGGAAAACTATACAAGGACATCTTTTAAAAGTGATGCAGTTTATTATCGTTATCAGATTTCATGAGAGAAAATTTATCTCATAAAACCATAATAAGGACAGTTTTATTAAAGAGATTTGATTAATAAATCTAAAATACATTTTACATATTTGTTTTTCATTCTGCATAGGAGCTACTTAGATATCTTAGATTGGAATCTAAACTGTATGTACTGGAAAGGAAATAAAGTGTGAAGAGGAAGATTTCATTATTAAAAGTCTATTTATTTTCTTATCTAATGAGACATATTTCAAAGCAGTTGTGGTATAAGCAATAATTTAACCCTTAAAGATATTTGTATTCTTGACTTTACAGTACAATATCTGATGTAAAACTATGTATCAAACTATTTGATAAAATAGTTTATTAAAAATTAAGTCTTAAGCAGTCTTCCAGGTGTTTCAGTTCAGGAGTTAAGTGTCATCTTACTTTGATAATGTTAAACAGTATACAGACAGGTTTTAAGCAGCTCACAGATCAGTAGCGTCTGAGTCACACAAGAAGGAAAACAAACACTGTGCTGTTAAAGTGCTTTGGTACCAATTTCATGGCTAACACTACCAGTGTGTACTATAAGTAAAACCAGGAAAAACTAAGAAGAAAAAAAGGAATATCTAAATCCAATAGTACACAACAAATCTGAAAATAGAGAAAATAAAAGGATGCTGAATAAGGGAGCAAGAGGCATAAAGGTAGTGAAGGACTAATATATCCTGAAAGAGAGTCAGTCATTGCAACTTCTGGTCAAACAGATTATTTGTGGGCAGCATGACATAGAAACAGGTAATACCCAGCAGCATAAACAAGGCTCTAGATGGAAGCACCAGAGTGCTGAGCTCTTATAAAATCCTAAAGTATAAGGCCCAGATAAGCAGTAATATTTATATTCTTAACGTGAGATGTACACTGCTAAATCCAATAGGATCAACCTGACCCCAATGCTCAAATATAAGTTAATGATAGCCATCCAAAGTCATCAGTGCCCACTCTACACACAAAAATTTTTTGAGTGCTCAGGGGTGCTCTCTGTACCTAAAATTTCTCTTGAAAACTCTGAAAAATGCGATCATTGCAATAAGTTAGTAATCATGCAGCATATAGATATTTCTGTATAAAGTCCTCTAAGAATTCTGTTCTGGGGTTGAGCTCAGAGACACCTATCATGAATCTGAAATTCAAGTTCATTAACAAAAGCAATCACAGAATCACAGAATCACTAGGTTGGAAGAGACCTTCAAGATCATTGGGTCCAACACATGCCCTAACCCTCAACTAAATCAGGGCACCAAGTGCCACCTCCAGTGTTTTTTTAAACACATTCAGGGACGGTGACTCCCTGGGCAGGCCATTCCAGGACTTTATCACCCTTTCCATGAAGAACTTCTTCCTAATATCCAACCTAAATTTCCCCTAAAGCAGCTTGAGACTGTGTCCTCTCGTTCTGTCACGTTGCTGCCTGGAGAAAGAGACCAACCTCCACTTGACTACGGCGACCCTTCAGGACATTGTAAAGAGTGATAAAGTCACCTCTGAGTCTCCTTTTCTCCAGACAAAACACTCCCAGCTCCCTCAGTCATTTTTCACAGGGTTTCTGTTCCCTCTCGTTCCCTCTCATTGCCTCTCGTTGCCTCGTTGCCTCGTTGCCTCCTCTGGATGTGTTCAAGAGTCTCAAAGTCCTTCCCAAACTGAGGGGCCCAGAACTGGACACAGCACTCGAGGTGCTCCTCACCAGTGC
>VXBU01015717.1:304212-324441 GCA_013400315.1 Bombycilla garrulus | reverse complement strand
TGTGGGAAACAGTGCCAAAGGCCTTGTTGAAATCCAGGTACCCAACATCCACAGCCTTTCCTGCATCCACCAGGCAGGTGACCTGGTCATAAACGGCGATCAGATTGGTCAAACGCAACCTAACCCTAAACCCGCGCTGGCTGGGTCTGATCCCCTGGCCATCCTGTAAGCTCTGCGTGATGACACTCAGCACAAACTGCTCCATAATCTTACTGGGTACCGTGGTCAGGCTGACTGGTCTATAATTACTAAGATCCTCTTTCCCACCCTTTTTATTAATGGGTTTCACATTGGCCAGCTTCCAGTCATCTGGAACCTCACCAGTGAGCCAGGACTGTTGGCAGATGATGGAGAGTGGCTTCACAAGCCAGTGAAGGAGGAACAGACTTAGAAAAAATGTTGTTGCTTCCCATACTTCATAACTGTGCAGTAAGGAGCAACAGATTCTATTTCACCCTCTTCTTTTTGAGGTTCAGGTCAACGTATCTCAGCTGTGAGAATATTGCTAAAGCTACCAGCCTGTCATAGTCTGGATATAGGGTGCAGAAATTCCCATGGGGACATAAAAAGAATTCTGCCAAATTTGCAGGTGGCTTTGGAAAGGGACTTCTGTGCACTGTGGTTTGTTACCAGAAATGCAATCCCTAGACTCCGAGGGAGGAAACTATATTTAAGTTAAGTATTTAAACAGCAGAATTTTCTTGATTAGGGTAAACTCCAAATTTTGAGTCACAAATCTCTTACTGTGAAATGCAAGAATCATGTGAACAAATCAATTGTTCAATACACGTTTACTGCATGTATGTCAGGTGGAAAAATAGGAACTTTGAAAATGTGTTTTCTTCCTGTCAGTGAGAAAAAAAGAAACAAAACCAAAACTTGCTGATTACAGAACTTGAGCGTTGTTTTAACTGCAGATCATTGTTAAAAAGAAAAGAAGCCAAAAATGTAAAATTCAACTGTTGAATTATATACAACATCCCAATGTAAGTTTTTCACACACTTAAATTATTTCTTTCTTATGTATTTTCACCTTATTTCCAGACTGATTGGGTCATATGTCAGTTTTCAACTTCTGGATCCTTTAGTACTTTCTTTTCTGCTAGACTGAAAATTAATCTACTATCTAAAATACTTTTCCTGTAGAATAGGATCACGACAGCTCTTAATCTCTTAGATAAATTAAACAGATGCAGAGTTTCTGTATTTTATAGCAGAGCTTCCAGACCTTGAGCATTCTTGTAGGTCATTTCCTTGCTGCATTCCAATTTGTTAACATAATCTTTCAAGTGTGGACTCCAGAACAAAGAACTGTATTACACTGACAACTTGATGACTGCACCATAATGGGCTATCAAGAGACATTCAGGTAATATCATTATGGGTATGACATACATATTTAAAAAAAATAAGTAAAAGAATGATGAAATTTGTGCTAAGAACTAGATCAAGGGCTAAATTGTGTCTAGATTGCAATAGTTTGGAGGTGTACTAAAGAGTTGGGTTTTCTTTTGTTGCTTTATAAATTAAACAATAAATAACACCTAAATAATAAAAAAGAATCCCTTAGAATCATTAACAACTGGCATATTTTAGTGACTTTTATGTTCGACTGAAAGAGTTTACCAAAGAAATAAAACTTTCAACAGAGGGTTATAACAAGTCTGTCCTTGTTTCTCGTATAGGATGATAACAATGAATGGTGGAAAAAGACTTCCTGGAGAAACTCATTATCTGGGAGGAAATGTAACCAGAAATATCACGGCCCCTCTTAAGCACGGCCAGCTCATGTGTCACCCACTCAGGTGCCCCAGAGGGTGCACGCGAAGAGAGTGGGGAAGGGTGCCGGTGTGGTGTGTGTACCCACTGTGGGTATGGGCACCCAACCTACCAAGCCTGGGCTTGCTCAGGGGAAAAGCCGCTGATAGGACAGCGGTAAAGGGTAAAGGAGAATCCTTCACGCCGGGATGCAAGATGGAGTGGTTTATCGTCCAGGGTGCAAAAGGCAGAGGACAAAGCAGCGCAGGGGTTTAAGTACAGGGGTAGAACAGGGGGTGGGTACAATCGAAGAACCAATGGGGAGGTCGACAGGGAGGAGAGAGGGTGGAGGGAAAGGGTCACACAATTGGAAACCGGCCAATGGTAACGGGGGAGGAGAGACCGGGGTCACATGGGCCAATGGGGCGTCGAGGTTTAGGGGATTTCCAAAGGGGTGGACACTTCAGGGATTGGCCCATGTGGGGATTGACAGGGAAGGGTCTGGAAGAAAAGGAGCGGTAAAGATAACTAACAAGTAAGGGGTTGGAACTAGGGGAGGAGAAATGGATGGGAGGAACCAACTTTAACAAAATTACAGGGGAGGAGGGATTAAACCATAATGAATAAAATAGAACAAAAATAAGAGCCGTAACACAGAAATATTTTTGTTTGTATGTCTGTCTATGTCACTGGCATAATTTGTCTGTTACTAAAAAAATAAATACTAAACAAATAATTGCCTAAATAAATAATTTGTATACCAAAAGAACACATTTTTCTGTCTTTTTGTAACTTTTAATAAATACTTACAGACATTTTTATCTCACATGAAGTAATAAATCCATTAATCTGCATGAATACTCCTAAATATATAATTGTTGTTGTTGTTAATTTTGTTACTTTGTTTGAGTTTTCGTGATTTATTTTTCTCTAACAATAGGCAGTATTTTTAACATACATAGTTTTTCTTAAATTCATAACTATTTTTATACTATCGCAAGTTTCATCCTTAGATATAGGCAATTAATCTACTCATTCTCCATCATACTTAGTCAATTTATTAAAGTTTTGCAGTTCAGGGGAAAAGAATTTGTTCAAAATAGACAGTGAGACACATTGTACATATTTTTCCATATCTCTGACAATTTCGCAGACAAAGCTGGTGCAGATAATTATTTATGCATTTTTGTGTCAAATAACACTGACTAAAAAAACTCAAAATTTGAAAAGTTTCTTTTGTACTCTTTTGACTGCTAAAAATTAGTGTCCTACAAGCATATAAGGGGGCTTTATTATTCTATCTCATAATTATTGACACTACATTAATTATTAATTAATAGTTAATTAATTAGAAAGCAGGCTTCAGAAATATGAAGGAAATAAAGCCTTTAACTGCTAAAACCATTGAGTTGCATTAAGCCAGTGTGCCCTCTTCTCTTTATGTAGGGAGTGGGGAGTGGCCAAAAGTACTAATGGCACATTTTGTCTCTCAGGAACACAATTCTTTTCTCTAGATACCTTAACATTATCTAAAAGATAATATTAAAAATTCTTTGGAATTGTAACCACAATTTACTTCTCTGTTAGTAATTCCAGCCTGACATTTACAACATGAGTGGAACTGCCTTTCCTGGTGGTCTTACTTTTAAGGTTACACAAGCTATCGAGGCATAATGGTCTAGAAATCAGACACTAATTTAATAAAACAGTAATACATTATGTGGAGAATATCAAATTGAAACTATGTTACATGTTCCTTCATCCTTATTACCTTTCCTCTTTATAACATACACAGCTGCTTCCAAGGAAGTTGGTGAGAACACTTTGAATGAATGAATGTATGAGGGAATGAATAAATGAATGAATAAATTTCAACCATGAAATACCAAATTCTGGGTTTGATTCTACTGTTAATTGTAACATTCTCATTAAGTTCAAAATTTCTCTCACCTTGCTGTCCAGAGATCTGTTAAGCTGATCCTAGATTTTATAGAATGCATATGATACAAAAACATGATAATAACATATTGGAAATGACACTATGAATTACTTAACTTTCATTCATATTTCCCTGTATTCTGACACCATATATTAATTTGAACAGTTGAATTAAGATGACAAACAGAAGAGGACTTTGGGACCTCCAGAACTGTCAAATAGGAAAAAATTGCTTTCCTCTGATTTCATTTTAAGGAACTAGCATTATTATCTGGCCCCGAAGTATTGTGGCTATAAACTGATAAAATTATCCAGAAATACCTCAGAGACATCTGAATATTCCCAGTTTGAACAGCAATATGCTGAGGAATAAATTTACATTTTTAGTAGCTTAGTTCTACTTTATATATCCCCTAAAGGGCAATGTTGTTCAATATACTTTGTTGAAGCAAAATATGACTGCTTAGTGTGTGTATTTAACTAGCTAATGCTCTTTTGCTTATCTGATACCTAAAGACACTAATGCTGCACTGAGCCTTGTGTCACTTGTGTATTATTTATAGGGAAAGGAGAGAAATCCTATGGCTTGTTTGAAATCCTCTGTTAGAATAGTGAAATATCTGATCTTGTGTTGAGACTGGGGCCTCTCCAAGCCTTTACTGCAGCATGTGCTTTCACCTGCCATCAAAGCCTCTTTCACATGCAGTGGCACAGCACGTGCCTTGCTCATGGAATGACCATGAAGACTGGTCTCAGCGGAATCATATGAAACATTCCCAGTGAGTCCCAATCTGCAGCACATGGACTGAGTATTTTGGGGCCTTCACAGTGCACACACCTTCTCAAACAGGCAACCTGATTCAGCCCAGTCAGACTGGTCTAACTGCAGGGTGGCACTGGGTATGCTCCTATTAATTCCCAGCTCCTCCTCCTTCTGCAGATGAAAAGCAGGCAAAATGGATGGTAAAGACAAACTTTTCTAGGTAACTAATACTGTTGATAAGTGGTGTCCAGAGTATTCAAGGAAGACTAGGCTGTTCTCACCCTTTAAAAGACAGCAAGCAAGCAGAGATAGCACCTATCCAAAAGAATTCCTAATCACATCATAAATGTATGCAACATGTGAGCAAAGAAACAACTCTGGAACAATGCCACTGGTGACTATCTTAGTAAAATGCGAACAATTTTGGGGTAGAATATCCTTAGTTTTGTCTGCAATTTACCTTTGCAATTCATGTCCTACAAAAAGCTCCATACAAACGGAAAAGAATAATTTCCTTAAGTCTATAAAATCTTTACTACTTTATAGTATTTTAATTTATAGATTTTATGGAGACTAGTTCATGTTTACCAGAGAATGAATATACTTGAGAATTCATCTACAGAAGCCTTTAAGTTACAGTGAAGGCATGTAAGTTTGTTTTAATATTTTTTTTTGCTATATGTGGAATGCTTTTAAATTTATTTTCTTAATATCTTCTACCACAATGAAAAATCTAGGCTGAAGCAAAAGTACTGTCTTTAGTTTCCAGCATTTTGCACTTTATGTAAATGTGCTAATGTCCCACAAAATATTAAGCATACAAATACTAATACTAATGGCAAAAGTCAATCAAATCATGTCTGAAATATTCCCAAAATATTTGTTTACACAGAAAGGAAGTGTATTTTTCACAGGTATTTGTGTTGGTTTTGACTGGAATGGAGTTAAGTTTCTTTGCAGTAGATGGTGTGGTGCTGTGTTTTGGATTTGAGCTGGAAACAGTGTTGATATAGAATGTTTTTGTTGTTGCTGAGCAGGGCTTACCCAGAGCCAAGGCCTTTTCTGCCTCTCACCCCACCCAATCAGCGAGGAGGCTGGGGATGCACAAGAGTCTGGAAGGTGACGCAACTGGGACAGCTGACCCTACCTCACCAAAGACAGATGTCCCACACTATATGGTGTCACGGTCTGTGCAAAGTTGTGGGGAGAAGAAAGAAAGATGGAAACGTTTGGACTGATGGCATTTGTCTTCTCAAGTCACAATTGCATGTGATGGGGCTCTGCTGTCCTGGAGATGGCTGAACACCTACCTGACAAGTGAAAGTGTTGAATGAATTCCTTATTTTGTTTTTCTTGTGTGTAGCTTTTACCTCCCCAATTAAACTGCTTTTATCTTAGTCCGTGGATTTTCTCACTTTCATTCTTCCAGTTGTCTACCCCATCCTTTGGGGGAGAGGGGTGAATGAGTGAGTGGCTCTATGGGGCTTAGCTGCCAGCTGGGTTAAATCACAACAGCATCTGTGAATTCTTAAAAACTTATCCCAACACAGTTACCCTCTGCTTACATTTATCTTTTTATTGTTTTTGTGGAGAAAGAACACTTCCCATAATTTGTATTCCTTCAGAATACTCATTTTGGCACACAGAAAGACAAGCCATCAAGAACTGCTATCAGGAAGTACCTGTTCCACTTAACATTTTCTTGGCTGCAACCTGTTTATTGCCCAGACCTCCTCTCCCCTGGAACTTCCAGAGAAATGCAATGCACTTCACAGCAGTGATCATGTAGGAGATTTTGAAGTGCATTGTTCTAGACAACTCTAATCTTCCAAGTCCTTCATGTCCACTTTGAAGACATATCCTCCAGGATTCCTCTTTATGTTTCACAGATGTTGGGTGAAATGAAACAGACAATACATGGAGCACATAATGATGTGTCCTGACATACGGCAATGGCACTTCCATATCCCAACACCACTTCCACTCTTCCAAAGTACACATCACTGACACTTTGAAGTCCTTAGGGTGAAGTTAAATGTCTCCTTTCACCTGGCCATTAGCCCATGCTGGAATGCATGGAAGCAGGGAGCAAACAGGACCTTCAAAAATGATTGATGGTCTCAGAACTCTGCTGGTGCCCTTGTCTACAAGGCAAAAGTGCTCCTTTTTGATTGCAGAAAGCAGACAGAAGGGTGACAGTAATCTGATCATATATAACTATTTGGAATGTAAAGATCAGTGTTTGAACTGACTTCTCTAGAATTCTTCCATAAGTAATGACCTTCCATGTGATGACCTGTGTCATGACTAATGTCTAGAGAATGGCAAGAAGATCAGACTGGCAGAGTACCTGTTTCTTTATGAGTGGGGGTAGATGCTCAATATAATTGCTTATAACACTTCATGTAGGGTACAATCTTCTTTATATTTTCAGTATTCTATATGGTACATACAATGCTGCCAAGCTAATGGATGTTTGGAAAGGACTACTGGCATTTATGATTTTTTTCTTTTTTAACTGTCACTTGAAGCCTCCCTGGTCTGCTAGTTAATTGCTTGTGGTAGGCTGTACATGACATATTACAAGAAAAGGTATAATGGTAGCTGGATTTGAAAAAAACCAAAAACAATACATGTGGATGTACCAATTTCAAAGGAATCCACCTTAAGCCTGCATTACAGTGGTAGTAAGACTTTTCAGTTCAATAACATTAAATCAATGCAATTAGAGAGAACAAACTGGATCAATGTGACATCTTGGAGAAGACATGGCCTTATTGTTCATTGCTGGAAAAAAAATCCTTTCAAAAGAACTATTCATTTAACTATTCAGAAAAAGAAAAATATATAATTGGATAAAAGATTCATGCTTTTTGTTCTTTACCTAAAGGATTATTATTAATTGGTGTGGCAATCATGTAAACACTCTCAGAACTTGCCATATGTTAGTGCTAGCAATGTTACTTTTATTCAGACTGAATTGGCATCAGAATAGATACAGGAGAAAATATATTATTTTTTTGCAAATAATTGTAAAAATTGCAAATAATTGTGCATGGTTTCATCACACCCCTCTCCTCCTCCTTCCTATCAAACCATTTTTAAACATCTCCTTTCAAATGCAGACTCTGACTACTTCTTACTACTGTATGCAGTTTTTTTAATTAATCATTTGCAAAATATATAATCTGTTTTTTTTTGTGCTTTGACTGACATATTAAAGAAACAAAAAAAACAACTGAAGTAGTTGTTGCAAAAATGGTATTGCCCAGGCAGTTTTAACCTCTGAAGACTTCACTTAGCAACTTGTTGTTCTTGCGTGCTCAACACGAAATTTCTGCCTGAAGGAATCATCCTCTTTGAAAATAAACTTGGATACAGATTCCTTAGCTTTAGACACTTAAGTGCAGGTAAAATAATCTATTTTCCATCAGGATCTTGTGCAGAAGACAAACTGTTAGAGAAAAAGTATCCCCTGAGCACTGTGCATGCCTGCCTTCACATCCTGCACCTCTACAGACAGCTTAGTTGGATTGCCACCTATGATTTTTACAAACACAATAGAACATCTCCTGACTTGGAGATGACGTTTTTTTTATATAAGAAACATGGAAAGTCCAAACTTAACCTTTTTTATTCACTTTTTGACTGAGCTTAAGCTAAAAGCAATTCCAAGTTTAATTTGATGGATAATTAAGTTTATGAGTTCATTCTGAGACATCCAGGATGTAGCTAGGCTAAAGCTGTCATTCCTGTTTTACTGGTGGTCTGAGCCCTCTGTGGGTACAAAACCTAAGTTCGCTCTAGTAACTAAAAAGCGGGTTGTCTCATGAGATATGGTGTGATAATGTGATCATTACCATCAGGACAGAAGGAGGAGATAGAGGCAACTAGAGGAGATGACGATATCCCCCTGTCTGCACAGAGGAAGGGCTTTTTCTCAGGCAGTCCCTGAATGTGCATTTGTGCCCTTGTAATACATAGAAAACACAGATAAACTTGTAGGAGAGAGGAGCAATGGAAAGAAATATTGCTGCTTTATGTTCCCAGCAAGTTGATTGTAGAGATGGAGCCTTATTTTTGGACAAAAAGAGTACAAAGGGAGCAAAAAGAAGGGAAACAGTGAACAAAAATTGCAGCAAGAGAAATTCCAATAAGATGTATAAAAAGGCAGATGGTGAAACACTGGAATAGGTTGAGCTCTTCAACCTATAAGACTCGTAACTCTATTGGACACATCCCTGAGCCGTTTAATCTAACATGATCCTAGCCCCACTTTGGACAGGGGACTCCAGGCTTTCTGTTCAGCCTACCCAGTGATGTCATAGACACTTATCCACCCCTGAAAGATAGCACAGATATTGTCTACTTATAGGAGAAGATTGCAGCATCTACAACAGCAGCTGTAGCACTCTGCTTCCTGCTGCTTCTAAACACTATGACATACAGAACACACCACAGGCCAGCTCGGCACAGGATTCAAAGGTTTATAATCCTTTATCATCACCGTTTGATATATCTGGCATCCCTTGTGACAGGATAGAAAAAAGTCTGTGCATTGTGCATCCTTTCTATCAAAATTTGTGTGCATTCAGACATTTTGTACATCTTTTGGAGGGACAGAATTGTAGAGAATACCACTCAGCCTTTCTCTAGATTCAAGTTGCAGAGTGCTGTAACACTGTTGTTTAGGCATGTTATGCTCTTGAACGAGCATATTTGAGCATGATTAGAAAGGTAGTTTATGACATTCAGCACAGAATAAAACAGATTATGAATTCTGTCCAGAAACAGTTGCTATACTGGCTTCCTCCCAATACTATTTAAAACCCATTATTTAGCTGCTGGCTCAAACTTCTGTGTTTTGTTGTTTGGTGGGGCTCTTTTCCTAGCACTCTTTTGAGAATAATTTAAAAGAACTTCTGATGCAGAGGCTGGTAGCTTTTTTAGAAATGCTTCATAAAGACCATGGCATCTGCTGATGAAAGTGTGGCTGTGTGGTGATACCATGCAATACTGTTGAGGGGGATATACTGCAATGAAGTGTTCTGAATTTTACATTTAAGATAAAATTATAACTTTTCTTTAAGGAGGGCAATATCCTTCTTATGAAATTCCCAGGAATCTTAAAGCTGTGGTTTCATTTGTAACTGCATAAAATTTCAATGAAATATCCAATTCCTACTAATCTAATAAAAGCTGTTAAATTTTAGGAAGATTAAAGAATCTGATTTTACTTTAAAAGTCATGCAACATAAATAAGTATGGCCTGAAGGAATATACTGAATACAGTAGTCTAGTTATATAGCCCTGATTTACAGCAGTTGATATTCTGGAATGTCCTTACACTCTTCTTCCAACTGTTGACCCCTGAAGATACACTTGTAAAAAGAAAACCATACTGCATGTTCTTTGCTTAGCCTCGCATCAGAAGGGTTAGAATTCCTAATTGACCTGAGCAAAACCTGTGTAGGTATAAATCTTTGATTTTCACTTACTCTTTGGCTAAGGCCTATAAAATTTCCAAGTGTTTTGCAAGCTAGTGGATTTCAGAACGCTATTTGATTTGGTTGATCAAAATAAGTTAAGCAATAGAAAAAATACCTATAACCAATTCAGATACAATTTCAGAATTAAAGAAATTGATGTGTATTTAAATCTTATGCTGGAGATATGGACATAATGTGCAAATACATGACATTTAGTAAAGCTGGAAGAGTTTAATGACATCAGTTTTGGGAAACATATAGGTGTAGAGTGTACATCACTGCACAACACTTGAAAGGTGATAGATAAGAATACCATGACAATTTACCTGAGCTAGATTTCTGAATACTGTTTATCTCACTCTCTATTTTCAACTTCAGTTGCAGTTTTCTTCCAAAAAATTGCACATCCACCCAACCACAAGCTTAGAAATTGGACTTAAACTCCCCAAATTAACAACTTCCTTTATATATGACATAATGACTGATCACTGTTACATGTCAGAATGATGTAACTCCATGAACCCACCAATGTCAAAAGCATGGCTACAAAATCTGAGTAAAAGAATCCCAGTATTTTTAAGAATACCCCCTTATTCCAGAATTTGACTTAAATCTTAAAAAATTTTGCCTATTTCTCATTTTAAAAATGCAGTACAGAATTTGCAAGCAGAATTAGCTCTGTGTCTATTATTACATTGTTTAAAATGAAATATCACTTGAAAGTCATTTGAGCTGTACATCAATCAGGACAGCTTCTAAATGAACTAGCACAGTGTACTCGAAGGTGAATGTGAATATTTTTTCAGATTTTATTGTTCATCCCTCTGGCCAGGGTTGACTTGATAAAAAAATTCTCTAACATTTTACTAACTATCTTCATAGCTCTCATTTTGCACAGATAAAAATGGGTTGCTTGGCTGGACAGGAGGACCAGTTTCCTGTGCTTCCTTGTGGGAAAGTTGATGGGCCTGAAGTATTTTATTTTAACTACCCTTCTACTCTTCATTTTAAACTTCTTTTCTCCACCTCTGGACATGAACTAAATTCCCTTGCTGAAAATTTTACATGTAAGAATGCAAGCACATAGAAACAACAAATAAGATTGTTTAAAATAATCAATATATTTGGCAATGATACACCATGGACCACTACAGTCTTGATTTTGCAAGGAATGTGAAGTCTGGATGTTTTCGTTGCCAGCTCCGGCCACACAATGTCCATGCTGCCCACATGGATACCAGTCAGCTCCCCCGTCCCAATCAACTAAATTCCCACCTTCAAAACATGAAGAAACAATAACATAAACCTGAATGGAAATGATCAAAATATCATATTCTTTTATATTTACCTGGCTGTACACAGTTCTTCACAGGTAATAATGGAGAACAGAGAGAAACATAGATATTCCACATTGTCAAAGTCTTGCTGTTTGTTTAAAAGTCTTTAATTGTTAAATGCTCGGTGAGGTGGCTGTTGCAAACAATATTTTCAACTGAAGTTTAAATAAATGTATATAATATTCCAATAAGAAAAGGCTAACATTTACCTATGTGGAGTAAAATATATTCTTTTACAGCCTATTCAGGCCTAACATACAACAGGCAGTCTGTAACCATAGCAATCAGCTGTATTGATGAAGAACCCAGCTAGGCTAAGCAAAAAGAGGAATTGCAGAGCAAGGAAAGATCTGATTAGTGCAGCTGTGCATGCTACAGGCAACATGAGGATATTGGCTCCTGTTGACTGGAACTGCTCAAACAGTGAAAGATATTTAAGCAAATGTTAGCTAAAAATTAGAAATTACTTGATTTCTACTCTGCTCACTTTTGCTTCAGAGCTTTGGGATTCACTTGAATTTCTTGAAACTTTTTATTTGCATATCGACCCTGCATAAAAAGACTGAGAATTAATAAAATTTTTACCGAAAATAATACAGGCTAGATGGTGAGTTAATCTACAGATCATATTATGGAAAAAAAGATGTTCAAACAATGTTAGGAGATAAACATACCAAAGAGAATGAACCAGATCTTTAGCAACTGGCTCAGGTTTGACCTGGCAGTAACTTGAAATTGTATCCTCCTCTGAGGCTATGAAACATAAGCACAAACTATATTTCATAACATAAGGACATTAAACACTGCCTGTTGCTATAATTTTGAACAGTTATAATTAAGTTTGGGGGGAAAAAAAGAATTCAACTAACAAACCCACAAAAGGATATTTATAACAGTTTAGGGTGTCAGTGACATTACCACTTTCTTTTATTATGGTCATTCTTGCTAAGTACTAAAAATAAGAATGTATTGGTTTCTGAGCTGCTAATTCTCCAGCTGAAATGAGGTCTTTTGGCAACTACATCCTTCAGGCTAGAATTTTGTTTGTGTTCTAGTACAGAAAAGATAAGTCCATCTACAATCAGACAATTTATGACAAGGATAAACTCTTTCAAGGAACATCCATCTTTCATCCCAGCATCCACAGCATCTAATAAAAGAAAAACCCAATCCATATTTACTTTCAAAAGTAATTAATACTGTAATTATTTTTACCAGCAGTTCTGAAGGATCCCGGTTTCAGGCAGTATGTTAGGTACATTACACTACATTACATTAGAAATAAATGTGTAAAGATGTCAAGTTAAGCTCTGCATAGGGATATATTGTAAAGGCCAGTGACACAAGACACAAGAAGCCACCATCACAGGCAGTGATTACACACTATCAACTGGCTGTTATCCAGTAGAAATGGCCTAGTGGGAAGGACTGGCTGGCAGAATGTCTAAGACGCAAGAGCATCTGGAACATGAACAGGACCTACTGACTCTTTCTCCTTCTTCCTTCAAGATATTTTAAATATTTCTTATTAGTGGCAGATTAAAACATGACTGTCAGCTTTCAGCAGGCAAAATTTCCTCAGAGGCCTTTAAATGAGCCTGGCAGAATGGAAAGAAAACAAGACCCACTTTGACACTACAGACTCTAGACCATAGCACATTCTCACAAATATAAACACACTGTGCATCTACCACACCATATGTACTGCAGAGCAGACCTCAAATGCCAAATGAACCGCATCTTCTGTGTCTTTGTGCATAAACACACACATACATGTGTACCTGTGAGCACACAGAGTCACACATGCAGTAGGTGCTCATTCTTCAAATAAAGTTTAGAAAGGACAATTTCTATACTGCAGTTGAAAGCTTATACGATTACATTAACTTCATAGTATGAATAAGATGGGAAACAGATGAATGAGGATTCAGAAGTCACACCTTCACTTCTTAGTGAAATTTAATTTAAAAAGTGAACTTGCGAATGTATGATATACTCCTGCGTTGCACAAAGATTATTTTTTTTAAATGACAAAAATAAAAAAAAAGACAAAACCAAAATTTTCTAATTGCATATTCCTTAGTTAAGCACAGAAGTCATGAGGATGTGTTTGGCTGGGAAAGGAAAATAGAAGAGCTACAGGATTTACTTCTACATATTTCATTCTCATTTCAGCTTCAAAATTGCTAAAGGTACATGCTGTAGCATTAAACTTTGGTAAAAATACTGATAACAGTGTTAGGAATTGCATCCTGGAAATAGCTTACAATGTGAGGAATTACAGCTAGAAGGGGCTCCCTAGATTAATTTATTATTGTCAAATGGTTCCTGAATAGAAAAGATTATTTCCCAGTACACTTTAAAAATTATTTTGCTAGTTCACCAAGATCTGAAAGATTGATTCACTCCAGAAAAGACTTGTTCATGGGATGTCTCTATTCTGTTACTTCTGGTAAAAATTCATGTTAATCTTAGCACCTGTGACTTCCTGTGAGCGTGCACTTAAAACTGTCATCTAATAAAAGAGCTCTGTTGGTCTATTTCACATGATCTGTTGGCTCCATAATAGTAAAGCCACCCTTAGTTCAAATTCAGCTACCTGTATTTTATTTCTTTTTTCTGCTGCTCATCAGGAACAAATCTGTGTACCAATTTCAGAATCCCGAGTCTACGGAATCCACAATATAAAAAAAATTAACACAGCTAATCTAGAATGAAGATCTTGACTCACTAAAAGCAATGACAAAACAAGCATGGTGCTACACAGTATACAGCCAGAGATTAAAGATCTGGTAGTGACCGCATTGAAATTTTGCACATCAGGTCACACATTTTTCCCGTAACACTTCCCACTCCCGCTTCCCACAAGTATAAAGTACACCCTTGAGAGTATACCCATTTCTATTGCTGCTGGCATAAAGCTAACCAAAATTCTCTCAAAGTTTTTTGTGTGGTTAACTATGTTCACTAAAAACTGCATTAGCGTTCTTGTGTTCATTTTCCAGGCTTCATTCTCGATCTCATTTTGTCTGTGTAAAGTAGGTTGAAGATCTCTATATTATCAATTTTCTTCTCCATAGAAAGTGTACCTTTTAACCTTCTCCTTGGTAAGATAAACAGCCAGAGATCCTTCCTTCTTTTAGGATAGAGGCAAATTATAGAGTCTTTAGTCACAGCTTTTCTCTGAGCCCTCTTCAGTTTATTAACACCCTTCTTGAATTATCAATGGAGATACAGGAAAAGAATCCTCTTGTTCTCAGAGGATTCCACACACTTTTATTCATCTACTTAGACTACTGGGTGACTAGAGTCAGAGTAAAAAATATCTCCATTGTCCTCTTCCCTTGTATTGGGCAAATTTCCTGTATATCGCAATTATTTCAGTCAGCTTGGATTGTTATACCTAAGAAGTGTGCAAAGTTCCCCTTAAAGGACATGGAATACAAACCTCATGTTTACTCACACTTTCATTTATGTGCTCTTAAGCCCATTTGACACTGAAGTTTCCTGTTGAGTCCAGAACTGTTCTAGCTTTCAGAGCTGCTCCTCCTAAGGAGACAAAATTTTGAGCCCTGTTTCACAAGCACTCACTTAGAAAGGATAAAAAGATTTCTTCAGCCTTAGAGATGGACCCACTCACCTGTAAAGCAACAGGACTTACTGCACAGGAAAGTGCATATCAAGGAGTTGAGCTGCTACATCAGAAAGGTTGCAGTTCTCAGCATTGCAATGACCATGTTACTTTTCTGAATATCTGCCTGTACAGAGCCAGTGCATCACATCTGACTGTCAGGAAAGGCAATGAAAGCAAAGACAATCCTGTGCTCATGAAATTAAAAGTAATAAATAGCAAGTCTGTCAAACACAGCATGTATGGCCCCTTGTGTAGCCTCCAGGATTTCCTTTGTCTCAGGCATTGCCAGCAGCTGCAGGTTTTAAGGTCTGCTTGTCATCTAATTCACAAGCATAGCCTGCACTGCTTAACACCCCTAATCTTTGCCTTCCACATGACAGCACCTGACTACCTTAGAATCCTTGCACACAGTGTATTCCTCCTTGTGATATGTATTTTTAAAATGGCTTTAGCTAATGGAGCTGTTTAATTTGCCTCATGGGTTCCCACCTACTCATGCAAATATCTTGGCTCAATCATGCATTTCTTCAGCTAATCACCCAGATGTATACCTGTGGTAAAGCTGTAAGAGCCTGGAAAAACCTTCCTACTGAGTAACTTGTCATTAAGCAGGAAATAGCTACAAACCCCAGTTAAATCCCATGTGTAACTTAAAAGCAGGAAACAAATGAGGACAGCCAGGAATGAATTATTTAACAATCTCCAGTCATGTCAAAAGGTGTCCAAAGCTACCAGATTTCATGCTTCTCATCATTCATACAATTTTTCAAATGCATCAGGGTTAGGGAAGGTTTTGTGATACCTGTAATGAGACAATTTGGAAGAAGTAGACTTTGCCCGCCTTAAAATACTTAAAGAATATCATTTTAGATGTATAATGAACTTCTTATTGGACATTTGCTATTGCTGTCAGGACTTGAAAATGTATCAAATCATTCTCACAAACAATATGAATATAAGACAGGAGAAAGATAGTTATAGAAATGCTTTGACCTGTCTGGTGTGAGTGGATTTCATAATTATAAAATGCCCATAGCCACCTACTTAATATCAAAAGATATCTCTTTTATGTCTCTTTTCACAGGCACAGACACATACATATTCATTTCCTCTAGCCTCAGTTAAAGGAGGAAATTTATAAGTTACACTGAGTTAAAAGTTAGAACTGGAGTATTAGAGTGCCCATTAAATATTTTCTTTTCTTTGTACATTTATATAAAGTGTAAAATCCTTGTAATCCCATACACATAAATCAACACATTGTCATTTAAACTCATGTCTTAATATTTCAACAAACAGCTTTTTTATACCTATTTTCTCCTCTACCCTTTTCAACTTTTTTTAAATAAGCTTTCCTGCATAATTTTTGCCATAAACTGGTCAGAAGGGTTTTCATGCAGAAATGTTGGTAAAAATGTGGATTCTGCATTTGGTATGGATACTGTTATGTTGCTGCTCAGTCCACTCAGAAATACCTGGAGGATTCAAAGAATGCAGCATAGTAAAGAGAGAAAGCCATAAGTTCACAGCAAAAAGTGCTTTGTATATAATCTTCCATAACTTCTAATCATTTCTACTTGATTTTTAGCAGTCAATATTTATTTCAGAAAATGCTGCATTTAGTACTAATATCTTCCAGAGATTTCATAAGTCATTGTTTACTTTTAAGTTTAGAAAGATATAATCTTGGGTAAAATCTTAAACTTCCTAATACATTTTTGTTTCTTGTCCATGCTGCTAATTACCACCTACTTACCACTCCTCCACGTGGTCCATTAGGCATTCTGTTGGATGCCTTGTGATAAATAGCAGTGAAATTAATAAGTCTGTGTTATAAAAAAATGTATGATAAAGAAATAGCTACTGGTTTCTTTGTTAAAGTTTTTTCTCCTTTATTTACTCTGCATAACAAATTTCCTAATTATTTTAACATGATTATTATAGTAAAATAGTAAACACATGCCAATAGCATGATGTCTCATTTTTTCAGTATTATAAAATATCAACTAACAACAATGAGTGATAAAGCAGTGTTGAAAAATTTTACAGGGTTTAGTAGTCAATTTATTTGCAAAAAATGTTAATATTACTGACCTGTGGTGTAAGAAAAGAAATCTGTAAGTGCCTTTAAGAAAAATGCAATATTAAATGCTGCAATTTCCTTTTGGAAAGTGCACATTTTTCTGTTGTTGTTTTGTGAACTTTGTCCTTCCAACTGTATGTTTTATATAGCTTTTGCCTTGGAACTCCCTTGTTTCAATCCCTTAAAACTGTCAAGTGTGACTCCACCTGTTTTATTGTTCCCATAAATTCATATGAAACTAGTAGCTAAATCCAATTTGTGTCATTCTGTCTCTCTTTGTAGCCTATTCTAAATCTCCTAGCATGTTTCACAAAAGTAGAATCCTATTAAGGCCAAATAACCACCACTGTATTTTATCCCATGGTTATTACAGTCCTGCTACTGTCACAGCTCTTAAAGACTCTTGTCTCTCCATGAATCTATGATGGTCAAAACCTGAAAATCTCATTGCTACCTTTCTGTTCTGTTTTTCTCCATGTAACATCCCTTTCTCCTATATAATTTTTTTAATTAACTTAGGTGTCATACCTTTAGGGTCAATACTTTGTCAAATTTTCCAACCTGTAAAGAGCTACAGGTTAACATGAAAAACCTATAAACTTCAGATAAGCATGGCCCATGAAGCTGATGTTCTTGTCTGTACTTTTACTGAAGTTCTTTTCTATCAAATTGTTTTAATTTAAGAATTAAAAATAGCAATTTCTTTTTCTTTAATATTTCCAATTAGAAATTGGAAAACATTGTGAAGTTCAATGGAAGTCCTACTATATTGATTAAAACTTACAAAATAGCTGGAATAAAACCCATGAAGAGCTGTTATAAACAGGGTGATATCCATGAAGTATTGAAATATCATCAATCATATATATTAAATGAATGCCAGTCCTTATTTAAACATTTTTGAGAAAAGGAAAAGAAGAGAACATTTTAAAACACTTCTGTTTGAGTTTTCAATGTAAAATTGAGCCTCTCAGGATGCAAATGTCTAGAAAACTCATCTCCATGTGGTGTCCTTCATGATTCTGTGACATTAGATAGAGATAGATAGATAGATAGATAGATAGATAGATAGATAGATAGATAGATAGATAGATAGATAGATAGATGGATGCACATACAGACAGCAAGGGATAGAGTGGAATGTGCTCATTGGAACTATATTCTAGAAGCTCCGAAAGAGAAAAAAATGTTGGATAGTTTTTTTGGTGGTTTGTTTGGTTTTTGTTTGGTTGGTTCGTTTGTTTTTGCTTTGTGTTGTTTTTTGAGGAGGGGCTTGGGGGTTGTTTAAAAAAAAGTAATTTTTAAATAATTGTTTATATCTGCAATCACAGTGTGAAAATCTCTGGGCATATCTTGGATTCCTGCTTATTTCACCTTCTGCACTCATGTCTCATGAATAAGTTCTCTCCTCTTTACAATCGTATGTATAATTAGACTTCAATCCTGCAATCCTAAAAGTGAAAAAAAAGTGCATTTCAAATACATGATAATTTTTCTAGGAGCAAAGAACACAAAAAGGATGTCTTAGGCTCAGCAATGTTTGAGAGAAGAACTTAAAAGCAATCACAAATAATCTCCTTTAAAAAGTCACAAGGAATCTTGTGCCTAAAGGGTTTGTCTATTCTCATTTAGCAAGATTTTCCACACGTATTCCAAAGACAGTGTTGTGATTTATAAAATTTAGTGTTGTGCCAAATACTAGCATGTGGTTTCTGGAAAGCCAGGAATAAAAAAGTGAGTTAATATCTACTGGAAATGCTGAGCCCAAACAAAGATTAGATGATTCTCTAATATCTGAAAGGAGAAAATCAATTAGGAGCATGGATGGGAACTTGCTTCTTTTAGGCAGCTTGGTTAAATTCCATGAGAAGAATGTGCTCAGAATACTTTTTTATAAAATATATTAAATTGTAAGATTACTCAAAGCAGTACGATTTAAAAAATTCTAGGAACTGCAAAACAACTTTCATAAAGAATGAAAGTTCATTATATTTCAGGTAATGAAGTGAACATTTACAGTAAATTTGATTATTATGCAACCTCTTGCAATGAGTGAAGAAAAAAATGAAACATCTTTCCAAACAGATGATGCAGTCATATTGCTTAGAGGGTTTAACAGAGGTTTAATTTAGGCTGAATGATATTTTGTTTCTATTATGTTCTGAATTTAATATGTTTAAGTCTGAAAGAAGGTGGCTTACTTCAGTTTTAAGCAGTGAAGATGAACCACAATACACAGACCATATTTTGAATTTGTGACAAGATAAAACCCATATTTTCTGTGAAACGTTTAGGAAATTATATTTGGACAAAGAATCACTATTAAGACATTTAAGTAGTATTCAAATTATCATTTGAAAAAAACCTTTAAGAAAGACCTTCAAAATTTTTTTTAACACCAGAGTTTCTTGCTATTCCTTGCCCTTGAAATGTTAATTTGGTATCACACTGACATTGAATTTCAAGACTGGAAGGTAATATTATACAGCTGCTCTTTGAAAAATAATTGACCAATCATCTTAATTTTAATACTTGTTCAGCAAATTACTTCTCTCCTTCATTATTCTATTCTGATTTTATTTTTCTTTAGGAATTAATACCTGCTGCCCTGACATATGAATTCTCACAGTGGTTAATTATTTTGTCTTTTGCAGCATGCTTAGGAAGCCATTAAACTCTGATTATTTCATAAAAGAGAGAAAAAGAAAGAAAGAAACAGAGANAGAAAGAAAGAAAGAAAGAAAGAAAGAAAGAAAGAAAGAAAGAAAGAAAGAAAGAAAGAAAGAAAGAAAGAAAGAAAGAAAGAAAGAAAGAAAGAAAGAAAGAAAGAAAGAAAGAAAGAAAGAAAGAAAGAAAGAAAGAAAGAAAGAAAGAAAGAAAGAAAGAAAGAAAGAAAGAAAGAAAGAAAGAAAGAAAGAAAGAAAGAAAGAAAGAAAGAAAGAAAGAAAGAAAGAAAGAAAGAAAGAAAGAAAGAAAGAAAGAAAGAAAGAAAAAAGAAAGAAAAGGAAACCCGAACTCTTAGGTCCATTGTAGAATATATTTCCAGATATAACACATATATAAGATATCTTCTGTAGGAGACAGGAGACAAGATACAACCTGAGGAGGATTTTCTGTTGGCCTCTGGGAAAGGTTATTCACAAAGATATTTTTAGATCTCAGACAAGACCACAACCAGATGAGGTAAAAAACAACAGAATAACAACTCCTATTCTTCTCAAATGTCT
>VXBU01015717.1:270107-291056 GCA_013400315.1 Bombycilla garrulus | reverse complement strand
CTTCACTTTGAATATGCCTCCCAAATTCCTGAACCTACTCTACTACAAATCAGTCCTGCCAAAAACGCTGCCACTTTCTCACTTGTACACCTCCAGATCACACAATATGCAAGAGTATGTCACCACTTAGAGGAGAAGACATCCGGATTGTAATGTATTTCACTCATAATTACCAGATATTTCATAGCACTCAAATGGCTGCATAAAGTGGTAGCACAAACCAAGTTCTTTAAATGCATATCTCTCCCATATGGGTACACAATCAGGTCTATAGTTAGGAGTTTGGATTTTTAGTACATTAAGCTACTACATGGAAAGTCTTAGTTCACACTTTGTGATTCATGCTGTGAGATACTTCACATCCTCTGCAGAGTAAGAAACCACACAACTTTTCTGGGGTCTGTACTCTGATTAGGTGTACTGTGTTTGTGTGTATTTGTATAAACGTGTGCGCATACACACATGTATACCTATGGGTGGGCCTGTAAACACACACATGTACATATACATGCACACGGGTTCACACAAAAAATGTCAGCAAACATTCTGGGGTTTATGGTCTGTTTAGATGAGTTTCACCATCCCTGTCCTCTTATCCACAGAGGATTAGTGCTGGAATAGTGAGGGTTAAGGTCCATCTGAGGATACACAGAACCTCAAGGCAGATAGAGAGAACACAGCAGTGTCAGGGGATGCTGAACAGAATTTTTCTTCTTATGAAAACAGCTATGCCATTTCACCTCGAACAACTAACAAAGTTTTCACAGAGATCTTTAGCCTGACATCAGTTTTTAACTCCTTACTGTCTTTGCTGAAACCTCCTTATAACAGGTAGTGCCTCCAACTGATATTTTCCAAAGAGTAACAATGAGAACAGTGTCTGTCTCAGTAAGGAAGGAATGTAAAGTTCAATTATCAAGAAATTAGAGTGTCATAGAGGATAAAGAAGGCAGATACCTCTTCCTGCCATTCGTTATGCTTGATATTCCTCACTTTACATCAAGCTTGATATAAATTCTTAAAGCCACCAAATTTTCCTAATTAAACTACTCCGGGTCTGTCAATATTTCTTATCACTGTGGCCTCTTCTTGTATGTGCTGGATTCTTCCCTTATGTGGCATTCATTCAAAGAAAATACTGAGGAAAACAACATAACAAATCATGCTGCCAAAAAATCAGAAAGGACACTCGAGTTCTCTTTTACAATAAGCACCTCAATGATTTTTAAGTTCATTGAAATTCCCCATAACTTCAGAAAAAATAATTCTTTTCTTCCTAATAGTGTGTGTCCACTTTCAAACAGGTATATTATTAGTCAAAGCTTCCAACTGTGAATAGATTTAGTTCCCTTCTGTCCTTGGTTTCTTGTTCTATTACACGTATATTTTTTTCCATTTAAAATGCTTAGATGATGAAAAAATGTGTGAACAATGTAGATTTAAAAAAATAACTTCAGAAGTTCACTCCTTTCAGCATGAATTGGTACCATTGTAGTGCTGTTTAAAGAATCTCTCAATCTTTGCAACAGTTTAAGATATTTGATAGAAGCTTATGTGAGGATTAATTAAAAACATAGTTTGCTGTCCATCATGTTTGTTTTTTATCATTCATCATCTTGCAATGGAAACCAAACAAAAGTGTTAAAAGCTAGGGATTATACAAATGCAAAGATTGCCTAGGACCTACAGAATGACTAGGCTGTAATAATTTCTCAAGATCTGTACATTTGTTCCAAGAAAAGGAAATTTTTTTTTCACAAAGACAATTTTTATTAATCATTCCATCAAGAGGGCCTGCTAACCTGCAGAACAAGGCAACCTGGGTAAAAATGCAGTTTACCATTCAGATGAACTTTTTCATAATATATTGGAATAGCTGAAGAACAGAAAGATGCTAATGAAGTACAAAAGATAAATAATAAAAATTTTGCTGGGTTTGTCTGCTAGAACTTCTGGTATTTGTGTTTTCTCTTCCAGTGCATTGTGGTGCAAAGTGTGATGGCAGAATGCCTGTGATCCTGCTTAGTGCAGGGATGAGATTAAGAAAGATTCAACAGAAAATACAAGGTTCTCAAGACAGGTTAAGAGACACATTTGCTGTTCCACTCTTGGTTAGTTTATTCTAACCTAGTACTTAATATTGACTGTGTTTTGTCACATAATCTAACATAATAATGTCTCTTTTTTTTTTTTAAATCAAGAACACTCCGTAGTAAATATGAAAACGACATTCCTAATGGTACTTTTTACCCAGAAGGAATAAGAATTTTGACTAATCTAAAAGTGGTTCATGTTAAAATGCTCTGGATTAGCAATATGATCTGGGAGTCAATATTACCTCATATTTTTGTACCTTTAGTAACCCATCAATTTGCTCATAATTCTACCAAAAATTTCCATTTCAGTTTTAAAAAATCACCTCCTTATAGGGTATTTTAACATGTTTATAGGTCATACTACAGCCACACATATATTTTACAAGTCTACATTTTTTATGTGGTTGCCTCTGAGTTACTTGTCACAAAGTCATAATGGAGTATTTCAGAATTTTACCATGGTATAGGAACACTATTTTGTATGCCTAAACCAGCACTGTTAGAAAGCAAAATTATAGTTCTGGGATAATCTGTATAAATAATTTTGGAACTGCAGTAAACAAAAGCCATAATGACTGTGCTGCATTTTTGATAACTTGCATAATTTCTGCCTTCTTGCACACAAAGTAGAGTCACAGGGCCTGCTGATATCTCAGGTGACATAATGTCCTGCATGGACAAAATATGGATCAGCAAACTGACAGTTTTTTTCACAGCACAGCCATAAAATGATTTGAAATTCAGAAAATCTATTTGTGATTCAAAGATTTGAAATCATCTAGTGATTATACTGCCTCAAAATTTTACTGTCTGTCTCTATTGTTCTGGTCCTTCAAAATACTTCAAGCATTAATCAAAACTCAATTTTTTGTTTTAATGAGACTTCATGGAGAAGGTACATTGTAGGTGGAGGAGTTGTGAATTACCTTGCAAAATGGAAATGTAAGGTATAAGTTGATCTCTATAAATGAGAAAACAGTAACAATTAAAAATGAATAAATCTTTATAATGGAAATCAAGAATTAATTGAAAGGTCAGTACAATGACTATTGTAACTGAACCATGTAAATAATAATATAATACTCCTTTATTTCAAATTTAAAATACAGTTGATAAATTATTTAGAGATGCTAAAAAACTGCTTTTATTCCTGAAATTGATGGAAAAGCATCTACTGATTTTCATTTATTAAAATTACTAAAAATTCATTTATGAATTGATCATATCTACAAGGCTATTTGGAAAATCACAAATTCACTCAAACATGAGGCATAAAGCATAGACTTACTTCTAAATAAAGCCTACAATAAACTATTTACTATGTTGATACATAAAGATCTGAAATTCATAATTAAATCATCCTGTTAGGAATTCCAGGGCAGAATCTCAGACCAAATATATAGAATGTAGCAGCTGTCCAAAAGCAGCTTTTAGTTTCATTTAGGGCTCTTTCTTACTCTGGGCAAAACTTTTAAGTAGTTCTTGATATTTGAAAATTCTCACACCATGTACTGAACTGTTACCCCAGCTGCTGTCTGTCCCAGCTCCGCAGACACTTTGCTGTTATCCTTTCTTTTCTAAAGTAAGACAACTGCTGTCTGTGGAGAAGGGGTGGAAAGAGGCATTTATGAGCACGGCACAACTTTGCAGCTCTCATTTGAGCTGCCTGGAGCACAGCTGCGAGGAAGAGTGCTGTGGGAATAGCGCCTGTTAATGCAGCAAACGGGAACCAAGTGCAGATGGGGCACAGTCAGCACAGGCAGGGCTGTATCCCAAACCTCACTGCAGCTACTCCGCTGGGTTGTATTTCCACATCAAAAGCAAAGGGCACTTTCCTGTTTGCTCCCTCCATCATCACTGAACCTCATCTGGAACTGCTAGAAATTTTAGCATGCAGAAAACAATTTACTTCTATTTAATTAAAAAGAGGTTTTGAGTAGAATTTTGAGCTTTTTTTCCAACAAATTCCAACATTTAAAAAAATTAAATTTATTTCATTTAGGAAGATATAATAACATTAAAAATGATTTTTTTATTATGAGAGCTTATTTCAATGCATTCTTTGGGCTTAAACAAAAAGGACTGATTAAAAGCCAATTGTAAGAGTGACTTTTGAAGTTTTTCAGTAATAATTTTGAGAATTCTTTATTAACCACAGTTACAGCAGAGTTGGAGGAAGAATAAGGCTGGGTTTGAGCATGGCTGTCTGTGGACTAAATGTTATCAAATATAAGTGAAAATCAGAGTAATAATTTGACAAAGTACTTGAATTGGTATGGTCAACAGTTACCTTGCTAGAGGTCTATTTAAAATCAGCAAAAATCTAAATATTTTGACAGAATTTGAAAAGATACTTCTCCAGTTTTTCTAACTTCTTCTCAGAGATTGCACTTATTATTTCTGATTGTCCTACTTAAATGGTGAAACTGGAAATACACTGTAGAAGCTGAAAATACCTACTGCAGCTAATTGTGATAATCACAGAAATGGAAAATATTTCTCTTTCTGCATCCACTTCCAAGGAACATTCTTGTAAATTAATTATTGAAAAATGATTGTTCATTGAGTGGATGTAAAAAAAAAATCTTCATTTTAAGTTTGGAGTTGTTCTTGAATAACCTGTTCTAAAACAATCCTATCAGTTAAGAAAAAAGAAAGATATGGTTTTATTTATATGCTGAGGAGCAAAGGACATGGGATAATAGCCTCACTCTGTAGAAGCTTGTGACTTTTCTATCACATCTCTCATTAACCTATGCTGCTTCAAGAATGAAATTTCAATTAATTCAACTCAGTCCAAGAATGAAATGAACACCTAACATCAGATGCTTAGGTACAGATGTAGATACTGGTTTGGATACAGATACTGATTTTATGGTGTTCTATTTCTCATTTTCAAACAGAACAAAACAAAACAAAATACAATAATAAATAAAGAAGACCTACCCACAAAAACAGACAGAAACCATCTTTAACTTTCATCTCTACTCTTTAATATTACCCTCTCAAACCAGTCCATCTTCACTTTTTTTTTAACTTTAAGGCAGTGTGTTCTAAGTAGCAATACAAAAAATTCAAAATGCAACATATTTATTTATTTTAGTAAAACCAAGATTCAGCTCAACATCAAAGAAGCCAGGAAAATTGTGGCATGAGGCAGCCTGAAAATCAAGAGAATTTTCTCCCTCAATTTATATTTTTTGTTTCATCTGTACAGTTATTTCTATTTAATTTCTCATTCAATGGAGTTTGCACAGCTCAGAAACAAGCAGTTTCATTAATAGCAGCAACTGAAAGTAAGAATCTCGTTTCAAAGTTGTCTCTAAGATTTGCATGAAATGTAGAGAGTAATGAAACGCAATGAAGAATATTTTACCTCTTTCTTTTCCCGTTCACCAGTTAGTAACATTTTCAGCTCCCCACCTAAACTATAAAATTAATGTTAAAAAATTAATTTCATACTTTAATAACAAATCTGATAAACATTTCAGAGGTGGGAATGACTAAAATGGAATGGGTGAATAACCAGCAGAGAACTGGTCATCCAGAAGTAAAGCTGAAAGAATAAATAAATAAATTATTAAAATCTCCATCTCTACTGATAAGTAACACCTTAGGAAGTTAAAAGCTCCTTGCTGACCCAAGACCACAAGTATCTCATAATATTTTATAAACAAAATCACAGAATTTGGGCAATTGTGATTCAATTTTGATTTCTGGTTTTATTATTGTGATTCTGGTTTTTTTTCTGGTTTCCCATTCTTCAGATTGAAGTGTGGCATTAGAGAAAATATAGGTTAGACCTGAAAGCTTCAAGAAATTTAGCATAGCTAATGACTTATTTTGTAAGATCTTTGGAGAAAGTTGCCCTATTATGCTTTTATTTCCTGGTTAAAACCATTCCAGGTTTTCAATAAGGGACAGAAAAAAACATAGGTGATTTGACAACAAGTCACCCAATCTGAAATATATAAAATCCATCAACACATTTCCTCCTGCAATCATAATGTAAGCACACATATTTCATACTTTCTATTGTTTGCACATCACTTTTTGAACAGCATATGTGCATGCCTACGTACACTCCTACTAAAGTTACGAGAAGGTCATCACCAGAAGGAAAGGTCAGTCAGAACAGTGTTTTTAAAAGAGTCACACCATAGGATTTGTCCTTATAAGAATTCAAATAAATTATTAGCTCTTCATTTTAGATATATTTAGACAAACAAGATGTGTAACTCCTACTTGCTGGAACAGAACAGGGTTAAGAAAATGTTACGTTCAAGTTTTTCCCAAGACATCAAGGCCAGAAGGAGGTTCAGGCTGGATTGCCCTTGTCTGTCCTCACCCCACAAAAAGCTGTGGGATGAAATGAGTGTGTTGGGTGTATTGCTAGCCCTGATAGTAAGGATTATTCTCAATTTTAATCTAAAACCAAGCAATTTCTTCAGCTGACTAACAAAGTGATAATCATAAACATTTTTTCCAGCCAACTCATAGTAAACAGTCATTACTTAGGAGAAAGTTTTTGCATTCATCAGGTCATGCTCTTAGTACAGGACACAATTTGGCCTGTATTTTACCAAATTTCACCAAATTTTATGCCTCAAAACAAACTTCTGTACCCTATAGTCTTTCCCTAACACATGTTTAAACCGGAAACTTGGTGACTCACCCTGTACCTCACACCACTACCCAAAACTCCATCCTAAACCTTAAAAAACAAATCCTATAAAAACATAACACCCCTAAAAAAATTAAACAACAAAACTCATTTCAGAAACAACCTTATCAACACCTAATTTTTTTTCCCGAACCGGTTCGGGGAGGTACCGCTTAAATTTGCTTTCTAATAAAACCCTTTAGAAGTTTTCTCCCAAATTTGCCCTAAACTAGGACAATATGGATATGCAGTTTCTCAGTTTTTATGGCTAAGAAACAATTAGTTATATGAGGAATTAAATCTATTTCTCTACTATCCTAAGATAAGAAAGTGCATTTTCAGAGGAGAGTCTTTGCCCAAAACCAAGATTATGCTCAATGTAGAAACAACCCTATGTACTTTAATTCATTAGTTACATGCCCACAGCAGCAAATTAAACATGCAGTACCTCTCTAAATTCCTTTGCTTTTTAGACACTAATCAATTATTGGAAACATTACAACGTGCAAATACCCTTAGAGAGTCTACCAGCTTACCTCTGATAATGCAGACGTGTTTTTACTGTTATCTTAAAATATTTAAATCCTTTTAAGACCTGTTATAAACATTTCCAAAATGCCAAGTGCTACAAAACAACTTTTAATAGTATATGTGGTATGTCATTGCACTATCTAGTTATTAAAGGAAAATAGAAAAAGCAAAGAGGAGAAGACATAGAGAAAAAATTTACTCTCTATGTTTAGTTTAAGATAAACTACACCACACCTCTGCATTCTAGCAAGTTTAATATATTGTGAAGGTCACACTGGTATTTTCCATTGCTTTGCATTAAATAAATGCTCTACCTTAAATATCAGCTTTAAAAGTAATGGACTTGCAGTAATCCTATAAATCTGTTTTGGTACTATTTAAAAAAAAACTAATGAAGATTATTTTGTTTCTACAATCATTGTTTCTTGCATATCCGACCCTATTTAAATTCAAGACTCTGCATCATTACAAAAGTGATCTCTAAACCCTGAAAAATGTTCCAGCTCTTCTCCTGCTGATGGTTTTCATCTCCTACTTTGTGTAGCATGACGTCTGTAGTCCAGACCACTGCAGGTAGAGCAGAGGCATCCAAGAAGAGAAGTTTGTCAATCAGTTTTGGTGCACAGTACTCTAAAGACAGTGCCAGGTTTGAGTTTATAAAGCTGCCTGCTTGGCTTGCATCTCATCAATCGAGGGGATAAGTCTCCCTGGCAATGTACCCACAAGTAAATTTCACTCCTTTCAGCATTATTTTCTACGGCTTGAGATTTTCTATAGCTGTCTATTAGAAAATACCTAATTTTGAGGAAGGAATAGTGAAACTTTTCATCTGTTTTCCACTTTTTTTTTTTAAATTCTTGTCAATGTTCTGTTGATTTTGTTTGAGTAGAATGCCAGAAGATAAACACAAGGGAAAAATAAAAGTTAAACAGAGACACAACTTGCAGCTCAGAGAATCAATCTTCTCTGATACCTTATGCCATTCTCATGTGCCTCCAAGGTAACAAGCAGGGAAAATGTGTCTCTAAGAAGCCAGACTTAAGAGACGATTAGAAAATATCAATAAGAGAGTCAAGGAATTCTTCCATGTATACAAAAGTCCTTTAAAGTTCTTGCCTGCAGGTTACCCAGCAGGAAATGCAAAATCAAGCAAACTAATAGAGACTGATAGCATCACAATGGCATAGCATCAGTTCTTTCAAGGAGTGTGGTGAGCCATAGCATGCTCTGCGATTTATATGCAGCTTTTCTGTTCTCCTGTTTGCCTTGCTCTCTTTGCTTTGTTACCCATTGTTTGGAGCCATTTTGTGATGTATTGCATAGATCCTGGCAGTGTCACTGGAAGAGCCCCTGGTTTCTCTGAGTGTCACCAAGAATGTTCTGAGAGATATGTAGTCAGTGAGACACATTCTAAAGACCTTTTTAAAGCATTTAGCTAAAATTGCAAAAGAGTGCAGAAAGGTTTGGCATGGTCTACCAAAAGTGTGTGTTTTATCACTTCCACACTTTTTAAGTTTAAAAATTCAAACTATAAGAAATTTAAATTTAAATTATAAGAAATTGAAATACAGTATTTTCAATAAAATCAAAGTGAAAAAATATTAAAGAAAAAACAAAATGAATAGTAAGCAAACATTTTAATTGTGAGGCGGGAATATGGGGGATCAAAAAGCTATGGCCCAGATGACGTGACTGGCTAAGTGACTTTCAGCAGTCAAGAATGCACTTTGCTTTCCCACTAGTAACCTTGACTTCAGTCAACGGGAATTATACATGCACACAAAGACAATAACAGTAAAGATTTGAACCGTTTGCTTAAACTGTTACTATCTTTGTAATTTGTATAGGAAATCTATATTATTGTCCAGACAATGTCAAACATTAAAGAATGATTATTGTTCTATTGTTCTTTTGTTCTATTTTTACAAAAACAGTTTATTTAGTATCACATTAAAAAGAATATTTTTTGCATGATCTGTATTCACCTGAGATTATTGTGGCTAATGTATACTAAAAGAAATATTATTTTCATTGTCATCTATATATTTTTTTGCTGCTGAGAAATACCAAGTGAATAATTAATTATCACATTATTTTTCTTTTTCATAAATCCTAACTAATTCCAGAATATATTGGTGCCTCATACAGGAAATAATATGCCCTTAGAAATGGTCATGAACCCGGACTAATCCAGAAAAGTTACCAAGCTAGGTCTCTGCCTCCAGAAAGGGGTAACATATATGTTTGAATTTGAACTGAATCTAAAGATTCAATTATACAGTCAGCTATCCAAATTCATTAAAAAATACTAGCAAATTATTTCTCTGGTGGGTTTCGGTTTTTTGTGGGGTTTATTTTTTGTTTGTTTGTTTGGTTTGGTTTGGTTTGGTTTTTGTTGTTTTTTGGGTTTTTTTGCCTTTCTATCATTATATGTAAAACTCTGTGCAAACATACACTCAGCAGCTTCTCTAAGCAGGTCATCTTGTGAGGGATTGATTCCAGATTAAGCACTGAGCAAAGGTACTGCTTGATTTAAAAGATTAATATAACTCATTTCCAGAAGTCCTTGTCTTTTTCTCTGTGAATAAGAAATTGCTAATGGTGGAAAAAGGGGCCTGATCACCTCTTTCAAAATAGGTTATAAATACACAGATATACCCTTTTCTATTATGTCATTGAACTGCTTCCTTTACACTCAACAAGTGATTTAGGGGACTTGGCTGCCAGCAACGTCTCCTGAGCACTTAATACATAAATAATTAACCAGTTAAAACTGCTGTATCTTTTTAGGAATAAAGACTTTCCAAGACATTACATCTGGAAGATTTTTATGTAGGAAAGAAACAAGTTGCAGTAGTTTACAGACACATTAAACCATGTAAACATTATTGTCACAATAATTACTATTCCCATTGCAAATAGTTGTACAGAGTACATGCACCTCCTGTCACCCATCATGACCCAGGCTGCCATTCTGTTCAGATTTTTGCCCTGACAGAGGCAATAAAATGACCTCTGCTCTAAAATCCTTACTGCCGTGATACACATTATCTGAATTGACTGTTGTGCTTTTTGAACTGCCATGTCCTTGGAATATGTTATTTTTACTGTATATTATTTACATGAGTAAACCAAAGTTAATAATGACATGCCTGGAACAAGCTGTACTAAGGAAAGAAGTACTAGATGAGGTAACAGAAACTGTTAAAGGGAGAGTTTTTACATCTTTAAACATGAGTAACATGAAGTAATTTTCTTTGGTTCTGATTCTAGACTATTACCTAAGTCTCATTTCAAGACTGGGAAGGTGAGGAAAGGGAGAAGAGAGGAGGGGAGGGAAAGCTGTTTTATTGCCAGAAAACACTACTGTGTGAAAAAACATTATTTCCCATTAGAAAAACAAACAAACAAACAAACAAACAAACAAAATCAGGTTCTCTGCAAGCCTGAAAATGCAATTTATTTGTTTTATCAGGAAGCAAGAGGTCAAAACAGCATGACCAGAGGGCTGCAGGAATGTGCTATGCAGAGAGCTGCTATGGCACCTCTGTTCACCCCTCCAAAGGTGCCTGCCTTGAATCCTTCAGGGTAGCAAAAGGGAATAAAAGGAAAGGGATTAGAAATCAGCTTAGTTAATCAGAGATATTTTCACTACATGGAAATTAGGGTGCTTCTGACAGAGGAGAGATTTTATAGGAGAAGTTAACCAATATCAAGTTTCCTTACATGTGTGTGTTTCTTTCCACAAGTGTTTGAAAGATGAAGCCTGAAAGTTTATGACTGTGTGATAAAAAATATGGACATACCTCAGTGCAGAACTTTCCTGATCTTGGTTATTTTTGTCATGAGAGAACCTAGAGAAGAAAATTATTGGGCAAGGTGATCATTGGAATGCATATTTCTTCCGTGATGATTTGAAAATGCAATATTTATCTTTTCATATAAACCCAGTGATTTTATACACAGAATGGCTTCTAAAAAGGATTTCAGAAAATCTCTGCTGCAACAAAGATTAAAATGTATAGGTGTTAAATGCTGTCCTTGTTTGGAGAAAGTTTGTCTTATTCCAATTGCAGGATCCTGTTGTCCCCTTGTTTCCCTGCCTAGCAAACTTGTCTTTAACTGTGGGAAGAGGGAAGTGATTTTTCTACTGCAGACTGTGGACTTCACTGACTTTTCACCTGCTTCTCAGAAAAAAAATTAACAAAGAAATGAATATTTCATGGAAGCAGACAGATTAGAAAAATAATTAGTGCAAAAATAAAAACACACTGAAGTATTTTAAACCTGTTTAATCTTCATTTTACTTTAACTTTGTTAAATAAGGGTTTAATTGAAAATATGATTAAAAACAAAACTATACAGAAAATTTTATTTTTATTCTTAAATATTCTCTTTTAAAATTACCTGTGGAAAATTCTCCAAAAAATTCTTCCAACTGAATTTTTAATGGAAAAAAATGTACCAAATCTAGTATTTGTGACAAGTTACCATGGTAGCAAAACAGCAATCAGTGCTACTGTAAGACTAGACTAATGTAATTCTGTATGATTAGATCTATTTCAAAGCAACTAGACAGTATCTTCCTAATGCTCTTAAGTTATTAAGCATTTTAATTTCATTTAAAAATAACATACAGATTTTTAATTTCAGGAGATAATCAGAGCCTGCTAGAGGAATGATGGTGTCATAATTTATTTTATAGAGGAGGTGAACATATGATCAAGTGAGTCAGATGAACTTAGAAGAGAAATCAAAGGCACAGAGACACAGGAAAATGTTACCAGACAATTTCAGCAGTGGCAGTTTGTTTAATCCATTTAAACAAAGGAGACAACATCAGTCACAGTCTAAAACTGGGTCAGGCAGGTTTGCTCCTCTGAGGAGGGTGTTAACTACCTGCAACCCAGTTACAGACCCCAGAGTATTGCCTCCACCTTCCCACAAAGCTCTCCATGAGGAGAGAGCACCTCCACTCCTGATGGGAGGCAAGAGCTGCTCCTGTACTACCACCTCCCATTGCAGAGCTTTGGGCAGAAGCCACTGCCTTGCAGTGCACTGTTTGCACAAGTCACAGAATTGCAGAATGGGTTTGGTGGAAAGGCACCTTAATGAAATCCCAACACCCCTGCCATGGGAAGGGGAACTTTCCATAAGCCCAGATGATCCAAAGTCCATCCAACCTGGAGCTGAACAGTTCCAGATGTTTAAAGAACACATTCCCCAACTTCTTTGGGAAACTTGTTTTTGTGTCTCACCACCCTCACACTAAAGAATTTCTTCCCATTATCTAATCTAAACCTATTCTCCATCAGTGCCCATGTAAAAAGTCTCTACCCCTCTTTTTTTCCAAGCCCCTTTAAGCCACCCTCTCTTCTTGTCATGGGATTTGTTGTGACTGTCTGTATTACAAGCCCCTCTTCCCTCACCCTTCATTTCAGTCATGTGGGACACATAACTTCTGTCAGGGGTTGAGCCTGGGCTACCATCACTGCTGAGCCCCAGGGAGGGTTGTCCCTATAGAGCCACAGAACAGGTTAGGTTGGAAGGGACATAGGTCACATAGGTCACATAGGAAAGGTCACATAGGACACTACTTTTCTAGCTGTTGTAAGAAACTTGTTTATGAAACTCACCTACAAATGTAGGCAAAAGCATACCAAAGTCAGGAAAACTCTCCATGGTGGGACATCTTAATGCAGTAATCTCTATGCACCACATCAAGTTATTGATTTGTTGTTTTTTTTTGGGGTTTTTTGAGGCAGATGTTTATTATTATGCTTAATGTTCCCAACAGCATATTAAGCTTGAAACACACTCCGGAAAATATCCTTAGAATGACAAAAAATAAGACATGGAAGTAGAAACACACAATTGTTTTAAGGTTGCTTGTTTCATCTGCCTCAGAAAGGGCAGTTTTAGTGACACTGTCATCTGCTGGTTCTCTCTATTCTGAGTAACTACATCTGGGTCCTATAAATTGGCTGAGTGAGCTTTTGTTTTAGCTCCGTTATGGTATCCAAGACAGTGATGTGGGGCACAAGAACCTGGGTGGCTTCCTGAAACTCCAGTGCTCAGCACAACAGTGACCCACGGTTAGCCAGATATCACTGCTCACGGACACGACTCCACTTTGATGACCATGGGGGTGCCAGGTGGGAGGCACAAGCATGGAGGAATGATAAAAATTGTAAAGAGTTAAAGCCAGGTTTATTTGGTCTTACCTTAGTTTAAACTGCTGTTGTTGTCATGCTTTAATGTACTTACTTCAGGTACCATCATTTTCAAGCAATCACAGGTTGGGTTTTTTTGCTGTTTCACATCCTGGCTGATACATTCACACATCAGCATTCATTTCTCAACCTTATCAGTACTTTACCCATTATTGCAAACATTGCCAAAATTCCTTCTTAAGCTCTAAAACTCAGAAGTATTTTTCTTGAAATTTGTTGCTTCTATTTCAGGAGACTTGTGTGTCCAGAACATTGTCTGTTTTCTTTCCAATTATGTTGCTTAGTCTATAAAAGATAACACTTATAAGCCTTTTCCTGCTTTAAAAAAGCTGTATGTTTCTATGTAAGTTCTAATATTAGAAGCAATGTTGTTTCCTGTGGCAACACACAAGATAATTGAAATTAATAGTCCTTGAGACTCCTGCGTTAGTTAAAAATCATCAGTGATCAAAAAAGCAAAGATGTCTGTGTATTTATAGTATGAATGATTTACTTGTAGATATAAAATACTTTAGGTGACCAACCTGAATAATTTTTCCTCTGAACCCAGACACTCCAAGCCACAGGAGCTGTCCAGACAGTAGAGGTGAAACAAGTTTCAGGCTGACTGAATTCACTGTAATTTTTCAAAAAGCTACTGTCTACAGAATGTGTGGGCAAAAGTATGTTAAAGCAAGGAGGCAAAAATTAATTGTGCAAAGTGAATGGCATAAAAAACATTTGTCTCTCCCAGTCAGATGTGGCTGTGCAGATCTGAAAGAGAGGAAGAGCTCGTCAGGCACTGGCTGGGGAACATGCAAAGCCTGGTTAAGGTTTTCTCTGCCTGTGGTGCCCCAAAGACCCCAGTGTCTACCGTGGTGTATCAGGCTGCAAGCTGCTCTATTTTCTCTTTTACTGGCATTAGAAAGAAGCAGTCTCTTGAAGGAACATTTCGAATATCCTTGTATTTTTCGTAGAAGCAACCTGACCCTTGGGTTTACATTTCTCTACTAACACACACACACACACACACACACACACACACAAAATTACTCAACTTAAAGGAAATTTCAGAACGATTACTAGTATGATTGGTATTGATGAAGCAGTAATACTCTTTCTGCTTCACAAAGTGCATGCATTAATTCATCTCTGGCTCCAAGAACTGTGCTGCTAAAAAATTTAGCCGAAGTTTTATTGAGAGGTTTTTATGACTGACAAAATGCGTATTTCATATAGTCAGGGTGTTTCTGTCACAAATCCTGACTATTTTACTGCCAATATTCAATCTTTCATAAAAATTAGCTCCATAAAAACAGCCATAAAACAACCGTAAAAGGAATTTGTCTTTACATTAAAATATATACCTTGAAACAAATAGTATTAAGCAAGGAAGAAGAGATTTACAAAAGCACTGCTTCACTCACCATAAAATTTCTTCTTTTTAATTATAACTGTCAGACTGTCTAAGAACTTGGGAAATCAATTTGCTTAAATATGAATTTTATAAGTATGAAAAAGGATTAAGAAAAATAAAGACATTTCATTCTGTATAATATGAGATATTTCCTCAACAGATGATCTCGGTGATTAACCAACTGAACAACTACATTTTGTTTCTAGGGTTTGGGGGTGTTTTTACAGACTGACAACTGCTAGCTGTCACTTTGAGGTACTGCAAAATTACATATGGTAGCTGTTAATTAAGAAGTTAATTAGTAAAAGACACTCGCAGCACTTTCTTTTCAAATTTATCCACATTTAAATTATCATTTTGTGATTCATTGTCAAAGAGATAGCTATAGGCGTTTTAAACATTACAAACTACCGTGCTTCTCAGAAACTGATGGGTGAAACAATATGATGTGTGTATGTAGCAAATCCAGAATTAAAACTCCCACAGTTTTTCATACTGTCTTAGTATATTACATACTAACATTCTATAGGGTCTTGTATTTCTAACAAAAGTAAGATATATAAAACTTTTTAAATGTATTTGTTTTGATAAAGTAACAGAATCACAGACTTATAGAATGGCTTGGGTGAGAAGGGAACTTTAAAAATCACCCCAAGAACAGGAACATCTTCATTAGATCAGTTTGCTCAAAGCTTCATTCAAACTGGTCTTGAACACTTCACATGGTCAAGTGTTTTACAAGTCCATGTTAAAAAAGTTATATTTTGATGAAGAAAACTTTATTGTTCTGCATTCAAGTAGAATGGATGTCTCTGTCAAAGAAGGATTCAGATATTCAATCCACCCATACAAGTACCAAGTGAAGCCTGTTGGATGTATCTGACCACGCAGCTGGTAAATTGACAGCTACTCTGCTGAAATTTACCATCTCCAGCAAAAGGAATCTGCAGTTTGCACTAATCCAAGATCAAATAATATTCTGTGAATCATATTCAGAGTGGCATTATGGCCACTGCCATCAAGAAAACATATCTAAGTGTTCCTGTATTAGCAATTGCTTGTGATACTTTTATTGGCAGTACAGATCCATTCCCTCATAAAGTTGAGCTCAACATAATCTGTAGCTGGAATCATACAGCCACATCTCCTAAATAAGGACACTTTTTCTGCTTCTTCATATACAATGAATAGTCCCTAAAACACATAGCTGGAATAAAGCAAAATAACACAACCTAAACAGCAAAAGAAAAAGAAGTATTGTCTGAAAAAAGTAATTTCTTCTTTTGATATATTCTGCATTTTACAGAGAGCTAACTGAAAAATATATTTCTCTTTTCTCTCCACATAATTCCAACATTACCTGGAAAATTTAATTTCAAATACTAGTTCTGTGAAAGAATAATGATCCTTTTCATATCCTAGATTTCCAGTCCTGTGAATTTTAAATTCTCTCTTCACAGTGGTATAACAGCAATAGGATGATTCTAATATGAACATTCCTATTTCCTTTTCTTCTTAAGTTCTAACAAAACAATAGTTTAGAGTGTGATACAGTTTTGGGAAGCCAGAGTTATTGGTTTCAATTCCTTCAGTGAAAGGTGAGGTATGAATGTAAGAGAGTTCAGGGTTCTCATACTCCTGAACAAAAAAAGTCATTCCTGTTCTAGACTCTAGAACTTCTAGACCAGGTGCACCCAAAAAAAAACCCAAAGAGAACAAGACAAAAAAAAACCCCAAACCAAAAGAAAACAAAACAAATAAACAAACTAAAACCAACAACAACAACAAAACACCACACAAAAAAAACCCCAAACAAACAAACAAAAAACCCCCAAAACCCTAAAGTTTTTAAAAGACAGTACCCTCTGTTTTTAAGATAGCCCTAAATGCAATTCCTGTTTCTCTGTTTGCTCTTTGCTCAGGATCTGCAGCCATCCTTGCAGTGCTTTCTGAATTGTGATTTCCGTGTCCTGTTGGGTACTCAGCTGAACTGGGAACAGACCATACTGGAAACCATCATTTGCAAATGTATGTCACTGGTAAGAACTTGAAAGAAGGCTTTGTTATGAATTAGGGTTGTTTTCCTTTTCTTGTGCAGGTGAATGGAAATAGTAGACTTCAAAACCTCTTTAAGATGTTTAACAATTGAATAGGAAAACCTGCCAAGTCCTTGAGAAAACAATGTCTTTCTAGGCACCATTTTAAGTGTATTGGCAGCAATCTTAAATAGCAGAGCAGGCTGACAAAATTTCTGGAAGTGCCACATACTCACTGTACCCGTGAAACCTCTGCAGATCAACCACAAAAGGGGGAGTGACTTCCTGTCCCCATGTGTTGGTTACAAGAACTATACTCTGGTAACATCATAGCAAAAATGCAACAATCTCAGAGCTCAACCTTGTTGAAAAGTGGAAACTCATTTCTCCTATTGGGATATTCTAATCTCCATCTGTAAGAGTAATAAACAATATGCTGTGGGAACATTTGCCTTTCTGTCTTTCCTGACTCCGTAATAATTTCTGAACACAGATGTGCACAAGCACACAAACAGCCCATGAAGTTTTTTCTCAAAACATTGAGGGGGATCAAGAGGCCTTGAAGGACTTTGGTGTTTGAACTCTCAGAAAGATGAGGACCTAAAAAATGAGAGCTGACATCCATATCAATTGTACAGTTTTTTTATACAAATATTTCTTGTAGATTCAAGTGTCATCAAACTTTACTGCAAAAGTAATAACCTCTTATAATTAATTTTTTTGAAGGGTAGAAAGACAGATTTCTCCAAGGTGAAAACTGTGAAGACATGATTGTGCTTATTTTCTTCTGCCTGTGTTTAGATGATTCCCCATTCACCACCTGTGTCTGAAGCTCTTTTCACTGTCTTTTGAGGAACCTAACGCTCAACTCTTTAAAATACTGTGATGATTTCACAACTAATGCAGAGATATTGTCATCCAAAGCCTAGAGTTACTTCAGAATGAAGTAAATACCCCTCTGGTATCTAAAATGCTTAACACATGTTAATTTCTATGGAAGTTTGGCAAAATAGCACCCTTAAAACTCTGCTTTATTTTTTACTATGCTAAAGAGTTTGGCTGAATTTTGTTTTATCTCTATAATCTTTCTATATAGTAGTTTAGTTTTATGTCCAATACCTATTTTATATGATTAGTGAAAGTTTTAAGACAGTGACAGTGTAGGCTAAATACCTTTAAATACATCCAGCAGAGTACAGTACTTGAAAACTTAAAGGTGGTGACTTTCGTAACCTCCCAGTTTACACAAACCATACTGCCTCCACTTGAATGCCAACAAGTTATTTTAAGATAATGTGTAAATGTGAAATTAATCACATTAATTGTAAGCACTTTTAAAATAATTTCAAGCTTAATTTCTACCAGTGAGAGTATTTATTTAAGGCACCAACCAAAGTTTTGTTGCTGCTTTTTAAATAGCTTCCCAAATTGAAGAAAGCATTTGAAAAAGGTGATATTGTTTCCCTATTCTTGCCTCAGGCACATAAATGTTATTTCCTCTGAAATGTCATGTATTGACCATCTGAATCTTGATAAATCAGAAGATAGATTGCAGTGGAGCTCTATGTATTTAAGTATCAAGCTGATCCATAACTTTCACAGCAACCAAAAGCCATTTCTTGTCAGTGCTGTCCAGAATATATCCTGACAGTTCAGTGGGAGTTTCAGTGCCATTTATTTTCAAATCAATACTCAATTACTAAGAGGAAGATTCACTCCCTTGCCCATTTTCAAGATGAAATTATGGACTAGAGCAATAACACTTAGTCAAGGCAAGCCACTGTCCATTAACTCATGATGCTACCAAAAAGCCATCCAGACACTTTATTAAAGCTCAGTCTTTTTTCAGCTTTTAATTAATCATTGTGAAAAAGGCCTTTCACATTGTGACTGATGACCAGAGAAAACAATTTTCTCCTAACTGCCTTTTAATTTCAACTCTGGGAGTGCTCATTGACTGAATCTCACAACAACCCATCAATGCTAGTTTTTAATGTGTTTTCTCCTTTGTTATTGAGAAGAATGGAGTGGCAATGAGGCTTTGTGCTCCTCTTCATAACTCAAGTAATTGATTCAGTAAATGCCTCACATTTGCTAGTGGATAAAAAGGGCTGTCAATGTAGATAGCAGGTACTATATAAATTACTCCATTAACAGGAAATAAAGCTATTTACAATTTTTTAAAGTGTAAAGTGTAAGTGGCTTTAAAAAAAGGAAAGGACTACTACTTCTTACATGTTTGTATGGGCTTTTTATTTTTTTTTTCTGTAAATACTAGTAATAGGATATAAAGGATCAGGAGAAGATTAGCAGACTAGGGCTGCCATCCTGCAGCACTGTGCCTAAGTGAGTAGCCTATTGCTAACTATTCTTCTTGAAGAAACTGAGCACTAAAAGTAACTCTTGTGGAAAAAAACAAAGGACTCCTCAGTAGTGGTCATATAAAATAAATCTTGCTCTACTTTTCAGTTTTTTTGAACACTGAACACTGGAGGATAAGAGTTGAAAGAGACTTTGCTGAGAAAAGAAAAAAATGAATTATAAGCAAAGAGATGCATTCTGTGTTTGCAGAAGCAAAGCATTTAACAAAACTACTTTGTGTCTTCTAGAAATAGAATTCTCCTCTACATTTGACACAGATTTCCAGGAAATGCATACTTGGTAAAGCAGTGTTGTCATCAAAGAATGCCAGATAGAATATAACACTATAAGTGGATATGCTGTGTATACTACTGCTGTCCTAAAGCAATAACGAATACTTGGAAGAATTTTAGTTTGTGTATTTTATGTAAAGATTTTTTTAATGTAAGCCTATGTTTTTGTACTCACTTGCACATAAAATAATCACTCAATTCAAAAATATTTCCAAATGGTAATAAAAAAATATATTACCTTAATATAATGAATAATACAATAATAGTGGAATAGACAACTGTAGTTTTAGATATGACTGTTCTGAGGCCATAGTTTAAAGATTAGGTACCTTCTGAACTTCGAACCTTCTTAATTTTTTCTGAATGCATTCCTTCAGAAATACTTGCATAAATGGAGGTCCATTGATTTAAGACCAATTGCATTGCAAATTACTAAACATGCCAAAATAAAGTGTTCTATCAAAACAATCTAGATTGATGAACCTTGACATCGACAATGGCCTGTACATGAAAAAAACATAAACATGAAAATTTTTTAAGAGTTTTGGTCTCATTTAGAAAGGATTATTTTCCAGCACATAAGGCACATACATTTTGTGGCAATGTGGAAGGAAAAGTTAGCTATTTTATCAGTGCACAGTAGGAGAATGTCTGGACATACAGGAAAGATTCACAGAAATTAAAATAACGACACTCTGTTTCATAAGGACTCAAACAGTTGAGCACCATTCCTAAACCAGAAGGAGAAACAGCCATGGACTGCACTGGGACCTGGATAAAATACAGAAATTCTCCCTGTGTAAGGATTAGCATTGAACATGTAATCCCTGGTCCTAGTTAATCAGCAGTTCTAGATTACCGTACCTTTCTTTGTAAAGATTAATAAAATTAACTATTAGTCAAGCAGTGTTTTTTTGATGGAAAAAAATATATATGTTTAGTAGAGTCTTCATGACACTAGGACAGGTTCACCAGGGAAACTATGGTTCCACATTGCTGGTAGTGCAAGGCTAGGGATTTGAGCAACCTGATCTACAATGTCTCTGCCCACAGCATGGGAATTGGAACAAGATCTTTAAGGTCCCTTCCAACCCAAACCAGTCCATGAATCTGTGGTTCTGTTTTATTACCAGAAGGTATAAATTCCACTGCTATTTCTCCCAGCTCCTTGTTCATCAAAATATAACAGATTTTCTTTCAAAATCCATTTTTTTACAGTTTAGTTCTACTATCCATAACAGACTAGGTATAATTTCTTAGACCTTCCGAGGCTGAAAGTATTAAATAAATGGACCTTTTTTTCTCCTCCGTGTAGGGAAATCACAGAACATACTTGTCTG
>VXBU01015717.1:223093-268312 GCA_013400315.1 Bombycilla garrulus | reverse complement strand
AACCTGATCTACAATGTCTCTGCCCACAGCATGGGGATTGGAACAAGATCTTTAAGGTCCCTTCCAACCCAAACCAGTCCATGAATCTGTGGTTCTGTTTTATTACCAGAAGGTATAAATTCCACTGCTATTTCTCCCAGCTCCTTGTTCATCAAAATATAACAGATTTTCTTTCAAAATCCATTTTTTTACAGTTTAGTTCTACTATCCATAACAGACTAGGTATAATTTCTTAGACCTTCCGAGGCTGAAAGTATTAAATAAATGGACCTTTTTTTCTCCTCCGTGTAGGGAAATCACAGAACATACTTGTCTGATTGATTATCATTACAGTGCCCTTCTCTAAACTTTGCATAGTATCTCCTTGCTTCATAATTCTCTTATTTATTACAGGAAGCAAAAAACATTCCCATGCCCTCATGTTACATGTGGAAGTATTCAGTATATTGTATGTAGTCATTTTATATTCATTCTCCCAGTATGGAATAAGACAATTGAATGAGATTCTTCCAGATACAGTTTATTTTATGACGCCACATAATCCAAATCCAGAATCTGCAATCCTTCTCTACCAACAAGGAAGGATTGACTTTTGTGATACTCCAGATGATTACTGGGGTTCACACACAGCTCGTGTGTGCAAGCACTGATGGATTCTGCATTTAGTGAGATCACCTGTACCCATCATGCATCAGTGCCCTTAGAAACTTCTGTGAGGAATTCATCTAAAGTTGTATTCACACAATTATTCCTGGGTTACCATGGCAATTCTCTAGAGACTCTCTGAGAAGGATAGCATTGCTGAAGTGAACTTGGACACCTTATCCTGAATTCTGAAGTTTAGAGGTCAGAAGTTCACACCAGGCGTCACATTCAAAAAGCTTTCTCTGAACAGGAGAATCAACATTGTGTTCAGTACCAAGGAATGTAAGAGATTAAAATATTTTGTCTGTCTTTGTTAACAGGAATCTTCACTGTTCAATCTCTACCCTGCTTTACAGTTACTTTAATGAAAGTACTCCAAAAGTTCTATTTCAGTGTCAAATTCTTTGTATAAAGTAGACAAAGCTGAACCCCTGAATTACATGACTGTTGGTGTATAAACCAAAATTATTAGCTGTCAAGGTGATTATTACATGTTTCTTTTTACTGTGTCTTACTTTACAATACTTATATAAGTATCACTCAATCGCTGCTTTGTGCTATTTCACAGAATTACAGAATAATTGTGGTTGGAGGGCATCTGAAGAAGTCATCCAGCCCAAGCCTCTGCTCAGAGCAGGACCACCTAAAGCTGTATGGCCATATCTTATTGATTTTGAGTGTCTCCAAGGCTTGAGACTTCACAGCACCTCTGGGTAACCCATTCAAAGATTTGACTATACTTACAGTAAGTAGCTTTTTCGTATGTTCTGGTTTTTCAGCAGTAATCTCAAGTTGTTTTCTGTAAAATTGCTTTCTGTAAAGTTGCTTTCCAACCAGTCAGCCCACAGCCTATCCCACTGCTTGGGGTTATTCTTTCCAAGATGAAGAAAGACTTTTTTTATCTTCCTTTGCTGAACTTAATGAGATTCCTCTCAGCCCATTTCTAGAGCTTGTCAATGTTCCTCTGAGTGGTAGCACAATTATCTGGAGCATCATCCATTCTATCCCCTTTGGTATGTCCTGCAAACCCATTGAAGATGCATTCAGCTTCATCATCCAAGGCCCTGATGCAGATGTAAACCAGTGCTGGCCCCCAGTACTGACCTTAGAGTATTCCACTAGTGCCTGGCATCCAGGTGGACCTCATGCCTCTGATCAGCCCTCTAGACCCAGCTGTTCAGGTGTTTTTCAATCCACTCTACTGTTCACTTGCCAATTCTGCACTTCATTAGTTTGTCAAAGAAAACATTATTGGAGGTAGTGTTGAAAGCCTTACTAAAGTAAAGAAAAACAATATCCACTGTTATTCCTTTATCCACCAAGCCAGTCTTTTTCTTGAAGAAAATTTCAAGGTTTGTCATAGAATCATAGATGTTTTTTAAGTCAGGAAAAAACCTCTAAGACCGTTAAGCACTAATGATGGTGAGGTGTGATTTCTCCTTTGTGATACTATTCTGACTACTCCTAATGATCACTTCCCCTTAATACACTTTGGAATTGTATTCAAAATTATTCATTCCACCATCATCCCCAGTATCATGGTAGGCTGACAAGCTCAGAGTTTCCCTGTCTTCCTTCTTGCCCTTCTTGAACACAGGTGGGATGTTTTTTGTATGTTGGAATCTAAAAAGCATAGAGCTTTCAGAACACTGGGCCTGCAGGCAAAAGATTAGTTAATCACAGGTTTTGAGGTAAGGCCCTGGGAGCAGCTTCCAAGCTTAGGTGCTAGAAGCAAGAATGTGGACTTGTAGTCAAAACAGAGACATGGTAAGCTAGATAGAGGAAATTTCAGAGTTTAGAGCTTAAGATACAGAGAGAATAGAAGTAGTTACAAAGGTGACAAGAAGTCTGTAGAATAGATTTTTTTGACAGAACAAGATAGGTTAGAAAAGGTCGCATTATTGCTAGATGAAATTTCTTATTATTGGTCTAATGGTGTAGATATCCAAGTCGTCAATATTCTATTGGCTGATAAATCTTTAAAAGACAATGCAAGCTTGAGTCCCATGACTTCGAGCAATGCTTTCAAGACCTGTAAAAGACCTCATGCTTTTTGCTCCATATAGAGGATAAAATAAACTGTTAAGGATCCATCTCTTGTCTCATCCTCACCTTCACCCAAAGGTGGGCCATTTAACCCACAGTTGTAGTCCAGCCTTTGGGAAACCCTCCAGTTTCCACGACCTTTCAAAGGCAACCATAAATGGCTTTCAGTGACACTGGTCAACAACTTCACTACTTGCGGTAAATAGTTATACTGATGCAAACCATGAGCCCTTTCTCTCTTGTAATACAGAGATGGATTATTATTGATATTTTCTAGTCTGTAATATAAAATTATTAGTCTTTAGTAAAAAATACTGAATGTATTTTAAATTCTCCCATAGTTTCCACTGTATTAATCTTAAAATATCAAAGTGGAAAAATCTCTCCTATGAAAACTACAGAAGAGTTTGATATTTATTATTTAACAGCTGGACTTAATGAAAGTGTATAATAATCTCTTGGACTTGGAAAATATTTTAAACCCTTTCACATCAGAAAATTCAATTCTAGTCAATATTTTTTGCAGGTCAGGTGTAACAAGACCACATTTATTTATTTTCAAGAATATAGGAAATAAATGTGTTTGGGTTTGATTTTAGAAACTTTTGAGCATTGCTCATAGATCACTTGAGTATCACATTTGCTTTGGAAGCACCTGACAAAGTTCCACAGACCAGATTATCCCCATTTTTTTTGGCATTTGGCCTGGTGATAAGGCAGAATTTATGAGAGGTTATGTAGATCTTCTCTACCTGAGCTCCTGGCAGTGCATTGCATGTTGTCTTATCATGCACTCCCCCAAACCAACTCTGCTTCCAGCTGTTTGCTCTTGGTCAGGGACAGCAGATGTAAGACGGAATGTGTATCCACCAACACATTCACTATTTTACACAGTTTCTTAACACATCAGAATTGAGAATGATGGAACTACTTTAAATATTATTTTCAATTAGATAATAAAAATCTACCCATGGCACCCTTGCATGTCAATTCTAAAACATGCTTTTAAACAATGTTTGTATACAGATTTGCCAAAAAAGACAGCTGCATTTGGTGTAGTGCATACTCACTAGTCATTTTAAAACTTTATCATTTTTCAAACATTGTTTAAATAATGTTTTTGAGACACAACTAAAGCAATAGCACAGCTGATTGGTTACTGATTACTGCATACTATAGACAATTAACTTTCAGACCACAACATTTGAGAGCCATGTGGCATGGCAGTTTACTCTAACAAAACAGAAGAACAGAAATATAGTATAGAAGATACACCTTAAATGTGGGGGTAGAAGACATTGATTTTAGGTCATCAGGGACAATAAATGAACAAAAGGAGGAGACAAAATAATTGTCAGACATACATTTCTATCTGGCTCAGTATCTATGCCATCCAGCTCATGTCTTTTGAAGGAATCATCTCATCTAAATCTGCTGTAAAGGTTAGATTAGCTTTTGTCTCTTATTCCTGACATGTTTGTCCCACCTGTTCTTAGAAGTTTTCAAGGAGGCAGATTCCTATACTTCTCATGAAATCTATTCCAATCATTAACTATCCATTTTGTCAGGCAGTATTTCTTGTCGAAATCTGAATTTGGCTTGCTGCAGTTTAAGTACCGGTAATACTTCTTGCCTTCTCAAGTGCAGACATAGAAAACAAGTTGATTTCAGCATTTTCCATTTGCATATTTGAAAGGTATTGAAGATGTGATTCAGCACACTTACATGTCACCATCTACATGTGGATTCCCACATGTGATGTATATGTCAGCTCTCATTACAAGCATTTATAAAATAAAGTGTGATTCCTTAGACAATACAGAATGCTCAGCTGGGAATGTCAGAGATGAAAGGTTTTACTGTGCCCTCCTGGAACATCAGCTGGAGTCCAGGCATGACACGTGGAAGCTTTTACTAAGGCCCTTAACCAATATGACCAACAGTACAGTAAATAGAGCTGCATTGGTAGTGCTATTTAAACCTTTAAATAAATAAGATCAGTGTATGGTACTCTTAACATTTTAAACCCATCTAAACAGCAGATGTTATTTCTGTGGATCACACAGAAAAAATTAGGATGAGCAAACTAAGATGGCTAATTCCCTAAGCTTAGCAAAGAAATCTTACTGAGTTGTGATGCAATCTTTCATTGTCTATCATCTCTGAATAAACAGAAAATGTTCCATATTGTGCAATTGTCTAAAATAACAGATTAGAGTTACTTGAGAACTTGAATCACAATGCTAAAATTGAGAAAACTAATCACATTAGTAATTTTAACACTATGCAACAGGTAATGCATTGGTGTTGGCAATGTAGAATCCTAAATATTAAAAACAAGCAAAGAAAAAGAAATTAGCTTGAAATCTAAAAAATTTTGGAGATAAATGACTCTTCTATAATGAACTTTAGAATTAATTTAGGGCAAATTTTTATGTTAGTTTGACCCTTAGTTTGAAGTGACAGAAAACTTAGAGAAACTGCAAAGGCTTCAAAATCATTGGTTTCACAAATTGCCTTCTTTATTTGATAGTTCTGAACATCTGTGTCAAAATTTGACTACATATATATTTTTAAAATAAGATATTGAAATAAATTGGCATTTAGCACAATTAGACCATCTTTCTAAATTCTTTACTAACATTTGCTATATGATATATTGGGTTATATTAATACTATATTATTTTTGAGTTTCTGCAGCGTGACATTGACATAAGAAAAAACAACATAATTTATAAGAGTAGAATAAAAGTTTGCATTTTTAGCAGGTTATAGAAGAGAACATTTTAAATTCATGGAAATGACTTATGGCCTTTTCAAAACGCTCCCATGAATGTCAAATATCATATATGTTGATCTACATTGCTGTCATTGTGAATTTACTCTCTTTATTTCTAAGAGTTTGTCTCCTTTCAAGGTTCTACTGTCTAAAAATATCTGACTTGCTAGTTTAGTAGCACATGCTTTTGCTAAGCAGCAAGCATACAAGAACAAGAACAGGTTGATTAAATTGTTATCAGGAATCTTTTGTTTCATAAGTAATAAGATAATTATGAGCAAGATGCCACTACTTTACACAAGCTTTGTTAGACTTTTAAAGTAGATTAACAATAAAGTGTGAAGAACTCTGTTTTGAATAAACAACAAAGATGACTTCCCAAGATAATTGCTTCATCCAGCCTGTGCCCAGAACTCAGCACAAGATGTTTATTTATCTAAAGCTGCTTTCCATAGAACCTACAGAATTGTCTTCAGGTGCTAATTTTAAACACTGCGATGTAAAGACAAGCTAATAAGAAGGATTTGGGTTGTAGCTGTTCAGCTGGCATGAATACAGAACAGCACAGGTCACTGGTAACCAGCTGAACTCTGCTGCTGAAAGGACAGAAATAAAATAAACAGTGCTGATGCTACTGCCTTACCTCATTGGAAATAATGGTGTAGTTGGTGTCAAGACATTATTTTAAATATCAAGCAGACTGCAATCTCTGTGAGGTATAAAGGTCAGGAAATGCAGAAAATATATTCCATGTTCTTCCAATTTTAGCATAAGATCTTGTAAAAATAATTGTACAGAAAATCACCCTAAGCAGAATGAAAAAGGAAAGTAGATCTGCATAGTGACATCTTTTACAAAATAAGCTGCTTATTTTTTTCTACTTTTAAGAAGTTTATTTACAAGAATAAACTAATTTAGGGAATATTATCAGTGCTGAAAATGTAAAATACATCAGCCTTTAATATTAAAAATTTCCAAGTAAAACGAAATGCAAGTGTTTCCTTTTACCTCTTAGCTTTCAGTTTACTCAATTTGCATTAAAATATTACCACTCAAAATCATGTATGCATGTAAGGATTTGATTTTGATGGTATTAAGATTTCAAATTATGGGAATCAATAAACTTCTTCTGACTGTCACTGCACATAAAATGAGAGAGTTTTGGATAAGAAACTCTGTAGCAGAAGACATGACTAGGTTTTCATACAGGCAGAATAAGAAAAATGGAGCTTGTTTCTTCCTTTCTCAGTTTCCAGAAAAAGGTGTAAATGCAGATACATTTTCACCTTTGAGATGATTATTTCAGCTTCTGGGTGTCCCTCTAACACAGCAGACAACATTTATTCAGAAATGAATACTCGTGTGGGAGAGATTACCAGCTCTCAAGTTAACCTACAGTAAATGGAAGAGGTTGCATTAGTTACTGTATGCTAGAAATTTCAAAACCAAAAGCAAAATATTTTAAAATTATTATTTCAAAGACAAACGGTCTATCAAAAGTTTATGTGCAATGCAATTTTGATGGCCATGATGTCAACATGCAGAAATAATCAAGTTTTCACCAGAGCTTTAATTCCCTTGCAGCCCAAGGCAGCTCAAACACACTCCTGAGGTAGACCTTTCATTACTGGATTGACAGACCCAAACTGGTTTTCTGCTTTTTACAGCACAATGGATCTCTCACTCTTTTTTACCTAAGAGCCTGAAGGCAATTAGAGATGTACAGGTACTTTCTCAGCCTGATGGTTAAAACTGGTTCTGGGGAAACATAGACTTAGAGCCATGTAAACTGTCACAGAAAACAAATCTGTATCTCTCCCTCCTATTTTATTGAACTAGATCACTGCAAATAGAGGGAATAATTTCACCATTTATATCATGGAAAAGCAGTGCTGGTCTTGGCCTCTGCTCTGAATATAGAGAGCACCTTTGAGCCAGAACAGGCAAAGGCAACTCCACGTTATCCTTCATACAGAGGCTTGGTAGGAGCAGAGACCATATATGCCAACATACTTCATGCTTCCTGCTCTAGGTGGTTCATTTTTAATTTGGGTCAGTCTTGAATTGGCAGACGAAAAGCCACATTTTCCTGTGTATTAGAAAAAACCCCAAAACTTGGGCCTGCCTACTGCTCTGAATGCTAATAATCCAAATCAAAAATGCCATAACACAATACTTACTTTTCTGATGCTTAATGGGAAGTCAGAGAGACAAATACACCGCTAGGGAATATTTTAAACTAATTCTTTAGTAACTACTTTTCCCCTTCTACTATACGAAAATCTTTATTTCAGAGATGCAATATTTGCAAGATAAAAAAGAAAGCATTTACATTTAAAATTAAGTGAATTTTTTTTGTCTTTGGCTTTCTATAAATCCAGAGAATAACTCAAAGGATGCTTTAATATAATAAACACTGAGACTGAAAATCCACAAATCATAATGTGTGAGCTGGAGTACAAGGAGACATGTTTATTCCAAGTAAAGAATTTATTATATGAGACTGATGTCCAATTAAATAAAAATAATTACATAAAGTTTGAAATTGCTCTGCTTAATACTTACCACTCACTGCATGGTGTATTGTTTAAATATGTTAGGACAGAATAATTCATTAAATATTTATTAGTAAATTCAATCATGGCAAATTATTTTCCCCTCATTCAATGTATAATAGTACAGCAATCAAGGTTCTTTTGTTTCAGAGTAATCACTGCATCAACAATCAGTAATTATATGTAAAGCTCCTGAAAAATTAGAAGAGCAAAGAAAGAGACATCTCTTTTGGTAACTAGTTCCCCTTCATTTCTTCTGAACAATTAAAATAACCATATACATTAGCAAGATGAAACATTCTGAGACACAGGTCTCCAGCAGCAAGCACTGGAAACTGCATTATAGTTGCTTGTTTTACTTTGTGGGTGGAAGTAGATTTATTATTTTTTTTCTTTATGAACAAACTGCCAACACACTAAGAGAGTTTTTAATGTTGTTTATTCTTCCTCAAAAGTGAGATTGACTACATGGCTTAGAAAGAACTTCAAATTTCTTTACATTTTTACTTCAATGGAATAAATATTTTCCAAGATTTTGCTTAACTTCAGAAAGCCACAGATTCTTTTGGAAAGACAAATTTGCTTAAAAGTAGCACAGATTTTTAGCTCACAGAGGGGCGAATATCTGAAAGCCAGAGAGAGAAATAGAAGTTGGTATTTACTATCCCATTACTGAGATGGATCATCAAAAAGCCAGGAATGAACACCAGGTTTTTCAGGTACTGCTTAGATGCCAACACATGGCTCACCTTAAAGGGGGCCATAAAATAGATAATATGAATATTAATGTTAACAACAGTAATAACAACAACAATAGCATCAAAAATATAATTAGGAATCAAAAAAAACCAACAACAACAATATGATTCGAATTACATGGAAAAGTAGAATTCGTGAAGAAATTTCTACTATGTAATAGATATTAGCCTTTCCTTAATAAAATAGCTTGTGAAAAGAACTTCTTTAATATGGTTATAGTTAGGTAAATTGTAAAATATGACACATATCCCTTGTACAATGTTTTACTTGCTTCTCTAATACTTTTCAATTTCCTCCTTGATTTACTTCTTTCTTGTGCGTCTGGTCAAAATCCATGTTTTAAGTTTCTGAAAGCAAGGAGCCTTTTCAGCATCTATTACTCAGGGATCCAGACTGGTATTAGCAGGTATAATACTAATTGAAATAAATGATTTTATTTACAGGATTTAATCTCTGGAGTTTCTCATCATAATCTTGTTCCATCACAGAAGCTGAAGCACAGACGATGTGAACGTTCCCATTTTCCTATGTAAAAGTCAGTATTCAAGGACTGGATTGTGAAACACTTAAGATATCTCCAGTGTTGTGGACTTGAAACGAAAGGCACATGAAAAAAGCAAAACAAGGTTATTTTTCTCAGCAGTATAATTAAAATGAGATATGTTAAACTGGTCTCATTTTTACAGTTCATCTTTTTTTGGCCATGTAATTTGTTCAGCTCACTTTTCATAATGGTATACCTTCATGCAAAGCAAATTTATGACTTTTGATAGAGCAATGAAACACAACTAAGTAAGGTCCAGTTTTCATTTTGTCACACTGTTTTTCAGAAAACTGACTTTTCTTCACATTCAATCTTTCTTCTTCTAATTTTTAGGCAATAGCCTGGTTTTACCACTTGAAATACTAGAGCGCATTTTTGCATAACACCCCTGTCCGTAAACCTTTAAAACAAGAATAAGTTATTTTAAACAAACAAGTGCAAGTTTTCCCAGTTGATCAAAGGATTCATAATGTATAGAACATTGCTAAAATCTTTGAGACTACATGAATTCAAGCCATAGGATATCACAGACAGCCCTGTGCATGTTCTGGATCGCTAGAAGATCTCAAGGAGAACTCCAAAATTCCACCTTAAAAATAAGCAGTTATTGTTACAAATCTTGTTTATAACAAATAATAAAGACATTGTTTTCAAGCAGTATCCACTTCAATCTCTCAAATAATTTTCCACCTTTTAAGATTAACTGGAGGGTTTATGTTTTTTTAATTATTTTTAAATACAGGTTTAGAACAAAGATAAAGAATAATAGCAAAATAGACTTTTATTGGGAATCAAAAGAGCCTCCCACGAGTGATTAAGTGCCTTTATTTAGTTCAAGGACGAAGTAAAAGACATTAAAACTCTGGGAGGTCAACACTGCAGTTTTGTTCACACAAAATCATTGAGCCCCAGGCAACACACTTGTTATAGATACTTTCAACCCTGCTAAGTTGGTGTTTTGTTTAGTTAATTTAACAGATGTGCATAGCTTGCAATCATGATTTTGTATCTATTGTACTTTTTAATAGTCTGGAAAGAAAATAAATGATGGTGGGTCACTCCATCCTTAGGCAAGTTAGATGAAAATTTGATTACATAAAAAAATGTTATTTTTTTTTCTGCTAGAAAACCCCAAATTACAACAATGTTCCTTCTTGACATTCTTTTTCTACCCCTTTCAAAACTATGTAATGTTCAGGAAAAGTTGTTTTTTTTTAAAACCATATTTCAGATTTTAAACCATTCCCACATTTTTGCAAGAAAAGCAAATCAAAACTTCTTTTTTTTTACTGAGCAGGTCTCCACACAATCAGGGGATGTTCAATCTTATTAGTGTTCAAATACTGGTAAAGCACAGAGAAGGGTTTCCTGCAGGAATGAATTGCTACATGTTTTTCCTTCAGACAAGGCCAAACCTTGTCAGTATTTGTTAGTTTTCCTCACTGGGATGCTGTGTATTTTTAGTTTTGTTCTAGTAAAAACCAGTACATATCTCCAAGGCACATTTTTGTCAGGATATTCCGATTTTTGGAACCTGAGTATTCCAGTGGTCTTCTATCCTCTGGCCACAAAATATCTAGCTGTCTGTTTTAAGACCAGCAGGAACACTATTCCGTATCTTAAAACCTTTGACACTTGAAATATATTTGTGAAGCTTCAAAGCATCAAAGTAAATGCAAAGTGAATATAAAAAAACCATCTCATAAAATTTCTTTTTTGACATATACCAGGGACATCAAATATTCAAAAAGCAAGTAAACAAAATAAATCAACATCATGATTTAGAATGATGGCTTATGTAATTTAACAGAAACATAGGAGCGATGCAGTATCTCTGTCCATAAAGCCATCAGTGGGAATTAAAGGAATATGCTTCCTTGGAATTGCATTTCTATTGATCTAAACATCAGAGTGTGTGTCTATTAATAACTCATTTCATCCTTAAATTTTTTCACTAAAACACATGCTGTAAATTAGACACACAAGCATACTCAGGAGAGCCTCCTTACTAAATCAGTGACTGCTAACTAATGACTTCAGCAAATTAAAATTGTGTCAATAGCGGAAAAAAAACCCCAAATTGCACAGAAGTTCCATAGTTTGTACTTCCTCCTTGATCTATCCTTTAAGCATCTGTTTAACTGATGAGGAATTTGAGGCAGGAGGAGAGCTGCTGTCGAGGTCACTCTGGCTGGGCATGGCAGCACCCATCCATCCTGACAGAAAGCTGCTGGGCTCTGACCACATCCTACTGCCAGCAGTTCTGCCTCTGCCTGCTACATGACTCTACTCTTTTTCTTCCATTTTCCATCTTTTCATGAGTTCCCATTTCCAGCCTTCATGCGGCTGTTGCTTTTAAATTTATAAATTCTTGTTCTTGCATTACTGTCCAAGGTCTCTTCTCCCTCTTTCATGCTATTTTTAGGGTTCAGGGAGAAGTCATTTGATGACTGGTACAACAAGTACTGAAAAGAGAGCTGCAGTGAGATAAAGCCTCTCCTGGCACTCCTAGGGGGCGCAGCCAACTCTCCTGTGGTGCAACCTCAGGTGAGACTTTTGTGGAACGAGTGTGGGAGGAAGGGCTGTGAGAAACCTTGTCTGAGGTCTCCCAATCTTGGCTGAATTTGAGTACTGTTTGAAGAGAGAGAGACACTGGTTTTGTCACTGAACCACAGATGACTGCAAATAGGTGAAGTTTTCATGGTGATAACCAGAAAAGAGTTTTATATGAATGGCAGTTCCTTCTGCAGCTTTTGTGATCAGACTAAAAAAAAAAGTTAACTATTTGTCTTCAGCATTGCAAATATAGGATAAATGTCAAGAGATTATCTGATTTAACCTTCCCTGTTTAAGCAGGTTCACATGTTCTCAGACTATCACTGGCAGAAGATTATCTAACTTCTCTTTAGAAATCTGCTATTGATGTTCCACTGCAGTCCTCACTAATCTGTTCCAGTGCTTTAGTGTTTTTATAATTAGAACTCATATTTCACAGAATTTTACCTAAAAATGCCTTCTGTGCACACTATGTGCGTTAATTCTAGCTTTGTTGTCCAATGACACAGTAGATACACTGCACATCAGTGTCTTCTCTAAAGAGCCTTTTGTGTACTGGAACTTCACCAAAATCCACCCTTTTTTGCTAAAAGACTTTAAAAATTCTTTTAACCTTTTTATAAAGTGTGTTTAACAGCCTCAGCATTGCCACTCATATTTTGAGAACTACTGCTGATATGGCTTTAATCTTAAAATAACTTTTATAAAACCAGACAGAATACTCAACATGAAGCCTAAGAAGTCCCTGCTAGAATGGAACCATTAGTTAATTTTTCTACATCTACCTATTTTGTCTTGCAAACAGAGGAGCCCAGAACAGAACTTGACTTCCTTTTTTTAAAAGGACAGATATTTATACAATAGCCAAAACCTTGCCCTCGGTTGATGGGATGGCATTTTTTTAAAGTCCAAGTTTCAGAAGGTAACTTTCAGATTTTTTGCAAGTAATTTTCTCCTCTCACCTTCTCTGAGTTTTGATTTATTCTTTAATGATTATAGGTAGTGTTTTTTTCCTAACTTTCCATGTTTTCTTTCAATTTTCAACAATAAATGTGATGTAATTGTGGAATTAAAGAATAATTTATGTTGTGATGGGATTTCTCCTTGAGCCAGATGTTATGAGCTCTCGGAGCTTCCATCCCCATTTGGGTTTTTGTCTTACAAATACCCATCAGCTTAAAATGAGTGGGAAAGACACCTCGGGTGGTGTTGGAAACAAAAAAGGTTTATTAACTTCCAAAATAACAACTTCTCTAAAGAGAAAAAGCCGCACCAGAGACCGGAGGTCCATGTCTCTGCTATAACACTCCTGAAAAGCCACGAGCTCCCCCTATTCACTCTTTATGGCTCAGGCAGGGCTCTGGCAGTCATCCAGTCCAGGTAGCTCTAGGGGTGGGGTGATGTCCAGGGAGTCCAAATGAAGTGTCCTGGTTCAGAACATTTCCAAATTGGGAAAGAATGCTTGAGCTCTTTACCTTTTATGGGGGACAAAAATGGCTTCACATTTCTTCTTGGTCTGGGCACTCTGCCTGTGGGGGGTTGCAATGCTACAATGTTGGAAAGAACTTCTGCTCTCATCTCTTCCTCCAACACATTTTCAAAGTTATGTTAGGTTTATCAGGCTCAAGTCCAGTTGTGAACAAATCCCAGGATGGAGAGTCCACAACTTTGCTGAGCAACCTGTTAAGTTTTGGTCATGTTTCTTGGAAAAAGAAAATCCTGTATATTAAAATGGAATTGTCTTTGTTGAAGCATGAGTCCTTCTTGTGTTTTAAACAGTCAGCAACCAAGCACCAAGACAGCCTCTCACTCACTCCCCCCACCAGCACGATTGCAGAAGTATCAGAAGGGTGAAAGTGAGAAAACATGTGGGTTGAGATAAAGATAATTTAATAGGGAAAGAACAAGCTGCACATGCAACCAAAGCAAAACAAGGAATTAATTCCGTGCTTCCCACGTGCAGGCAGGTGTTCAGTCATTCCCAGGAGGGCAGGGCCCCATCACAGGTAACAGTGACTGGGGAAGGCAAACCCCATCACTCCAAACCTCCCCCATTTCTCCTTCTTCCCCCCAGTTTACGTACTGAGCATGATGTCTCACGGTCTGGAATATCCCTTTGGTCAGTTGGGGTCACCTGTTCTGGCTCTGTCTCCTCCCAGGCACCCCCAGCCTCCTGGCCACTGTGGCCATACAAAAAGCAGAAAAGACCTTGGCTCTGTGTGAGCCCTGCTCAGCAATAACAAAAACATCTCTGTGTTATCAACCCATGTTCAGCACAAATCTGAAACATATCCCTGTACCAGCCACTGTGAAGAAAATTAATTCTGCCCCAGCCAAAATTAGCACAGTCCTTTAATTTTCCATCTCTTGGAACAATCTAACTGTAACTAAATACAATCTTATTCTATTAGCTAAGTCATTAATGAAAATAATCAATGCCACATGGTTCATCCCAGATCCATCTGACATCTCTTGAAATTTTCTTCTAGTGTGATGATGCATTTCTACTAAACACTTGGTTAGGTTTTTGAATCAGTTGCACATGAATGTACTATATTTGTATTTTGAGCTTAAGGACACAATATGGGACAGAGTATCAACAAATTGGCTGATAGACCTCATCTGACTTTTCACTTAACTGGGGAATTGGTTCAAGTTTGACTGTAGCTAAAATTGCAAATCGATATTGTTCTGGTATTCTTGGAAGCTAAAAAAAGGTAAATTGGTTTTTCATATGCTAGAAAGTTCTGAAACCCTGAGCTCTCTTTCATTTTATTTCTTGTTCTGAAGCCCACTTGGATATCCCTCATTCTTTGTGTTCTCAAGCAAATAGCTCGGTGGTTGTTGAATAGCCTAGGTATGCTGAGGCCTTCTGGGACTGACAATGAGTAAAATCAAAGTAAAGTAAACAGTTCTTGTCTCTCATAGTTTCTTTCTAAGGATGTGGTAAATTTCAACCCCTTATTTCATTTATTTGCTGGTTTATAAAAATTAAAGGTAAAAAAGTTAATAATATTGCTGTCTTATCTATGAAATGCCAAGTTTGCTTCCCATCTCAGTCACATCATGGAACTTTCATTTCTCTTTTTACAATTTTTGGAAACTTTAATTTTGCCGCTTCTATTTTTGTTATCTACAATCCATTTTTCATATTATTCATTTTCATTTTAGTCTGACATGATGAGTTTGGTTTGAGTTTCTTTATTTTCCTGGTATTTGTTTTGATTGTAAATCTTTTGTTCTAGTTTTTGCAAAATATTGTTTTTCTTTCATACACTTAAAAATTTTGGTAAAACCATTAGCTTTCATTTTTATTTTATGCCTCAGAAGGCCTTAGAATATATGGATTGGTTTTCTGCCTTTAGCACCGCATATTAAAGATGCAAATTCACCTTTTATTCCTCAGATCATCTTCTCCAAATATCATTCCTCTAATCCCTCTACATGCTGAATTCTGTTCTTTCCTTTTTCTGCTTTCATTCTTTCCTATTCGTAGAGTCCCAAATGGTATGACTTCACGGTCACGTTCTTATTCTTAGACATTCTCTGAGGTTTTGGTAGTAATTACAGTTAAGGTTGAGAAGTTAACCCAGTACAAACAAACAAAGGAATGTCATCAATTTGAGAGCATGCCCTTGTAAATTTAGTGGGGTATGAGCTTCCATTGATGGATCAGTTAAAATGTCTCAGCTAGAAATGTAACTTTCTTCTCATCCAGCTGACAAACGGGTTGCCAAATTTGTTTCAAAACTGTCAGTGATGCTTGTACCGGATTTTGCACTGTATAATCCAAGGAAATGAAGCTGATATTCTGCATGGAATCTTCACACAGAAAATTAGACAGTTAGCAGCACATCTCTAAATAGTTCAGAGAGAAGGAAAGACATGTCAGGAAGAATGGAAAAATGCTTCTCCCTCCAAATTTAGTTTTTCAATTTTCTGATTGGGGAAGTGCTTCAGTGCAAGATCTGACATTAATCAAGCTAGTGTACCTATCTGTGGATTGCTTATATAATCACTGCCATGGTATATTGCATCAGCTGCTTGAAGGTATGAAACAGATGCAAATGCACAAAAATATATGCACATTCATTTGCCTTTCTTAGAGCATGCACTTGGGCTAGATCTAGTAAGGTACACAACCCTCAATTCTTGCTGACATTGGGTACAAGTCTAAATAATGATTTAGGTAGTATGAGCCTAATTCTCTACTACTTTTGGCCTTATCGTTACTAATAATCATTTAAGAGACAATTAGTCATCACAAGCTGAGGTAGTGGCTACTTCTCTCCGTTACTGTCCTGAGTATGAGTGTACAGTTGGCAGGGGAGGATCAGTTGCACAACGGGTACATTCCACAGGCATCACAGATTTGCCAGTTCAAGGTTGCGTGACTAAATAGAGTATGAAAAATTTTAAAAAAATTTTGGAGATCCTTGCAGTACTAGGCATGGCAAATGGTACGTTTCACCTGGATTTTGCCCTGATTCCAGGCACTTGATATACCTTAAATTCTCACTGGGTATTTCATATTTCTGACAGAGCTCAAGCATTTTTCTCCTGTTAAACATGTCTTGGAAAATGAACCTCAGTAAGTCTGAAGTGAATACTATTATTAAGGCTGTCTAATTCTTTAAAAAATAATTTAAAAAACATGTTTATGAGATGTCTCATATTCTTATTTTAGAGGTGTCACATGCTCTGTTTCACTTCCTATTTCTCTTTCTACATCAGAAACAATATCCAAGTAACTGTACTCTAAAACCAAGATTACAATTGAAATCTATATTTTTACAGCAAGCAGCTTCTCACCTTTGAAAACTACATACACTTTCATGAACTTTTATTTACATACTCTTACCTACGCAAATCTGTTGTTAGGTTTATGCCTTAAAACAAAGATAATCCATCCTCCCTAATTATCAGGCTGAGAAACATCAAATGCAGAGGTCATACGCCCCACCCAAGACAGATTTTTCTGATTTAAAACAACTGGTAGAAATTTAGCTTGATGACTGATAATATATTTTCAAGATAACACTTTATCAAAGCATGACAGCAGCTGTGAAATCTCAGAGTTTCTCCTCTCTCCTCTATGACACCTTGATAAGGCAATTACAGCATAATTACCTTAACAAGTGGCATTACAGGAAATTATTGTCATTCTCCTGTTAAAATAACACATAATCATCAGCAAGTGTATTCTAGCATCCCCAATCAGCATCTGATTAGCTGGAGCTAACTCAGAAAAGAGAGTGTATGATGTGGGCAGTAATTGACAAGCTACAAGAAAAGAGTAAAATATACCTGTGTGGATATCTACATATATAGAAAGAGAGATATAAATGTACGTACATATGTATTCACACACATGCACACACACACACATATATTTAGACTTCATTGATGTTTAAGGTAGCTGTTTACCGGATCTGTTCCAAAACAAGGCTTCAAAGTTTTTATTATTTTGCAAGTAGGTAGAAAAGCCTAAATGAGGCTATTTAAAAATACTCAGGTAAACAGCAAGCTTGATTTAGAAATGCATGCCTTATTTATATTTAAATGCCCATACTTGTCAACCTGCTTAAATTTCTCTGTATTTCCTACAGTTTTCTGGTTTATCATGTCAGTTCCTTCAAGGTTGATAGCACCTTGCAATTTATATCATTATGGTCTATGACACCACTTCCAGTTTCATGTTAACTTCATGAAACTGAATTATAGAGCCTATTTTTTTTTCCATCGGTTATTTTCTTGGGTACAGCTCTACTGGGCTGCACTCTTAAAGATCATTAAAGATTAAAATAAACTAGTAAATAATAAACTAGTAATATATTATATTACTATTATTAATATAATAATTATAATAAACTAGTAATAAACATGTCCTAAGTTCAATTTACAAAGGTAATGCAAAAAAGAGTGACCATGACAATAGGTGTGTGTTCTAATATTACTAAACATAAAATTCTATTATTCTTCAATGTGAAGAAAAATTTTCTTCCACATTACCTTCTTCCTTATTTTAGTGAGAATACCTTCACCCAAAGCCCAAAAGGAAACCTCATACCATCATGATCAACATAATATTATAAATGCTTGTCTTTTAGAAGCCAGCTAAAGATCTCAGGCTCTGAACATGTGCAATCCAGAATTAATTTCCATACCATAACTATAATCAAATAGAGCAAAATAGGAAGGCATAGCACATGTAACAGCAGCATGACTTTATGGATGCCAGTCTGTCTGACACAGCTTGGTCTAGAGAGAAATCAGCAACTTTCTCAGGCTATCCTGAGAAAGTTCTGAGGGAGTACAAAGACAATTGTAAACTATCCGCACTTGACATTTGGTTGGTATGTGAGCTACGTGGTGTTTGTCTTAGAGTTTTTTTAAAGGGATTGTTGCTTTTCCCTCACCAATAGGCTGAGGGGGTGTCTTTGCTTGTTAGCCTGCTCACCAATGCAAATTGACCTAACAAGCTCATCTATAAAAGTCCAGATCTTTTCTTAATAAATGCTTTTTAGCTTCTCTCGCCTTCTGATGTATTGGAGTCTTTTGTTGTTGCTGAGTGAACTCTGCAGAGACATGACTTTAGTTAAATTGCTATGTGACTCTTATGTTTCAGTGCGCATCTGTTGTACTGACTCACACACATGGTTAAATGAGGTAGAATCTGCCTTTGTAGATTCTCAAAGGCTTTTTTAAGAATCCCCTCAGTCCAGGATTCTGTACCTCGATGTTTGGCTGTGTGAGTCATGACCCTGTCATGACTCCACCCACAGTACTCTCTACAAAATCAAGCCTACAGGATTTTGCACAAAAGATCTGACTGAGAAAGAGATCATGTATTTTTTCTCTCACTATCATAGTGGTAGGGTGTTCATTCAGGAGAAAGTAATAGTAATCATGTAAAACACCAGATAACCAGGAATAGTGCAACCAACAGAACCGGAGCCATGATTGTTCACCTGTACTCAGTACTGGTGAGGCCTCACTTCAAAACCTGTGTTCAGTTTTGGGTCCCTCACTACAACAAGGATATTGAGATGCTGGAGCATATCCAGAGAAGAGCAGCAGAGCTCATAAAGGGTCTGGAACATAAGGAGGGACTGAGGGCACTGGGGTTTTTTAGTCTGGGGAAGAGAAGGCTCAGGAGAGACCTTTTCACTCTCTACAACTACCTGAAAGGAGGTTTTAAGAGATGAGTGCCTCTTCTGCCAGGCAACTGGAAGAATTGGAATAAGAATAGAACAATGGGAAATAGCCTCAACTTTTGCCAAGAGGTTCAGGTCAGATATTTGAAAAAATTTCTTCACTGAAAGAATGGTTAAGCACTGGAACAGGCTTTCCAGGGAAGTGGTGGAGTCATCATCCCTGGAAATGTTCAATAAACAAGCAGACATGCAACTTTGTGATGTGGTTTATTTGGCATGCTGGCATTTGGTCAAAGATCGGAGTTGATGACCTTTGATGTCTTTTCCAACCTTCATGACTCTATGACTCTTAAACTGTACACTTGAGACTTGTCCACTTTCACTTTAGGTATCGGAGTAGCCATTTGAAACTATGCAAATCTTCCAGCATCTCTGGATTATTGTTATGCGTTACGGGCTCCACTTTGACAAACTGAGTGTTTTCCCATGGGATAGATTGGTTGTCCTGGTACTATGCCTGTATGTACAAATCTTTTTCTGAATCACTTACTGTTTTGCACAAGTCTAAATATTATGAGATGGAACTGTATTTCTCCATGAAGTCTCAACAAAGACAGGCCCTGCAGTGTTTTTAGAGTTAGAGGTTAGGATTTGTCTCACATTCACCTGCTAGGGAAATGACATCTAATTCAAGTCACTCGCTAACATTTTATGAGAGGTCAAAGGAGACAGGTAGACATCTCTATGAGATATCTGCCTTGGGATGAGATGAACTACCAATTGGCTAACTTAAGCAAGGACAGGTGTATCTTATAAGTCACCTTTTTTTCCCCATCACTGACTTAGACTATAGAGAAAAAATTATTTTCTCAAGACAGAAACGGAAACCTAGGAGATGGTTTTTGTCTTGCATTTCAGGAAATGGGAGGTTTATTCCAGGTGCCACAGAGCTGAAATAAGTGAATGTGAGAAAGGACTGACACTTCCCATGATACTGCCTCCATATTTCTGTGAATAGAGACCAAAGTGTTTGCAAATGCACCAAGCAAAACTATACTTGAGCAAAAAAAAGTGAATGCTGTTTCTTGGTTTTTTACTTTCATGAATCTGAAATATGATTCACTGTCAAATGTATTACTTGCTAAAAGAGAGTCTAATTTTAAGTTTGAAAATACATATTTAAAATCTCAATAGCAGGTAGAATTATTTTAAGTGCTCTTCAACAGTAGAACCTAAAAATCATCCTGCTTACAAACAGTGTTTTAACTATCAGTTTGGGAAAGGAGAGCAGTCCCCAAAGCACAGTAAAAGTAAAAAAGTTAAGTTTTCTTGGAAACGTGAATGTGGGGGCAAGCAATGCTTTTAAATTTCCTCTTGTAAGAGATATATTTTTTAATGGGGATTGCTTCTTACTTTGCTCTTGTCAAAATAAACATCAAAATTTAAAAGGACAAACTATCCTGTTTAGAATAAAGGATGTAACTGTCCATGCATATGTGGTAATATGTGTGAACAAAAGTACAGCTGGTGAGAGAAATGATGCAAAATTGATGGTGCCTTTGGAAGCTCCAAGTGAAAAATTTATTAAATATGATCCAAGGTCATAGCTTTCAATGTAGAAAGAAAATGAAACCAATACAAAAAAAAGATTTTTTTTTTTTGCTGTAAAGCACCCTGTAATTAAAATGAATGTTCTTTCAAATAAAAGCTGTTACAACTAATTGCTAGTTAGAAGCCTATCTTATCCTCATTTTGAGTAAATTTATGTTATATTTCCTAGTCAAATTTAAAAAAAAAAATTTCACAGAGAATGAATGTTTTGATTTTTTCCAAAATTGTCAACCCATCCTTTTTCTCCTGGAAAAAAACTGATTAAAGATTCCTAGATTGAAGACTTTAACATCATCTATTCTACAAAATCATCAGTTAAGGAGAAATTTTACAAAAGCTAACTGCCTTTTATGCCTGTTTAGCAACCTTCCCCTATTTTGCAGACGCCCATCTGTGTAAGATCCTTCTGATTTTAAATATCTGGCTTAAGTGGGGTCAATATTTTCTGTTCCTTGCTAGGAAATAGGATAATCTTTTGTTTTAAATTAACAAGATTGAGAAATAAGGTGCAAGGTAAAGGTAAACAGGTAAGTGTGAGAAAGAAAAGTGAGGCTGTAGCAGAGGACAACTATCAGTATAAATGCAGAATGGGAATGGGAACAATCCCACACAGTTAAGTAGATCTGGAGGCTTGTGCAAAAATAAGGTTTAGTATTTACCCCTAGATCTTCTTTCACTGAAGGATCAATCAAAAAAAAGTGAAGGCATGTTGTTGCAGAAAAAAAAATCTGTTTAGTTTTATGTAAAAGAGATTTGAATATAAGGAACTTATACCTTTTAAAACCAAATTTGCTGTGAATGAGTCATGGACATTTAAATCAATTAAGTCTATTTACTTTAGTGAGCAATCCACCATACTGAAAAGCTATTTTCATTCTTGGGCAGCGTCAGCAATGTAATTATAACGCCAAACACACATCCAGATTTCTTTACCTATGTAATTCCATTATCCTTGTTGATGAGTAAATAAGTCTATTATTGTTGGTATTATATTAAAATAATAAAAAAAATGAAATTCACAAAGAACAAACAGAAATCATGCCAAAGGAAGTTTGTAATATATTTATATACTGAAATTCCTCATTGAAAAATCTTATTGGGATCGATAGAGCTAAAGACAACAGGATTAATTTTATTTTCAATAACTTCTCCAATTAGAAACTTTAAGCTGCTTTGTATTACAAATTTATCACTATATGAGTTTATTTTACTTTTAGCATTTAGGAATACTTTTTCTGTGGTGAAACTGTCACATACAAGGTTTGAATAAAAGTTATGCATTTGGATCAAGACAATTAAAAATGGTGAGTGCATATAAGCATCTGGTTGAAATCAGTATTAATCTGAAGAGGAGCTAGGTTTTGTAACAAAAATAAATTTTTACCTTGTAGAGTATGACATCATAATGCAAAATAAGGTAAACAATAAAGACTACTAAAAGATAATATATCTTTAACCAAGAATTAGTCTTTGCATAATAAAGAAATGCTAATACTTAAAAATCCAGAAGCTTTTCTGCATAATAAACTGTGGTTTAATGTCAAGGAGAATTTTCACTTAATTGACTAACATCAGTCATAATTTATACTGTAGGACAGAAAATGTAATAGTGCATATGTTAATTTAAAGGATGTTTTTAAAGTATGTCTGTAAAATCACCTATTTTTCTTATTGTTAATAACAGCAAAAACATTGATTCCCCAAGAAACGTCTTAATGAGTAGCAAATTTCTTTAACATATGATTTAACAGCTTTGGATATATACTTCTAATGTTGTCTCCAAAACAGCTGAAACAAAAAGCCTTTTGAAAGGACTTATGAATCACAAAATACTACAATAGCCCGTTGTGGTCTGTGATGAGCTAATATTCTCCAGAAAACCATGTACACCTCTGATAAAAACATGGCAAACAATAAATATATCATTGTGTGGGCGAGTTGGCTGCAATAGGTCATAATGAAGATTATATTAGAACATGTCCCCACATCGGTGTTCCCTTCATTTGCCGATGTCCATTGCATTCCTGGAGATCAGTGACACCGGTGATACTGGTGTAGACTTGTGGCAAGGGGTTGGTATTGGGACCAGCTCTGTTTAACATCTCCGCCAGTGACATGGACAGTGGGATTGAGGGCACCCTCAGAAAGTTCACCAATGACACCAAGCTTTTTGGAGCAGCTTTTCCACACAGTGGAGGGAAGGGATGCCATCCACAGGGTCCTGGGCAGGCCAGAAAGGTGGGCACATGTGAACCTCATGAACTTCAACGTGGCCAAGTAGCAGGTCCTGCAGCTGGGTCAGGGCAACCCCAAGCACAGATACAGGCTAAGAGAATGCACTCAGAGCAGCTCTGGAGAGGACTTCAGAGTCTTGATCTACAAGAAGCTCAACATGCAACGATCCAGAAGTGTGCAGTGGGCCAGAAGACCAGCTGTGTCCTAGGCTGCATCAAAAGTAATGTGGGAAGAGGGCTGAGTGCGGTGATTCTGCCTCTGGATTCTGTTCTCATGGGACCCCACCTGGAGAGCTGCATCCAGCTCTGGGGTCCCCAACATAAGATGGAGATGTACCTGTTGAAGTGAGTTCAGAGGAGGCCATGAAGATGACCAGAGGACAGGAGCAGCTCTCATATGGAGACAGGCTGGGAGAGTTGGGGCTTTTTAGCCTGGAGAAGAGAAGACTCTGGGGAGACCCTATAGCACCCCCCAGAACTTAAAGGGAGCCCACAGGAAAGCTGGAGAGGGACTTTTGACAAGGGCATGTAGTGATAGGTAAAGGTATGATAGGCTTTAAGCTGAAAGAGGGCAGGTTTAGATTAGATATTAGAAATAAATTCTTTACCATGAGAGTGGTAAGGCACTGAAACATTGACCAGGAAAGCTGTGGATGCCCCATCCCTACAGGTGTTCAAGGCCAGGCTGGATGGGGCTTGGAGCAACCTGCTTCAGTGGAAGATGTCCCTGCTTATGACAGGAAATTGTGACTTTAATGTCTCTTCTACCCCCAACCAGCCTATGATTCTATGATTTCAAAGACAATTATACAGTACTGAAAAGAAGAGCTGACAAAATGCTATAGAAATAAAATAACTATATCGCAGTATGTCAAGTATTAACAATATCACTCTAAAGCTTGGATTCTGTTTCATGTCACTCTGTTGTACAAGTATTCTAGATTTTACTTGTGTAACTGAGAGGCTTTCATAAAATACATACAAGGTACATATTTTCTTCCCAATCAAATTTTCAATTGTATTACATAGATGTCTATTAGTAACTAACACAGCTACCATGATAAAAATTATTAATTATAATTTTGTATTAGCAATTAGACCGTTTCTATACCTCATAATTCATAAGGCTGTGGATAATGTGGATAAGTCTACACACTTTGACATGTTCTGTTTCAAATATTATATTTTACAGTCCATGATGTTTTTCCCTAGCTTTTTATGTCCTTCTGTGAATAATGCATATAGTACAAACATTCAGCAAACAACACCAGACTTGCCTATTTTGTTTGCACAGCAAAGGAAGATGAAACATCCTAAGTTTTTATTCAGCATAATGTTTATTTCCACCAGCACAGAGGGGTTTTTACATTCATTTCTCTGACAATTTTAAAGAAAACCCTACAGCCTGCATTAGTAACATAATACTGTATGCAATTTCAAAAGAGCACATAAAAGGGCCTTTGTGAAAGGGTCTTGTTATTCTAGTGCAATTCTGTAATGGTAGAACAAAAGTGTGTTTCAACACAATGCTATGAACTCCCAAACATGCTCTTTCAAATAAAGGCAAAATACCTGCTGCTAGAGGAGGTTAAATCCTCTGTGAGCCTCAAATTTTCCAAAACATCTTAATCACTAAAAAATTAATTGGCTAAATAGGCGAAAAATTAGAGATGGAAGCCTTCCTCCTGTTCTCCTTTCCCAACTCTCTCTTCCCAAAACAAATGCAAAAAATTAACTAAGGAAAAAATCTAGCTGCAAATGAAGAGGATATTTTTTGGTGTTAAGATAAGTTGAAAAGTCAGAAAGAATAATGAAAGAAAGCATCTGCTGAAATAAAACCTGACGAACAAGATAAAGGTAAGCTCACTACACAAGTTGTTGAATTCTTCATCAGTATATTTTATTATCCTCCATTTGATCTCTGCATTTATGTATATTATCCATACCATTCAGTAGCATAAGTAGTATTTCTTTTCTCATGAATTGTTAAAGAGCTTCAAATACTTTAAACATGGCATCAAGGTGAATTATATATCAGGTGAATTGTTGTCATCTAGTAAGTTTTTTCTTGTTAATTTAAGTTATATTTTACATTTTCAAAATACACGTATATATTAAACCATGAGTTCCTCCTGGTAGTGGTTTCCATCCACCACCCAGTAAACCTTAACATACATGCCAACATTCTGGTGCTTAGTTCTGTTTGCAACAGCCTTCACAAAACTGTGTTAAAAACAGAATCCACAGTGAAGGAATTTCACAGAATAAAAAAAAATCCCACCACACTGACAGACTCTATTTACATCATCCCTGCACTGGTGGCCTTATTTTGAGGACTCTTCTTTTTACTGTAACTCTGGCTGAGCAAAGTTATTGATTTCAAAAACTATCTGTGCAAATAACAGCAGAACTCAACAGTTCCTGGGATCTTTCATTCAACCTGTATTGCAACTCTCTTGTTTAATCTGTTTCACTTTCAGTTTAATATGAACATTTACTGAACTCCCCCTTTCAGGCTTTTACAGCATTAGATCAATCTGAGGAAAGCCTAATGCCTAACTGTATTGTACTTGAAAATAGCCATATGGATTTATTTTTTCCATTTTATCCTACATCAATATATCTCTTAAAATCACACTTGTGCTTAAATATATAAAGAAAAAGACTGTCTCCCTGTTGAACATCTTGTCCATAAATATCCTTTTAAACTAATAGCAGTCTGGTCTATGATTGAAGGCTCATAACCCTTCTTTTTCACTCATGACCAAGTTGTCTTTTATGTACTTTATCTGGTGCTATTGCACAGCAATGTAAAAGCTGTTTAATATTATTATTGCTAGACCAGAGCTCAGACCTCTAGAATAAATTCTCTTCTTATATATGGATGAAATGAAAGGTGAAAAGAACAGGCAGATTTAAAGACCTAATAACATTTCAGCAAGCTTTTGTTTCAAATCAAAACAACAAATGAAATTTCATGTTTGTTCACAAGCGTTTAAAATGGCTTGCTAACACGGATTCCCACAATTACAGGCAGTTTTTGTAAAACTAGATTTCAACCTTCAAAAACAACTATATATATGTGCTTTATAAAATACTAAACTTATACAGAAGAGATTCTCATCAGTAAAACATCTGGTACAGCACTACAGTGAAGACCCTAAGTGGTTAACATTTATTCAAGTAGGACCCAAAATCATCAACTAGGAATAGGATAGATATTACCTATCCCTGTAAGGTATAAAAAAAGCCAGATTTCTGTTATTTTTGGGATGTGTTGATTTCTCCCCATACATGGAAACCTAGAGAAACCATTTTCACTGCCTGCTTTCAAGCAAAGAGCGTCCTACATTAATAGCAGATTTTAAGCTATTTATTTTTAACTCCAGAAGGAAATATGAGCACTCTCTAAAAGGCAACATCTTTAGTGTTAACTGAAATTATAAACAGGTGATGATAATTAACAATTACCTCTGCTAAAGCATTGTCTGGGGTATTCATATTACAGATCCCAATTCCCCTTGATTGCAAGCTGCTAGGAAATTACATGGTGGTTTTTTCATTCGTTTTAGCAACACAATTTTATCTTTGATGGTATGGTGAAGAATCCTCAAATCTTAAGTAAGAAAGATCAGATTTTTACAAGTACCATGAAAAACAGACTTTCACAAATGCTTAAATGTATCATTGGTTGCAATCCCTCTCCATTTTAATTGAATCTGAAGACTTCTGAAAAATTGGCTATTTTGTCATTAGAATTCAATACTTATTAGTTTAAAAACTAGAAGTTGTTTTTTTTTTGTTTTTTCTTGATCTTTTGTTGAGCTTGATCTGAGTTTATAAACAATTTCTGTTGATAATTTCACTTTGTATAACTTCACTTTATATAGCTTTGTATTTGGCATGTTCTGAACATACGCATAGGCAAATAAAAGAAATTATTTCAATTTTTATGAGAAAAATTGCTTCTAAATCTTTCAGGCATAGAAGGATAATTGACTTCTAGTTAAAACCAGATACATACAGGAAATATTTACATTTTATATGGAAACAATGCTGAAGGACTAACCAATGCAAATGTAACAGATGTTGCCAAGGCAGTGATAGAGAAAAACAGGAAATAAATTGATAATCTGAAAAACCTGTTACCTTCTTCCTTCTCTTGAACCTGCAGGTGAAATTAGTGGCATGAGCTGTCATGGTAATAGTGCTATCCTTGACCAAGAGCAATATGTGTGTAGAGATTATTATCTTCTTCTCCTTTTCAGACTCCATAAGGAACTGTGATAGTCCAGTTAAGATCCTGATCACTCCTTTCAGGAGAGTGGAATTTAGTACACAGTCCTATGATTGTGAGGGAACAACCAAGTTGGAAACCCTTAATAATCAACGTAAGAATGGCCACTTTCCATTAGAAACTCTATATTCTATGTTTCTGTCTTTTAAATAAATATCCTTGTGTATTGGCTTATTCCTTGGAGAAATTATCCTTTTACTGTATGACTACAAAGCACTTGATATAATGAATTTACTATCAGTCAGGGCAACAAATATTATAAGTGTGCACATTCTTTTTCAAAATATAAAACATACCATAAATTACTCTTTTAAGCAATCTTAATAGCCATTAATTTTGTTCCGCTCAAATTGAGCTCAAATTTACCATATGCACCACATGCAAACTGATGAAATTCCATCCATAAGCAAAGTGAAATCTTGCTGAATAGCTTGGAATTAGTAGAAAAGACAAACTTGAAAAATGACAACTATTGTTATCATAGATAAAACAGCTTTTATTCCTGAGCGTGAAGTCATGTGGTAGGGAGCATTACTTTGATCAGCTGGGGTCAGCTTCCTGGCAGTGTTCCTTCCCAGTTTCTGGTGCAGCCTCAAGCTACTCAAGCATGGCAGCACCAACAGCACGACAAGCCTTGAGGCTGTGCGAGAACTGCTCAGCAATATTAAACATCTGTGAGTTATCAACACAGTTTTGGTCACAAGTCCAAAGCACAGAACCACAGAGCTGCTAAGAGGAACATCAACTCTGTCTCAGATAGATTTAATACAGGTATTAACCTTATTCAAAACACAACAGCATTAGTGCCTTTCTTGAGGCCCACTATGCAGCTGTGGTTTCATTAAAATAAATAAATAAATAAATAAAGTTAATAATTTATGCCAAATTTAATGCATTTGTTCAAGTTTCCATTTATACATTTTTCTTGAAATCACCTTAGAATCACAATGGGATGATTCTACCTTACTTTGAAATTTATTTGCTCAGTGACAGATTTTGGCCACAAAGTAGACCCTTCAAATATTTGTAGACAGCTTTTACATAAACTGTATGGAAACCTGGACAACTTTGTTTACATGAAGATTTTATTTTCAAGCCTTCATACAGCATCTTCAGCTTCCATTAAGATATACTGTAAAAAAATGAGATTCAGAAAGAATTGCATGAGAAGTCAATGGCCTGTAGACAAAATGTAACTCATTAATTCACAAAAAATCTTCTTGGCATTGCAGGAACTGAAGCGCTTTGTATGCTTGCATGTTTTTCTCAAGCTTACATTTTATCTTAAGGTAATTATTTTTACTGGTTCATTTTGAACAGACAGAAGGACAGATAATGTAACATTGTTTAGAATGTGGAGAGTTATCATTTAAAACTACAAAGAGTGCGTGAAGCTGAGATGATACTAGACATATATCCAGCATGGGAATGCTGACATTCTTGGCAAACTGTACATAGTTGCACAAAATTCATTTGCCCACCAGTGATGCAACTTGTTTGATTCAGTATCTGCAGTGCAGCTTGTACATATGAACCGCTTGCAGTGGGTTCCTGTCATACTTACTGCTATTAGTTTAGTGACATTCAGCAGAGCAAGGACCACTCACTTTAGGTGCAGACAGGGAGGTGGCTGTATGGGTACTGGGTGTGCAATTCAGTGAGCAGAACCCTGAGTGCTGGTCACTAGACCAGGTATGATTGTCTGCCTCAGTCAGAAGGCCTTAGACACCACAGACTCCATTGATTAAATTGGCTGGGTAAGGAGAGTTTGAACCTTTTGCTCATTTATAGAGACCTAATGCATTCTTGTGCATTAAATGTAAAGAGTCCAACATATGAAATCTAGGACACAATTCACCCTAAGGAAACCATCAAAACAGGTCTAGCAAAACAGTGCTCTGTTTCTGTTTTGTTTACAAAGTGAGTCTAGGTGATGGTTAGCTCAGACAGCCATAGCCATGAGACAAATTATTCACTGGTTGGTTAGCCTGGACTTTAAATTGAGATTTTTGAACCAATTCTTGAGTTTGTTGTTTTGTTGGGTTTTTTTAAACTTTTCATACTCATCTTACTGTATTTTTTAGTAGAGGATGCTCAAAACTTCTGATTCTTAAACTGTCGAGGTTGAAATTGGCCAGATAAATTCTGCTTTTGGTCTCCAGGGTAACAGCAGTTTCCCAAAATGGCTATGTGACATTCTTAACAAGTATATCAAACCACTGGTCATGTTTCATTTATGTATAATATGCCTCTGAGCAGAACACACAAGAAAAGCAATCTGAAATAATTTTAGCCTCCTGTGAGGCAAATTGTAGTTTTGGAATACAAAATTTTCTTAACTTTGTACTCTTTTATATTTAGCCTGAAGTATCTAGTTAGAAGCAGAAGATACATGACATGTAATATTTTAATAGCTGACAAAATTTTTATTGTTAAATTGCAAAAAAACCCCACTTCCCTCACAATTCTATCCCACATTATTTTTTCAGTATTCCTAATGATTTGGATACTATTTTGACTAATTTACTGTGACTTTCACTCTTGTCTGTCGTTGCCCACTGAAGTACTCTAGGTATCTGTAAGATGTTTCTAAAATGTATTTTACATCTTCTATGTTCTGCAAAAGATTATTTCTTCTGCAGGAATCCTCTGACAAAATCCTTAGATTAGATTAAGAGAAAAAAAACCAAAGTATTCCTGATATCAAGCCACTTAAGATTCAAATCAAAGATTTCAATTTTTTTAGTTGTTAGTCAGTAGCGACAGAATAGTGATTAGGCAATGGAATTGTGAACATTGTATGCTTAGCTAGTCTTTTCTTTTATGGAAAAGGGAAGAAAAGCCAAGATGAATGGGTTGTCTGAACAGGAGCTGCCAGGAACGAAATGAGAGCTAAGCAGTAACTGGGGGAAGGTAATTCCAGCAGTGGGACATCATGACCACCAGCTCACTGACCACCTACTGAAAACAGACCCCAGACTCAAAGGGCAGGGAGAATTGTGCATGTGGACTAATTAGCATGAGTCTTGAGAGCCTTAACTAGCAAATAGGGCATTGAGTGCTAATTAATAATAAAAAAAAAGTAATTTATAATGAATCCTGATGCCTTTATTTTTCAATAGTGTGAAGTTTTGATAATCAGGGAGCTAGCCATTCATGGCTTATCGCTCAGCTCTCTGCTTTGCACAAACTAGAAAAAAATTCAAAATAACTCACCTTAGTGTGTGAGCTGGCACCACCCACAGGGCCACAGGGTCACAGGCCTGCATTTGATGGGCACTACAGCAAGGTACTGCTCACAACACACCCACAAGATTGGTCTTTGCAGGCCACTGAGGCAGAAATCACAGTAAATATAGTCAAGATGGAAGACAGTCTATTGGAAAATGAAGCAGTCCAGCCATAGCTCTACATGAAACCAGTGGCTTTAGAGAACATCAGATCTGTTTCAGGTGGCCACCTTTTAATTCAATCTATTCTGAAAGGAAATTCATTGTTTGTGTTCCTCTGTGGCAATTGTGTAGTGGTGGGGGTAAGTGGATACACAAATGTACTCACATCCATGGACACACTGACTAAAAAGGGAAATGTAGACCAGCCTTCATACAGTCAAAATGAATAATGATGCAGCACAAAGAAGTCATGAATCAGCTGTAGTTTAACGTCAGTATCATTAAGGCTATTGCCATTTCAATTGATTATGCTCTCTAAAACATGAATTTAACCACTTTATTCACTTTTCTACTGCTGAGAGATATCACTACTGTTCTATTAGTCTGATTATATACGTAGGACATTTATAACAGGTTGTTTTGCCTTCTTTTTTATTCCCTAGTTGCGCTGTAGGAGAATTTCGAGGATGATATGGAAAATCAAATGTGAACATATCAATAAAGTGTGTAAAGCTTATCCAGTCAGGTCTAGAGACAGAAAGTCACTCCCTTCAGCTCCTTGTTGATCTCAAAGTTGGTTATGGTAGTTACACTTTGATACCTAAGTTTATACAGGCAAAAAATTTCACTACTTACAAAAGGACAGGTAATAGATGATTACTGAGGATTAGGACTCACATCAGATGGTTGTTCCATTGTCACAATCTGTGGATGGCTCGTTGTCATGATGCATGGATAAGAATGGAAATCGGGTCCACAAACAGAGATTAGGCTTGGTATCACATTTCTAGTCAAGCAAGTTAAAAGGCAAGACACAGGAAAGGATATTCTGATATATTAGCAAAACTACTTAAAGAGTTTAAGCCAACTGACTTGTTCATAAGAAAAAAATTTACATATTTTCCCTAAACTTTTTGCAGAAAAAAATTATAGTCATAATTCATAGATTCCTCTCTTCCCAAGTTTGAATCTGCTGAAAGCAGTGCAATTATGCTACTTTTTAACTCTTTACATTAATTATAAGCTCAATAGAAAACTACAATTTTTACTAAATTATGCTGCAATAAATTATAGAGTTAAAATCCTTTAAAAAATTGCTTTAATGCTTCTTTACACTTAGGGAAAGCATCATGTTTATTTAATCTCTGAGAAAAAATGTTTGCTTGAGAAAGTCAATTCTTATTGTACTATCAAGTTATTTTAAGTTACTGAAATACTGACACATATTTTTAATACAGTTCATTAATTTTCTAAGTCTGCAGGTTAGAAGTGAAGCATGTAGCATTATTAGAATTTTTTATTTTTTGCTGATTTCAGCATGCTTAAAACCACACAACACAGCCTTAAGCAAAATACGTATGATCTAGCAGAAAAAGGACAAATAATTATTATTTTTTTTCCCACTATGAACTTTCTTTTTCTGTAGCTGAAGCTCAAATGATTAATAGTAACACATTTTTTTGTCTTGTAGCTTTAAAATAAAGTCAGAGTCAACAATATATGTGTAACACAGGACTGCTCTAAAGGAATTTTACAGATTTAAATATGAAGCTATTAATGCACAGAATACTGACATTACTTATTCACACGTAAGGATATTATGAGAATTTTCTCTGAAATAACATATAAATCAAAGTAGATTGATTAACTCAGCCATTCTATCACAATTTCATTAAGCACATCTACCACTTCCATAACTGCTCTAATGAGTTTGGAAAGCCTAGCACATGCTGCTCATTTGATGTGTTTTTAAATATGATACTGTGGTTTCTTGGGAAAAGAAATAAATGAAATGAAGCTCCAAAACTAAAATTCCTAAGCTGGCTGCATTCTTCTCAGTATGAATATGGTGAGGGATCAGGGCTGAGACACAGACATTTCTTTAATCCCTGCAACATGTGGAGGCCAGTCACACTGCTCTTTGTACATTTGTGTGGACAGGCAGAGCCAGGGATTGAGTGGAGATCTCCCTGTGAGTGCATCAGGAGGGCAACTGGCTGCCCTACAGTGACAGAGACCCTCAGGGAACCTGACAGGGCTCACAAGGCTCAGCCTGGCAATTGCTGCTGATGTCAAAACCTTGGGGGTCAAAAGAGCAAGGGAAGGATAACCGTAGCAACCAGGCAAAGGATAGAATGTAAAAAGTGTATGTTTTACAATGTTAATTACATTATTATCCTTTCTTTTTCTGTTTCAATTAGCTTGAAAGTAATAGTAAATAGATTCTTAAGATATAAGTTATAATGAATAAATTCTGTAATTTAGATATAGGTGTGCTTCCACTTTAAACATAAACAAAATTTTGAGCCTAACATACTTTCATGTGAAATATCCTTCTTTAATTTAACTGCACATTGAAAACTCCTAAGTCATTACTATAATCCCCAGCATACAGTACCTATCGATTTATTTTCTCAACACTTACCTTGGTTTCTATATAATATCATAAAAGTAAGTATTTCTCATAGGATGCTTTGCCTGCATTCACCATGGAAACATTTTCAGAGGTAACATTGCTGCAGGAATGCTGATGGCCATTTAGAGAAATATATGATAAAAATACACAAAAATAACTGTAAGTACGCTATTCCGCTTCAAGTTGGTACACTAAATGTCAATTAACTTTATCAGAATTCATATTTCTGCCCTTTAATATCCTTAGTAAGACAAAGAAAAAGGCAAAATAGTTATCATTTGTTAATGAATAACACTTGGAGACCGAATCAGAAATTCCACTGATGCTGATATTCCATTGGACACTATGATGCCAAATGGAAAAGAACTACCATTGTGCACTGTGTATGAGACACTGAGCTCACAGCAGCACTATGGGAATGACACCCCATCCTCATTAATGTGTTGCAACAGCAAGAGGTTATTGGTAACTGAAATTCCTTTAGCTGCTTGTCAGCATACTCGGCTCGAAGGGAGAAGCTCAGATATGAGTCTGCAGAGAAAAATCTTTGCCTGCTTGAATATGGTTCTTTGTAGGAAGCTCTTAACATTTACACTTTTTATATGGGCTTGTTTTGTTTTTCTTTGCTTGCAGCTAAAAGTGGTGCTCAGTAGGGATTATTTCTTATTTAGCTTGTTTAAAAATACAGTGAACATCCAGGAAGGGTATACAAATTCTCAGTTAAGAGAAAAATTTCCCCAGGCTGTTTTTATTTTTTTCTCATTTTCACATTACAGATCCACAGTCTTCTTCATTGCAAGAAGGAGGAAATAAAATTTATTTTTGTATTATTGGGTTTTTTTGTGGATGACATTTTCTATGTATTCTGCAGTTTATATCAGTCATGTTTGTTTCTCTAATGAGTATGTAAAGCATGTGGGATTTGAGTCTTAGAAATGGTTTAATTTTACTTTTAGCTATACCTTTCCAATTAAAACAGAAATGAACCTTGTTGATGAAGGGATCTTTCTTTTATGTGCAATTCACAACAGAGCTCCAACTGAAGCTTGGCATTGTCATAATGAAAACTTATTTATTAGCTGTTTTTCAGTGCCCATGACTAGAATTGCTGTATTTTAAAAGACTGTATACCCTTTTTGAGAGAATTATGATTTTGATATGCAACCTGTGGCTAGCAATATATAGCCTCAGACTTCTGTGTCCATAGAAAGTAGAGCTCATCTTGATACACTGATTTGTTCATGCAGAATCAATTATCTGTAAAGGTACAAAAAGAAGGCAAGACACTAGATACTGAGCATGTGTAGGTTTATGAGGTTATTTGACCACTTAGTTAAGGCTGGTAAAGCTACCACATCTTTAGATAAAATCCAAATTTTATTGTCTGTCACAGTTTTCCAGCTCAGAGGTTTCTGTTTCTAGAGGTACACAATAGTTTAGTTCAAGATATGGGAGTTGGTTTGACTTTAATTTTTACTGGAGAGTTTTAGTATAACACAAAAGGAATAACATAAACTAGACATGGTGAAGATACTTAATAAGTCTCCAGCAGTAACTTTTGTATCAATTAATTTATTTTATGAATCAAAACAAAATTGCCTCAGGGTCAGGGTACAGAATCTAGAAATCAGCAAGTGCTCATTGGTCCTTGTCACATCCACACAAACCAGCAAAACTGTTCCATCAGGAACAATGAGTTTAAAAGCAGAACACAGAATGCAACTGAACATCTCGAAAAAGAATTTAGAACTTTTTACCAGAGATCTGATGTCAAAAGGTGCTGCCATAAGAAAAGTTCTGCCTTAATTTCAAAGTGAATGAAATATATTTTGCAGCATTTGTCATACTTGATATTTACATAGTGCATTTAATTTACAGTTATTCAATTATATTTACAATATAACTTAATGTCCATCTTATAGAATGCATAATAAGGTACAAAATACTGTTACACATAAGAAAGCAGATAAAATCTCGTCTAGTCTAGTAAAGTTCTGATTTTCTAGCCAGTTGTCATTTTGCTAAATAATGAAAGACATCAGCAGCATCTAGCTGTTCAAGCATTTATAGTTCCAGGTACAGCAATTTTGAAAAGCTATTTATTCATCACATTTTTCCTGTTCTTCATCACTTTTTTCCTAATTAGCAAAACAATAGTAATAACACTGTGTTACAATTATCCTTGACTTATGTTAAATCTTTGCAGCACAAGTGACTTTTAGAGACCTGTTTCTGAATTACTGCTGACTGAGGTTCTTCTCCCTAAAATAACTGATCTACTATTCTTTTTTTGACTCGATTATTGATCTTAAAGTGAGGAGAAAAAAAAAACACAAAGAAGCAACCAAAACCCAGCCCCACAGAGGTGAAAAACTATCCCCCAAAACCTTTTTATTAGAACATGAAATTTTCATAACTCAAAAACACTCTGCAAGAATATGGGAGTGTTTGTCCTCTAAACAGTTGTGCTTGCTCTAATCTTCCCAGAGTAGTGAAGTAAAGAAATCTGCTGAAGCACATGTTTCTTTAGGAGGAAATTTGCTAGGTAATACCAGATGGTTTTCTTTGACTCAGTAGATCAGCCTTTGGGTACAGGGAACAGGAACACCCTGGAGCATTATAGTCCTGTTTCCTCAACGGTGTTCAGAGCTACAGGTAAGTCACAGTATGTGCTTCATTGATTAAGCATGAAGAGAGTAATGAAAGTGGCATTGAACCCTGAAGTGCCTACTCTAAAATCCCTTGGGGTCTCCAGAGGGCCACTACTTGTTTTCCCACTCAGAAGATTACTTTAAACCAACTGTTCAATCACCACTGTCCTAAATAGCCGTTTAAGAGCTGGCTTTTAAGGCAAAGCATGAAATGGAATTTTTTTTTCCCAAGTTTAACACAGAATTTAGGATCTAGTTCTAGTGTGATAGAAGCAAGCAGATGTAATTGTAGCTGCAGCAGTTTATAGTGCAGCTCAGTTTTCCTTTTCAAGTACATTTTCATTTACACGTGACATAACTGATATATCTCTGGCGTCCAAGAGGAACAGTTTGCAGTGTGCCTCATCTTTGGAGCAGTGGGCAAGAAACTCAGAGACATACCAATAGTAAATATCAGAGTGGAAGAAAAATTACGTGAGGAAAGCACTGCTCTGTAGGGGTATCTCTAACATCAGGTAGCAAGTTTTTTTCAAAAGACTGGGCTGGACGTGAAGGAATATCAGGCTCCCACGATGCTACTAGTTCTGCAGTACTGCCGTGAGAACTGCCTTCAACAGCAGTGTAGGAGAGTGACAAATCTCTCCTCAAGGTTAGGTAATGAAACCAAACGAATATTTGCCTACATTTTGGTTGTAAACACTGTCACAGTGTAAAAGGCAAAAATTTCTTTTATTATAAAAAATAAAAATTCTATACCTGAGAATTTTGACAAAATGCGGACTTTTAAAGAAGTGAATGAGAAGGATGAGGGGCTGTTAAACTTTTTTATAATCCTACAAGTTTCAGTAATACAGTTAGAAAACTGAGCAGGCAAGATGGTCTTCATGGTGCCTAAAAATTTACTTTTCAGGAAATGAATAGAATAGAATAGAATAGAATAGAATAGAATAGAATAGAATAGAATAGAATAGAATAGAAGAATAGAATAGAATAGAATAGAATAGAATAGAATAGAATAGAATAGAATAGAATAGAATAGAATAATAAAATAGTAACTTTGATGGATGGTTTCCATCCACTCTGAATGCATATACTTGGTTACTATGGAAGTATTTTACTCAGGGAAATTAAAGTTGGATGTAGTTTGAGGTTGTCTAGGGAAGTAACATTATGTTTGGGAACCAAAAAAGACCAGATTAAAGGAGCACTACTAGGTATGGAGGAGCATTTTATCCAACACTTTTTCTTACCAGTAGTAAAAGTTCTCAACATAACTAAAATACAAATAGCAAACTTCAGATAAGTCAAAACCAGGAACTACTTTTTTATAGTAGGTGTTTTTATTGTGATATTTGAGTTTGGAGCTACAGTTTTAATGCATTCCTTATTGCATAATAAAATAAAATACAATGTAAATTGATTTTTTTGTTTTAATTACAGAATCAGTGCACATGCAACAAGCAATTCACTGAGTGAAGCTAAACATTTCCTCTTGTAATTAAACTTTTTGACACTGTGGAAGGGAAAATTTTATGCTGCTTGATTTGTTTTCAATCTGTCAGGGAAATCATGGTGTATTCTCCTTTCAGGAAGCTACCAGGAAGTCCTAGAGCTGTTAGTAAGGATGTTGTAAATGTGACCAGCACACTATCACAAAAGTTTTCCTTGCAGTTTGTATTAGAAACCATAAAACACCGGGATGGCAGTGAGAGATTTGGACTCCCATCATGGTTGTGACACACATTCTGCAGCAAGCCCCTCAATTCTCAACAGGTAAGTATAACCCCATTTATTGCCCATCCAGATCCTTAACCAATATCTGGTGGAAGAAAGGGGTGTTTTTTCTTATTATCTTAGGGTAGAAGGAGTAAGACAGCAGGAGGTGAGAGGGGACAGACAGCCATGCACTGCAGGAATATCTGGGTGTGCATTGCTGCTGGGTAGGAAACACAATAATTCCCTGCTGGGGCAACATGACAATGTCCAAGCTTTACAAATGGCTTCGTTGTCTTGACTTTTTGATTTTTCTGCACCTATGCTTTCTTTCATTCTTCACACACACACACACACACACACACACACACAGATATTTATTAATGATACTTTGGCAAGCTTCAAATACTGTGTTGCAATCAGATTGTCAGGACAGATCACACAAAGTCTTTTCCCCACATGCAAGATATACAGAATACATATTTTAATTTAGATATTTTAAGCATCTGTCTCTCCCGTGGCTCTTAACCAGAGCTCAAGATGGGAAGTGGGATCTTTATAGTTTAGTGGATAATGGGAAAATAGGATGTGTCAGTAAAGTCAGGGCTACAACACCAATATGAGAAGCAGAAAACTAGCAGTGTTGGACAAAAAGGCAAGGAGGTTTTGAGAAAACTTTCTTTCTTCATTTCATTCTGAGACCCAATAGATATTTTGTTTAAATATGACAATAAATTTTGCCAGTACCTCACTTGCTTCTTTTGTCTAAAAAGCTACATCAGATTTTTCTTTATTGCCTGCACTCTCAAAATTTCTATCAAAGTTGGTAAAATTTTGGATGATGCATAGTATGCAATTAAAACTCTCTTATAAGAGCGTGTATAATTTATCTATAATATACCTATTACATACTAAATATGGAGGATATATCCAGTGGTGTACAGCTGGTGTACAGAACTGAGTTGGGGTTTGAGAAAAACTATTAAACCCAAATTAGAATGAGAACTTGGATGAAGCATCTCCTTCATAAGGCCCTGAAAGTTGCCTATGTCAGTGAGTGTCATGTCCCATGAGAAGAATTTTAACTTCCTGAATTCACATAAAAAGGGAAGAGTTTCTCCACAGCATAGAAAGTAGATAAATTGTAAGACTACAAAATATACATAATTATTATTTTTTTCTACTGATAAAAGAACACAGAGCACAAAGGAGTCTCTACCTGGCTTTGGCAAGTGCTTTGCTCAGTTTTTACACTTCTAGAAGCACAGCAATTAGACTGGACTTCAGGCAAATCTCTGAGGTGTTAGCATTCATCATATTACCTAGAGAGTCCATAGGTGACAAATTCCTTGGAGGTCAAAAAAAGAAGAAAAATCAGAACAAAATAAAGCTTTAGAAACTGTTTTACCTCTGCCTTCTCCCCCTCATTCCCTATCTCCACATCTGTGCATTTGTGAGAAAACATGGATAAACTATTCACATAAAGAAAGCAGAGGAAAGTTGTTAGGAAATGTGTAGCAAGCCATTGGCACAGTAAATCCATGGTTTATTAAACTAATAAAAGTATTCAAATACAGTAAACAAGTTCCCAATCCTGGAAATATTTATGCAGTTATTGAACTCCAAAGGACTGATTACTCCTGAGTAATCATGAGTTAAGCATATAATCAAGTTTTTCCACTCAAACTTTGAGTCATCCTCCTCACTGCTATTTCAAATACATCCCAATATTTGACGTTAACATAAAGTGGCGTGAACTTTTTTAAAAAGCTGAAAATAATTTGAATAAATGAATTAATATTTCCTTAGAAAAATAAACAAGCATTAGATAAGTATAAAGAAGTTAAAGGGCAAGTTTCTTATTTTACAGGAAATTATGGCAATTAAAATGCTATTTGTCTTTTTTATAAAATTTTAAGGTATTTAATACCTACATATTAAATTTCTTTGCTAATGACTTACCAGTTTTAAATACTTTGCAGTAATGACTTATATAATTTCAAGTGGTTATTTTCCATACTTCATTACTTTCCCCCAAATGATCATTGATTTGATAATTAGTTGATATTTTAAAGGCTAAAGACGTGATGTCCTTGAAAATGTTTTAAGTGTCTTGTTCAGGGCAAAAATAAATTATCATCTTTGAAATGCCATTCAGCAGTAATTTTAGTGGGCTTTTTTTAGTCTATTACAGATTGAGAGAGTCTTTCATTTTATATTAATTAGTAGTTTGTGGTAAGATACTCAGAAATCAACATATTGCACCGAAATTTCATGCAGTAAGATATCTCCCTGTACTCAGCGGGTAGCTGTAATGTATCTTTGAACAAAGCCCACATTTCACTTGATGTAAAAAGACTTCCAATTTTCACTGTGTCATTTCTCTTCTACATAACAAATTAACACACTGCATAACTTTTATCCCCTTCACAGCAGGCAGGATACATTAGGACAAGATTTCTCAACCTCTTAGTGAGTTTTTAAAAGTTGTCTCATAAATGTTTTCACCAGGCTCTAGGAATTCATCTGACCTCTTTGGAGAAGAACTCCTTGAAGGACAATATCTACCACACCTCAGGATTTGGAGCACGCTGCCTTTGAAGTAACCCTTTTATCTTCAATGGAGCTAAAGAGAACATTTAACTAATGTTTTAACTTGAGTATGTAAACTATAGACTTCAGAACTAAACTGGGGTTAAGATCTTGTTCAGCAAGAATAAAAGCAGAAAAAGTTTAAATGAGCAAAATACTAGTGAGCAAAGTACTAGTGAATAACTATTTTTTATTAAATATATGACTGATTAGAGACTCTGATTGTATGTGAAAAGTATTGACTAAACTTCAGTGTTAAACAGCTAAACTGATTAGCAATCAACTCACAGGAGCAAGTCAGGCAGCTTGTCTTTATCACTAAAGAGTGACATAGCATGGGGAGGTGACACTGCTGCTGTGTCACCCAGACTGGATACTTTTGACAGTCAGTTATAAGAAGAGGATAAATTATTGATACATCATTAAACAGTAGAATGCTTTGGGTCAGGAGAGACCTTAAACATCCCTACTTCCATCCCTGCTGCCATAGCCAGGGACACCTTTCACTGGACCAGTTTGCTCAGAGCTTCATCCAGCCCGGCCTTGAACACTTCCAGGGATGGGGCACCCATAGCTTCTCTGGGAAACCTGTGCCAGTGTCTCACCACCCACACAGGAAAGAATTTCTTCCTAGACCTATTCTAAACCTACCTTCTATCAATTTAAGGCCATTCTTACTTGTCCTACCACAACATGTCACTTTAAAAAGTCCCTGTCCATCTTTCCTTTAGTCCCCCTTTAAGTACTGGAAGGCCACCCTGGAGTCTTCTCTTCTCCAGGTTGAAACACCCCAGTTTCCTGAGCGTATAGGAGGAGCACTCTAACCCTGTGATCACCATCAAATTGATAACAGTTCTTTGCCACTGAAAGCTTGTGTGATAAAATTCAGTCATCATCTGATATCAGACTCTTAATGATGACACCCAGTTTTCCATTTCTTTGTAATATGTAAATTTGTATTTGCCTAATTTGAAAAGTAAATTAAACTTGTGAATATCTCTATCAAAATCTCCAGCAAAGCAAGCTACTTTTGACTATTTTTTTTTATTTCTATAATCTTTTTTAAGTAAAAAAATGTAAGAAATGTTCTAGAAATTTTGTTTTTTCTAATACTTTAAAATAAAATAAGGCTACAAAGTCTTTAAGGTCTTAATGTACCATGATGTTTTGCCAGATTAAAAACATTTATCAATATTTGAAATTAAAACAAGCAGGTAAAATCAGAGGCAACACTTGTTGACTTTAGTAAAGAAAAGGATAAAAAGAAACAGTCATTCACAAGTTAAACGCATCCTAAGTACCATTTATATGCCTAAGTCCCAATAAAACCAATAAAAGCTATAGCCATGCTTGAAATGAAGTGTTTGCTTCAGGAATTTTTTGATTGGGCTAATAGAAGGTACTTTAGCATATTTTCTGTATCTGTGGATTAATACAGATGTACTCAAACTCACTAATCTATAGCCTACTTCTTCTTCACTGAGCCTAATTCTCAGTGACCAATCAGTTAAAGAAAACTCTTAATGGGCTCTTAATGGGGGTCTGACAGGCTTGATCCATTGTTATTTACATTATGTTAGACTTAACTCTCAAGATATAATTATCTTAATTCTAGATTCGTATGTTTGAGGGTTTTTTCCCTCCAATTATATTTTTTTTAATTGCCTCAAAAAAAGGGTAAGAACAAAGATAACTTGTGGTGTGTTTTTCAGTTAATGGTTCATTCTGTGATCCCCCATGTTTAAGGTTCAGCCCAGATTGTTCCCTCCTACCCTGTTCTTACTCCTCCTGAAAGCCCTCCTTTTCTCGTCCATCTACCCTAATCCCTGCCCCTTGTTCCAGCACCTTCTGTGTCAACACTTTTCTATGCCAACCCCCTACCCTGGAATTCCCCTAATCCCTGATGCCCCATTGGTTTATTTGAATTTCTCTCCTCCCCCTACTTCCCTCATTGGTTTGTTCTCTGCAAGATCCTGCCTTGTACTCCTCCCCGATGATCTCCTGATTGGTCCAAGACTTGTATTCGTGCCCTGAACCCTCCCTGTATATAAATTGCTGTACCCTTATTGTTTTTGCATTTTACTCTTGGCTCTTTTTTTGTGGAATTTGTTTGTGAATAAAACCTCCCTTGAGACCATATGAAAAGCCTCCTTCTCGTCCCTCACTTCCACTTTGTACGCCTTACTGCCACTTTAGTGCCATAGAGCAGCAGCTCTAAGCTGTGCCTCGGATCACTCTGCTTTGTCCCACTCTTGGCATGGAGCCATGGTGGCTGAGCTAGCCTGACCGAGACTCCGGCACTTTGTCAATAACTTATTTGCCTTATTTTAAGGTCAGGGAAAATTGGATCCGTTAGTGCAGATCTCACTGTCTGTTTACTCAAAGGTAGTTCTTTTCACCAGTGCAGCATTCCAAGGTTTTTTTGCAGCTGCTGGAAAATCTGGTTTCTGTTGCTTTGACTGTAAATGGATATTTTTTAAACTACGTATTTAATGTTTTAATTACAATAATGGAGGATTTTGTAATTTGTGTTGCCAGTAACTGAACATGACATGAAAAGGGGAATTCAGGTATAGTCACTTGGTTATTAAAGGACACTCCATCATATTATAAACTCTCCTTACAGAATCCCTCTAACAGAGTTTGCCTCTCACTATTTCATCTTTGAGGGATCACCAGTGTGAGAGAAATCATATTTATATCAACTTGATGTATGAGTGAGGGATTACAAAAAGTGAATTTCTGGAGCATCTAACTGCCCTCACCACTGAAATGGATGCTCTGGCTCCAGATTTCTATTTCCATCTGTTGAACTGCTGCTATAATAAAGAACTATTTACAGCTGAAGATAAATTCTCTCCGTGATAGGGTAGGGATAGAGAACCTTCTAATGGTTTGGTTTTCCTTGTTATTCCTAACTTTTCCATGTGTATGGACTAGATACAGCCTTCTGATAATCAGGTCAGTAATATACAGACAGTTGTGATAATCGTTCTCACTTGACTTTTCTGTATTTATGTCTTACATTAATAAGACAAGTTAAAAACCTGGAAAGTTTGAGGGATAAGATTAGAGAGAAGAAACCATGAACATTAAGGAATGTAGGAAATATGTAGGAGGCAGAGGAAGAATCAGGAAAGGACAATACCAGCTGGAATGAGCTGTACAGGAAAACACTTGGTTAGAGTGGGCAAGAAGTGATGGCACCAGGTAATGCTTGACTTGAAGGAGAAAGGAAAGGAAACAAGGATGAAGAATGAAAGTTCACTAGAGAAAGGCCATTTGCTTGCAAATGTTTGTATGATGTTTACATATCATTGCAGTAGAGTATGGAACACCAGTAATAAGGGCCTACCTTAATTTCTTACGATGTTTATTATAAGCAAATTGCACCAAATACAGTGAATCTGTACTCACTGACAGGTCGGCAAGGGTTTTCCCATCATTAATTCACTATGGAAGAGTAACATTGATGCAGATTATAAGATGAACTGGGGATTTTAAACTTCACATCACTGCTAAGAAAAAAAAATACAAACCTGTTATGGATCTGTGAAATGCAGGGAATCTGTCATTGTGAGTTCACCGAGATGCCTGTGACCCATGTTGTTTTTTAAAAGTCACTGTCCATGGCAATCAAAGTATGTTAGTTTTTTAACGGAAATTTGAAAAACCACATGTTATTTGCTAATTGAATTTGATCATACATTAATTTTGTATTTTTTATATTCCCTGAATTTTAGAATTGCTGTTATCCTCTTTAACAAACTGGTATTTAAGCATCACTTTGCAAGTAACTGTTTATAAAATAATGCTTATCTAGTCTGTAAATGTCATTTTATGGATGTTGTTATCCAAGTGAACCTTAAAACCCTCAGAGCTCCAACAATCTTAAATCATCTCTGAAAAGTACAGGGTCAGCTATTTGGGTAAAAGCAAATGCAGTTGTTTAGCTACTAAAACAAATATATTACAGTCAAATGTTGAACTGATTTTTGAGTGAAAAGTCTTTCTGCCAAATAAAAAAAGGTATTACTTTGGCTTTAACGGGAAAGTAAAAAATATTTTCTGTTCAGTTTGGTTTATGTACATAATTGGAACAGCTTTTAGGCACCCGTGTTCTGCAGGCCAAAGCTGCTGGGAGACAATGACCTACTGCAGTGTGACAGGTAGCCTGTGCCATGGAGATGAAGGATTTCTCTCCCTGCAGAAACTGGTTTATGGGATAGGTGCAGGAAAAAGTTTAAAATCACCTGTGATACCTGGATACACCTGCAGTATAAGCTCCCTAACCTGTCCCCAGGAAGTGAACATGAGAGCTGTGACAGACACATTGAAATCTTCCCACCTGTAAATTGCCACATTATAGGGAAGAAACTTTGGAGAGATCAAGGCAGTTTGGAGTGGAGTGCATCTCTGAAATGGAGAAGAGGTGATGTAAACTCACACCCTTAGTTACAACACACAGAAATTTGGGAATTAATCTGTAAGGGAAACTACATAGAAACTCATTCAAATGACAAATCTTGCGTGCTTGAAATTCTTCATTTCTCCTGTTTCAGTTCAAAGCCTGGCCTTAAGGCTCACTTAATAAAATATTTTATTTCTTTATCATTAAGTTTTAATCAGGGTTAAACTGGGAAGCTAAAGATGTTCTGCTTTTACATATATATAAAGTCCTAAGACAGCAGTGAGTGGGCTCACCCTGGTCTACATTGCTGTGGCACTCCTGGAGGGACTCAGTGCTTGAGAAGCCCCCGCAGACATGGTGAGCAGTGCAGAGGAGACATGGGGGCACATGAACAGTGACATTCCAAATAGGCCATGGACAGACAACGGCAGAAAAGGGCTGTGCTGATTTTGCATTCATTGGCATTTCAGTAGGGAGGGAAGTTCTTTTTTCCTGAGAACTTTTTCTGTGACTTGATGGGACCAATCTGAGGCTGGTTTGAGTGTTGACAGCCCGGGAAACCAATTGGGGCACTGGGCCCGCCTCTGTAAATTCTCATTTTGAGCTGAGCAAACCCCAGGAGCTGTCTTTATCTCTTCTGGCCTGAGCACAGGTAACAGGGCCAGCATCTGGGAAGCCTGGGGAGTTGCCAGGCATGTCCTGGCAGGGAGCAGGGGAGGCCGTCGGCAATGAGTGCTGCAGCTGGGGCCCAAGGAAGCTGATGAGATCCTGGCCATCCCACCCCATCCCTCCCAGAGCGGCTGCTGCCATACTGGCCTGGGCTCCTGTTATCCTGGCCCTCCCTTCCCACTGTGGCCTGAG
>VXBU01015717.1:211885-223084 GCA_013400315.1 Bombycilla garrulus | reverse complement strand
AGTCAGGTCCCAGATGGAAGGAGAAATGGGGAGATGCAATGAATTTAGGCTGGAAATCCTTTTGTAAGCTATGGGGATGGACTGATACACTAAATATCCTTATAAGCCATGAAGAAAGATGTGGAGGGGTAGAGTGTTCAGCTTGTAGATCATGAGCAAACACATCTATGCTGAATAAACAGATATTGAAGTAGCCGCAATTCTATAAGAAGCTTGAACAGAGACAGAGAGAAGAAAGATGAGGGAAGAAGACCCAAGGGAAGAGGAAGAAGACCTCTGTTCCCAGAGATGATGATTTTAAAGACAGATGAAGAAAACCTCTGCTTTGAACAGCTCATCCTTAAAAGTAATACCCCATGCGTTTGACATGGCCCAGACGCACAGCTCTGAGAAGGCTGTGAAGATGGGAGGAGTTTCACAATTGCAGATTCCCAGGCGGTTGCTATTCATGAAAAGTGAAGCCACTAGAGAACTGGTTTTTTTTTCTTTCTTGTGGAAAAGTCCCTATAGCCTGACAAGGGGAGGCTCCTCTCCCTAGAGTGAACTGAGAGGACACATTCTTTCAGCGGTAACTGACTGAATAGTCTCTGTGCCTTGTCAGTGAGAAGGAGTTGAGGGTGTGGGAGAGGGGAAGAGAGGTGATCTGAAGGTTTTATTCTGAATCTTATTACTCTTTTAGGCTTACTAATAAAAGTTTTATTTATACCCTTTAAGTTTAGGCTTGTCTTGCTTTTCTCCTAATCCTATCTTGCAGCAGAAAATTAGGAAATTAAAATCGGTGAATCCAAACCACTACACAGAAACACACGGTCTTTCTGCCTAGTTTTGAACTGAAACCAGGACAAGGACTTTCTCCAATTCTGATACCCTGAAGGGTTAAAATATGGCTCAGAGCATTTCTTGGAGATGCAACTGGGTTATCCTTGTGTGTGACTGCGAAAAAAGCAACATGATAGTTTTAAAGTTAGGTTCCCTTATATATGTGTGTGTACTTTCACTGTAATGTCCAGGATTAGGTCTTTTACTGCTTTACAATTTTGTCCGGGTCTGGCACCCATCCTTTCTTTTCTTCTTTATCCTGTGTCCCTGGCATTTGCACCTGCCGGAGTCCTGAGCACACCTAAGCCATGGCTGAATGTTCCTCTATGCTGCACTTTCTCAAGGTCTTACTAGTCTTCAGTATGTCCTGAAAAACAAGCAATGCAGCCTTATACATTTATTATTAATGTTTTCCTTTTTAACTTTCATGTTACCAGAGAGTCCCTAAAGAGAGAAAAAATCAATAGGTGATTAAATTCTAAAGTGATAATTGTGTATCAGTACAAGTGCTAACACACAGGTAATCAGAAGCAGGAGCCAGACAGTTCTGTCTACGAATCCAGTCTTAACTTCTTGAAGAATACTGTTTTTCATTGAAGCAAAAATTCCTGTGAGATTTAAATAAGTATACAAAATGAAGAATTCTGTACGTTTGCCTCATGACAATAGCACCATGTGGTGACCTTTCTCTTCCCAATAATAATTTTTTAGTTACAATAGTGCATACACTAATCATTAATTTCTTCATCTATTCCAGCTCTACTTAGAAGTACATATACTACCACACTACACCCTCTGCCCCCCCAACCTATGATACAATACTTAAGAATAATTCTGTATCTGATCTAATAACCAAGATAGACTGTGGCTTTTGTGGGAAGAGAAAATTAGTTCAAAATTAATTTGTTCTCATCATGGATCAGCATAAAGACTGTCAATGTTATTCAGAAATTCAGATTTCTGAAGGATCTCTCACTTGTATACCACCAAGAATGCTGTGAGACATTAAATTTACAGTGTGCAAGAGACAAAGGCCTATTCTTAAAAGTGCATTGTATTATTAATAAAACATGACACACAGCGTTAAATCACATATCACCTTGTGTTTGAGATCATCACAATGGACTGTTGGCAGCAACTTACTCTTCCAACCTAGGCAAATTATGAATGGGAGCAGATATTTGCCCCATTTTACAGCTGGAGAAAACAAAGGACAGATAATTTTCAGGGTTTGTTTTTTTTTTCTAATAATTACCTGAAGTAATTATTAGGAAAGTGACAGAACTTAGAAATGAGAGTGGATTTTATGAGCATATTTTTTATCCCTGATTTCATTCAGGTGTTCCTCTGCTTGAAGAAGAACCCAAGCACTGACCTAAGCCTTTGCTTCACCATCATCTACAGCTCCTTTTCACACCATCCCAGGGCCCTGACCTTGCTCTGTTACACAGCTCCCCCATCTGCCCCTTCGCAATACTCGACGTGTTTTAAACCACATGCCCACATTTGCAGCTTTGAATCATCTTTCCACAAGTACAGAATGGAGGAGTGCGTGAACTCATTAATTTTTAGATTATTAGAAAGTCTTTATATTAATCTTCTCATCTTCTCCTCCCACATTCTCACACATATTCATCCTGGGGAGATATAGCAAGAAGCTATAAATATTCCATTTACTGATGACATACTTTAAAATTAATTTCTGAAAGCAATCACAAAATAGGAAAATCAGACTATTTAACTTCTTTTAGCATTGATAGGAAGACATTAGCCATTAAAAGAAGCTTTTCTGCAGTGGGCATGTGAACCTGTAAAAAATATTATTTTAATAGCATATTATTTAATGCCTGACAACAATAGGACTCTGATAGAATATGAACAATAGTAAATGAGCTCATTAGTTCTCAAAGTTTTTACACAAAGAATACCAAACTGTTTCAGAATGTTGATAAAAATACAAAAATAAATATATAAAAATATATAGTTTATCAAAAAATGAATCTTTATTGAACATTTGTGTGACTCAGAGTAAAAATCTGAGTGGAATAGAAACTGGGAAGCTCTTTTCATATCTATTAGAAATTCTGATTTATGAACAATAGAAAATTAAAGGATTACTTTATCCAGAACATTCAAAGGATGGGAGAAACAGCACCTTGTTCTTCCAACCATTTCTTTCTTTCCTGGTTTGGAGAAAGCGTGCTGTAGAAATGTGGTGGACTACAGCAGAGTTTATGCTTTATCAGGTGGTTGTGTCAGTTTAAATAATAATTAGTATGGTGGGTTTATTTTATTATTTTGCCATACTAGTAGTACAAAATGTCATTACTTCTTTATTTGAAGCATTTAGCTGCCATGGCGTAACAGCAACTTATCAAACCAAGTGGAGACATAAAAAGCAAAAGGCGGTACATGTAGGTTCTAATTCTCATAAATGATCTTTATTTATTAAAGATTGTGGTCTCTGTGTGCATGTGACTTTGAGGAATATCCAGCTAACATTTCTGACTCCTTCTTATTTGTGATCTCACTGGTTCATCGGTTGAGATCTCACTTAAAGGATGGGAAGAGGTATATGAGATCTCCTGCTCCTAAAAGAGCTGAATGCTGATTATGTCATTAAGATTTTATCTGTGCAAATAAAAATGAAGATTATGAGCCTTAGCATATTTTCCTACCCCTGCAAGTCTAAAATGGTACATCATTTTATGCCTGGTATTGAGCTAAATGCAAGGCAGAAAATTAATAAAAATGTTGACCTTCTTAAACCAATATTCCAGTTTCCAGTTTAAGCACAGCATAAGGGGAATTCAGAGATGATATTTCAGAATGGTCACTTTGCTGTTTCTTTTTGTCTTTATGAATAAAAAGTTTGCAGTTTGTGCTGAAAATAGAAAGTTTCAAAAATTTGTAATGATGGAATTATTTTGACTAAAGTATTAGGTGAGAGAGATGAAAGGCTTTCTCATGAGCAGATCAATTTTAACAGCTTTTAAACAACTAAATTGTAACCCTATTTTTATGGCAAATTATAAATGGTCTTTATTTCAAATTATCACTTGCTACTCTTAAATGACTATGCAGAGTCTTGTCCTTTAATGAGAACTTCATAAATTCTGAGTTAGCCATAGTAGGCCTCTGAAAGATGTTGGTTTAAAAACAAAAAAGATGTAATGAACAGTGGAAACACACTTAGGAAATAAAAATAATAATCTAAATCACTTAGTAAGTTATTTATCTGAATTGAATTTCCATGTCTTTTACTTTGTTTTGAATTAAAGAAAAGCTGAATTTTAAGTATGTGTTTATATTAATCCACATGCAGACATGTAAATCACTGATAGCTGTGAATGACAGGTACAATTCTCACATTCTGCTTGATTTTAAGGAAGTTTCAGTGTTTAAAAAAAGGTTGCTAAAACTGGTGAAAACCAATTTAGACATAAGAAACCTAAACATGCCTCTTTGTGCACTGATACTATTTTTAATCAGTGAAAAAAGTTGCATCAAGAAGAATAAAGATGAAAGTAAAAATGTTCATGAGTAGTTTGACCTTGTACCCCTTACCACGTGTAATGAATGAGACTCCTCTTACCGTGTATGATGAATAAGGACTCACTTGCATTAGCAGAGCCTCTTAGAGATGTCTGAGCTGGTTTGAGAAAAATTCTTCCAGACTTCTCCAAATGACTTACTTAATGGTGGTGAAAACCTCCTGTCCTTCATTTTTCTGTGTCACAAAGAGCGTCACTGATACTTACAGGAGCTATAAGAAGTTGCATTGGAGAGTCCAGCCCTTAGTTTCACATTACCAATATAATATCAACTGTCAGATCTGTTAAAATATCATAAAAAGAGCATGAACATTGTGAACTAAAAATGTTCAAAACAGATTTATGCACTTTATGAGCAAAAAAGCTTTTTGTTTCTAACTGATGCCTCTTCTGTCATAAATATTCCGGGAGGGTCATAAATATTCCAGACCCCGTACTTCTAGCACACATAATCTATACTGCTTTTTAGACACATTAATGGCTTGGCTGCATTTAGGTAGAGCTTTCCCAGGACCTCTTCAATCCCTGGAACCATAAGGAAGGCTCTCCTGCAGTTATGGCGAAAGACAGAGCTGAGCTCAAACACAGAGGACAGTTGATGTCTGAAATGATGGCATGAGATGCAGCTTTGAAAGTATTAGCATGGGATGCAGAGACACAGACAATGATTATAAAACCAGTTAGAGTAAAGGGAGCTTACAGGTTAAAAGGCTTAAAAGTCTATTTTACTAAAAAGGGGATTTTTCTTTGTATTTTACAGAAAATAAACTTATATATTAGAAAAATACAAGCAAAAAGGAAAAGAGTCTACTATAACCATGATCACATTTTTCTGCAATATTTGAGATGCCATTGCTTCTATAGCATGCTGTAATTAATCCTTTCAGGCTCCCCTGTCATGGTTGTACAACATAACTACGGGTTGTCCATCACCTAATGACTTCTGCAGGTGAGCAATTATTACAATAATTAATACCTAGAAAAATTACCAGGACAACCCTATACTGTTATTTATAAAGAAAACTTGCTAGTTATTGTGTAAATTTTGCATTGTCACTCAAACCCCATACTTGTATTACTTCTTTCCTGTATCAAAATTATCTGCATACTATCACATCCTGCTAAAAAAGAGCATAATTATTCCAAGGTTATTCAAATAAACAAGTATTTCAGTGTAAATGATATTAGAAAGATCATTTGAGGTGTGCCAAAATAGAAAATGCAATACTTTATACAAAACTGCAATAACCAGATTAGCTTGGAGCAACAACTGATAATGGGAGAATATAAATAAATTGCATATCTGAGATACAAAAGAATAATATTTGCTGTTACATTTTTTTATAAATGTTGCATACAGCTATAATATGTACAGAAGAGTAAATGGGTTTATCTTCTATATTTTGATTTCCACCAACTCGTTCAATTATGCTTGGAATTTTGCAATATTTCCTTTGATCCTCTTACAGGTTTTGCATTTCATAATAGACAGAAAGAAGAGACAAGAGAAAACAAAGCTATTATTCTTGTCTAACATTCAAGGGCTACTGTTTTAATTGAAAATTAACTAATACTTACGAGCTAATACTTTAAAGAAAACTTACCCACCTTTTCTTTATTCTCCCAGACTCTGGCTTGTGTTGAGGTATGAGCTCCACCACAAATATTCACAATTCTCTGAGTAACTTAGTTCTGCCTTCTTTAAAAATATCATGCTACTGATAAGAACTTAAGTCCTTGAAAACTTACAACCTCAGCCAGCATTTGAATTCCAACAATACGATAGGAATCTAGGACCAGCTGGCTTTCCTTCCAATCCAAGGAGATTTTATAAAACAAAACATATTTCTTACACTTAAGTACTGAGTGTGGTAGTATTCCTCTCCCTTTTGCCTTTTTAAAGTTAGCCCCCCCTCTGAAAATAGAACCAGAGTCTAAGACAGCCTTCAACAACAATTGTTGTCTGAATTGTCCCTGACCACAGGACAATGACAAAAAGATTTGGGATTCCCAGCATGAAAGGTCAAGCACCTGAATACTCATGTATGCAGAAGGATGGCACCTCTGCCATGTATCTTACCTTTGTGGGCAACATCTTAAGAATAGTAAAGGAAATAGAAAAATCATAAGTAAATCAACGATTTTAACTGGGACATCTATATATTAATGCAGTGGTGGGAAAAATGCAGATGGTCTAAAGATGATCCTCATAAATATTTACCACGCTCAGGGAACACAGCTACAGGTATATACCAGTTGAACCTTTGTGCTTCAATAGCAGCTGGTAATGCTGCCAAACACAGAATGTGATTTACATAACTTTTTTTTTAATGAATTATGCTGGCAACATTTATTATGTTCCCTATGAGACCTATCAGTATATTCTTGTATTTCTCAAGCTGAATGGATCTCTGGGGATTCAGAAGAGATACAAGCTCTTCCCTACTCATGTTCAGATTGGGGGATTATTTCGCTACACAGAGATTTTTCTAACTATATCTCTCAGCTGACCCTCAAGTGATAGCACAAAGGAACAGCAGATATGTGCACAACCATATAAATTAAAATTAGATTTTGCTTGGAGCTATTTAAGAAATCACACATAAGGCACAGGAAGTGTGAATATGAAAGTATAGGAGCCAGTCCTGTCTATCATGCCCTGCACAGTCGAGCTGTGTGTTGGATAGTTTTTCCATCAGGACAAGTCTTCTTTATGACAGGGAGACTAAAACAGCTTTTTTTCCCATACCAAATTGCCCCTGTTACCCAGTGATTTTAATGGGATTTAATTAAGGGACGCAGGAAGTTTCACTGCTCTTACTCTACTTTTGGGGGTTTTTGTGTTTATGGAGGAGGCAGAGTTTTAGCAGTTTAGGCTGTCTGGGAAGAATCCCCTGTGAAATGAAACTTGCATTTCCCACTTTCCCAAATTACAGTTCTCTAAGGGTTATTTACTGCAGCACAAATGAGGAAGAAACCAGATAAACCCACAGAAAAGCTAGCATTTGCAACAAAGTGCATTTCTAAGCGAAATCAAACCAAGCATATCTTTGAACAGAACTGTGTTTGAGAACAGATCTGTATATTTCTCTCTGAGCAATAAGATATATTTATACAGCAGTTTATTAATAATAAGCACCAACCTTTTATGCTTATTCTTATCCAGTGTAACTCACTGATGTTCTGTTATTTAACGCTATAGAATTCCTTTCTCTCTGAGCCTTAATCATATGAGAAATTAGATTGAATTTGCATTTATACAGCAAATTTTATGATGTAAGTTTCCTAATATACTTCAGCTTGATACTGAAGTAAATTGTATTATCTCTAATGGGTCATCAGTTCTGAGGTTTAGTATTTGATCTTGCTTTATTATCTTCCCTAGCTGTATTCCATACCTATTTTTTTCCTAAAATGAGGATTATTGATTTACTCATTAAATACTGTCTGTTTGGTGTGAATTTTTCATCCAAGCAGTATGATGAATCCCTTTTAAAATAATGATTATATGCTGCACAAGACTTGAAATACTGTCTTACTGAGATAGTTTTCAATGGATTGCAACTAAATACATTGTATACAAAAAACATCTTGTACCCTTTCTGCAAAATGACATCCATTGATTATATCTCCTCAAAAATGGAACAATCAATAAATTATTATATTTCTTAAAATTAGGCTCATTTCAGGGTGAAGGATTATTTTCTTGGTTTCATTTGAAGATGGTGTTTCATTTCTGTACTACTTCAGCTTAAAAGACAACCTCATATCACAGAAAAGTGGTTAAAATTGAGAAATGTTTAAAAATTCAAGTTTTGTTATCCCAAAAGAAAAAACAAAACAAAACAAAACAAAATACAAACCAACCAACCAAACGATGACAAAAAACGTCCCAAAAAACCAAACAAAAGAGATTGGGTGAAATGAGTTTCCAGTAGTCCAACTTACTGGCACACTATATTTTCCAGCTACTTAAATTTTCAAACCCAGTGAGTGCATCTGGAGACCTGAAGTTTTTGTTATGAAGGATCTTTCTGATATTACTCCTAAATACTCAAAGAATTTTACTCAAAAGTAATTGATTCTGCTACAGAAATGTGTGCAATTTGTCAGTGGTGTCTAAAACTGAAGAAAATATTGCATTCAAATTCAGCAACAGGAAAAAAAAACCTATTTCCATAAACCATAGAAATATTTTCATAAAGTGTGTTGTTTGATTCAAGTCAATATATTTGACTTTATTGAAGCATACACAAATATTTTCAGAGCATTTAAACCTTAAACATTTTGAGATTTTATGCGCTGATATTCATCTAAGGAATCCAAGGTTTTACAAATGAAACTATGTGGAAATGAAGGAGAAAACCCATCCACATGAAGATGGTGAGGAACAGCCTGTGGAACAGCCTGTGCTTCCTCCAGCCCAGACAGCTGTCCCTGAGCAAAAGAATAAAATCCTGAGCAACCTCCTTTGAATGCTGGGGGAGATGGAGACCACCTGAGCTCCCTTCCAATCTAAATTATTTTATGATGTGATGTTCAACGCGTAACTATCATATTAACAAGGCAGCTTCAGACTACATGTTTCGTGGCAATTCTAGTCAGAAGGCATTTAAGTATGAGTGACACACAAATTTACCAAGTCTATAACTCTTTTTAGCACATTTGTTAGTATGGAGGTAGTAATTCTTCTCAAAGCCTGTTACAGGCGGAAAATACAAAACTATTTAGTTAAAACCAGCCTGAACTAGAGGTTCACTATATTAAGAAAAAAAACCACTGAAGTGTCGGTAGGAAATGTTACCTTCTCAGTTGTACTTAACAACTCTTCATGTGGCCAAACCAAATTAGTATTCAGCTTGTAATTATCTTGCCACAGTGCTATGGAGGTGTGCATTATTCACTTTTGGATACTGTTGTCATGAAATAAGGGAAGCAAAATCAGTAGTTCTTGCAATCTAATCCTGTGATATTAATTGCTAAGAATGTGTGACTGGCATGGTTTTCATTTGTTTCTCAGTGAGAGTTATCTTACCAGCTGCCAATGAATACCTGATTACTGGAGACAGCCTCCAGATGTTCTTCTATCTTGAGTTGTTTGTGTCACTAATGGCAAACAATTCTTCCCCTACACGGGCTGCATTTTAAAACACACTCTTACATTTCTGTTCTCATTTGTTTCCTTCATGGACCAGTGGAGCCTGCTTGCTTAGCACAGCAGAAAGGAAGTTGCATAGGACATTCAAGTTAAAAATCATTAGTGTGGCTTTAAAAATGATGATATTTTAAAAAATATTATCCAGAACATACACATGTAGCAAATAGTACTTTAATCTCTAGAGCACTGTAACATCCTTCTTTGTTTTCTTTTCCCTGAATGATGAGATTCAAAAACAATCTTTCTCTAAAACTCACCTCATCAAATGTGCCAAAGTAAGTCTTTTATGAAAAATGTATCAGTAAGTGTTTTGAAGTTACAAAAAATCAATATGTACATGGTTGGGACACCAGCCTGCATTTCACCATTTTATGTCTAGTACTCTTATTAGTAACGAGCCATGCCACTTTCCACCTTTGTTTTTTCTTTCTTCCAAAAAGCTTGTAGACAAGAAAAACACAAAAAGACTGAATGGGGCTGAGTGGTGGCTCCTTGAGTTTCTGAGGAAAACAGCTTGGAAATCCTCTGTTATTGCAGAGTGATGTGCACATTCAGAAGAAAGAGGGGACTTTCTGTAGACTTCAGTAAGCACTGCAGCCAGAGAGGAGCAGAATCTCCTTCATTCCTGGTCTTCTTCTGGCCAAAAAAAATGAAAAGCTGATTATACTTGCCACTGCATCTGCCAAGCACTGAGACGATGAAGAGACCTATTAAGATATGATGTAACATTTCTTTTCAAGAAGAAACACAGGCACACTTATAAATGTGGTCACTGCAAGTAGAGAGTATGTATGTGTTGTCACTGCAACAAAATAAAACATCAAAGCATTCTATGTTGTAGGACAAAAGGGTTGAGACTGGAAAGACATAAAAAACATCCTGGATCAAATTTCGTTTTTAAGTGACAAAATTGTGGGATTCCTTATGTGGAATTCCAGTTCAGGACATCACAGAGAGACATTGCTCCATACCATGATGATGAGATAAGCTTCAGGAGTCCAAATTAAATTTATTCATAGCCAGTTCAGGTACATTTGTTTTTATGTCTTTTAACTCAAAAAGCTTTTCTTGCTATATAGTGGTCACTTTGATGTTCTAACTAATATCAAGCTCTAGTCATGTTGTGCTGGTTTGAGATTGATTGACATTTTGGTGGGCAGGAAAATAGCCACCCCTGGAAGTGAGGTGTGCCTGTGGATTTCCCATGAGCCCAGTGCAACACCAATTGTGGGCCAAAATTTAAAGACAGACAGGGAAATGAGCCAATCAAAAGTGAAATTCATCTCAGTAGGATATACATTTGGTATAGGACTGCCCAGGAATCACTCTCTTTTGTTTCCAGCATTGAACAGGTAGAGATGCGGGCTGTGCCCTCAGCCCGGTTCCCCCCCCCGAAGGCCACAGAGGCCCACGGGAGGGGGAGGCCGGGGCTGGGCGGTGGCAGGAGCCCCTTCCGAGGGAGCTGTCCCGGCAGGGAGTGGGGGAAGGATGGAAAGGATGAGCGATGCCCCGTGCCCCGGCCCAGTTTCCCCCCAGTGTCTGGTGGGGGGGAGATTGGGTCGTGCCGGGCTGGGCCTGCAGAGACCCCCCCCAAAAAAAGTGAACTGTCCCAGCAGGGAGCAGGGGGAACGAAGACACAGGCTGGCCCCAGCCTGGCAGAAGAATTTC
>VXBU01015717.1:183130-211557 GCA_013400315.1 Bombycilla garrulus | reverse complement strand
TTCACAATGGCAAATCCGTGGGCGAGCCGTTTGTGAACCGTGTGGCCACAAGAGGACTGGTATTCTTGTGGAGGTTCTATGGCAAAGCAGGAGGGACTCTGCTCTTCCTGTTGGATTGGGGAAATGATTGTTCAAGGGGTGGATTGACTGAAAATCCTAGGTTTTGACTTTTCATGTGGTTCGGTGGGAGAGTGAACAGTAGGTGGGGGGAGGATGGATGTTTTGAAAGTTTCCTTCTGGTTTCTGGGGTTTTTTTTCTTTCTTTACGGTGTTAGTTAATAAAATTTTTTCTCTATGCTTTAAGTTTGGGTGATTGTGCTCCTTTTTTGGTCCTATCTCACAGCAGAAATTGAGAAAAATATATCTTCATGGGTGCACTGGCCTTGTCTGGTGTCAAACCATGACACATGTATATTTTTTATTTTGGTAAATTAAAAAAGGCAATTCAGTGTCATTCCTATTCTGATGATTCTCACAGTTCTTCCTCAAACTCTTAGGCTATAACTCATCCTTCTTGAGTGCCAGCAGTGATAATCAAATTGAGGTCTCTTTGATGCCTTGAACTGTAACTCTGATACACTTGTATCTCTATACAATGATCTACTGGTCAACTCATTTTCTCTTCCTAAATTGTTTCCAAAAATAATCTACCATCTTACAATAGTAATTTCTATTGTCCCTCAATTCTTGACTTTGTACTTTTTGTTATTGAATTTAATTTTCTCCTTGCCTTGTTTCCCATTTACTTTTTCTCCTCCAGGTGCCTTAGCCAGAAGCTTTTGATATCATTTAGTTTATATATCTGAGTGTAATTAGTTCCTCTCTAAAAGGAAGACCTAGTGAAGAAAGACTTTTAATGGAAGAGAAATCAGATGAGCATCCACTAAACTCATATGAAATAGATAACAGAATCTAATAAAAGAGGAGATATGTTCAGGCCACAGGAACAACAAACAAAAGAAAAATCACACAGAAAAATTGTGGGATTAGAAAACAATCTGCAATCCCAAGCCAGGACAAAAGATTCAGAACTCTGAAATACTGTGAATTGAGAAATAAAAATAATAATTTAAAAAAATACAACAAAAAAACCCAACAAATCTAATTAATCCAAAATATGGTTTTAAATTTCAATTTTTTAAATTTCATTTTCATATTATTTATACTGAAGTTTTTTGAATTTATCCTAAATGACCTGACTTTGAGAAAATTGTGATGAAAAGACTGAAGTATTTCCCCCAAGCCTAGTAATTATACAATTCTTCTTGGAAGTTTCAGAGCTTCTACAAAACTNAAAACTATTTTCACACATTCACAGAAGTCTTACCCAAAAACATTTTGGCTTGTCAACAAGCACAAATGTAGTTTCTTCAAAAAATATAGCACAGAGCTAGAATCTCTGGAAGAAGATTTGTTTTCATTGCCCAACACATCACAGTCCTGTGATAGTTTTATTATTTCCCAAGGATGAGTCCTAATGAACACAGAATAAGCTGCTCACACATCTCTTCTCAGTCACAGTATGAAATTTAGTCCTTCTTTTTAACCCAAAGAATTAAAATTGCGTAGTGGCCCACTGAGACCCTAAATGAAATCTATATTTAAAAACATTTCCTTTGCATTACTAGCAGTGGCAGACACAGCAATTTATTTAGGATCATACCTGTGAGATTCCAGCAGCTTCTGGAAATTGTTGGAGTAAATTTTAGCAAACATTTTTGTAATACATTTTTTTTTCTCATTGTGGAGACTCTCAAGCTGAACAAATACATTATTAGTCTGGTGTAAGTTTAAGTGGGTACTTAATAAAGCAGCCAAAGCTCCACAAAGATCATGGCAGTCCTATAATTCTAATTTAGTTTGAATTGGAAACCTCCTGCTATTTCCTGAGATATTTCTCTGTTATGTCAGTGATATAGCACAGCTAACACTGGACCAAAATCATTAAGTCTGTAGGCACAAATGCCATTAAATGCATGTGTCAAAACACACACACACACACACATATATATATATATATAGTCTGTATTGCATGCTGAAAGTGAGCCTGCTCCATACCCAGACAATTACTAACATGCTCATTTAGTTAATTATGTACTTAATTCAGGGCTAGACTGCCAAGGGAAGGATGGTGGGTTGCTGTGCTCAGTGCTCCTGGGTGTTGCTGCCTACGGGGATCCCAAGCATGCTGGACATCAGGGCTCTGCCTACAGTGTGTTGGTGCCAGCCCCTGAGGGGACTCTCACTGAGTCAGCCAAAGAGTGGCCTGGGCTCAAAAGCAGGAAATGCCAAAAAGGTCGCATCCCACAGGTTAAAACTGTGCTCAGTTTTGAAGAGAGGTGCTGCCTGCAGCCAGGTTTCACAACTGTGGAGCTTCAAAAGCTAAAAGGAGAGGAGTTACTTCTATACATGCTGCCTCATCAGTACGTATGTCTCACAGAAGAGGCAAGAAGACAGTCTCAGGTCTAACAAAGCAAAACAGATATTTAAGCCCACATCCTGAAATTCAGTATGAGTGGGTTGAAGGCCAGTGACCACTAACCCTAAGCTCAGGAGCTGAACTACCTGCACTCCATGGTCCAGGAAAATACAGGAGACTGGAGGAAACTGACAGTAGTGTTACCAAGGTGTGAGAAAGCACGTGAGCTGGATCCCCACAAGACACAGAAAAAAAATGCCTTTATTGAGAGAGAAACAATTGTTGGCTCAAGGTTTCAAAAGGAGAAATGGAGGCGAAAAGGTAAAAACACTGAGTGAAAAGAGCAGTGAAGGGTGGCATTTCAGTGGAGATCACCCTTTCAGGTACAAGAAAGCTGCAGAATAGTTCAGAGTACAAAGTGCTAAACATATGTTTAACAGCATCTCTTGGGATTTACCATCAATAATTACATAGTCACAGAGAAGGGCAACTACTGTGTTTGGTGAACGTTTGCAGTTGCAAGAGTCATAAAAAATTTACACAAATGTTAGCTTGAGATAATTGAAGAAGTTATTTAAGACTCTGAGTTTCCTCTCTTTACAATGGGTGCAAAATATCCATTCCATGCAATGTGTGTTATTTTTGGCAATTGTTCTCTATTCCTTAAAAAAACTGGAACTATTGCATTAATTCAGCATATTTTCCAGTGCAAACCAAATGAAGGTTAAACTTAACTATTTGCAGGAGAGAGATTTATAAAACCCAAACTCTACCTACTCGGTGCATTGTGCTCTCAATTTTTTTTTTTTTTTTTTTATTTAAAATTTTACTATAGCAGAAGGAACAAACTTGATATGCAAAGCCAATAATTTATTATTAGTCTAATCTAGCTAAATAAATTACTTAATCCATTAATTATAAGAATGCTTATAGTTCAAAACTCATGCTGTTTAAGTGAGGTGTGCACAAACCTTCCAATATCTCCTCCTTTCTTTGGCCCCACCTGCATTCCTGCTATAAGCAATGGCACCACTGTATTGACTGGGCTACAAGAGTAGAGTCTGTATCAGCCCTGCAAGGCCTCTGAAAAATAGCAGCTTTATTCTCTTTTCATTTTTTCCCAGGCCATCCTATTAATGCTTTCATAATCCTGTGTCTTATGATGGCACCAACAGCTGCACTGGACTAGAATGAATAATAAATTAGATGAGGGTGAACAAGACTTGTCCAAAATTTGAGAAAAAACTACTCTATCACTGGCTTAATATGTACCTTTATTTTTCTGAATATCCACATAATTTCAATTACTAAAATATTTTTATTGATGTGCTTATTGTACAGAACTGCACATATTCAGCCTTAAAATCATTTACTGGCTTACCTTTTGGCAAATACTTCATCACTTTATCCACAGAGACATACAGCTACATATATATAAGATATATGAGAAATTAGCAGCCATGGAAGAATTTCTCTGGGAAAAAAGCGTGGATAAGCTTCATCACAGAACTCAGAAAAATAATTATTTGAAATTTTATTGATTTATGAGACAGATCTTCATCTAGGAATCACTGTTTCAACTCCACTGAAGCCAATGGAATTACATCTACACTTACTGAAGTTTCGCCCCAACACAGCTAATTGACTCGGCTAAGAGTCAATTGAAAAATCTTAAATAGCAATTACAGGTAGTGCTTCTAAGATTTTATTTCTTATAGAGGAGAATCTTGGAAAAATAACAAATGAAATCAATCCGTGATGAACTGCAGAGTGCAATTCATAATGCTGCAATGTAGAAATTCTGTGTTGCTGCACAGCATTGTGCTAGAATGCTCTACCAAATATACCATTTAAGTATAAAGGTTTTTCATGCTTGATGATGGCCCTTACCATGAGTTTTAAAGAAGTGGGGAGAGGGGTAGGGAGGGAATTAATATACAAAATTATACCACAAGCATACGAGACTGTTGTTTCTTTTCCTTTTTTCTCCCCTGTTCTAAAATGTGTGGATTTAAAGATTTAATTCCTGTCCTGAACATAAGAAATGGGATGGATGCAGCTTTACTGAGAAGCAGTGAGTGCTGACTGAGAAAACAAAAAAGCTCAACAGCTCCAAAAGCAAGCCAAGACTGCTTTTCCTCTGTGTAATGTCATAAGAGCAGGATGACAGAATAAAATGCTTTTCTCTTGGGAGTCCTCTACACAGCCCTCATACAGCATCTGCAGGCCCAGGTGCCTGAGGGATCTCACACTCTGCTTATTAACCAGCTTCCATAGTTGTTTCCTTGTATGTAATACGTGGTGGGAAAGTGGTTAGATACAAAGCTGAATAACAGAATTCTGTAGCAAATTTTTTTTGAAAACTAATCATAAAGTGGTATTTGCAGCTGCTTTCAAGCTCTTGTACCTTAAAAAGTTGTTCTGTTCTGGGTACCTCCCAAGCCTTCTACTTCACATCTTCATTCAAATATCTATGTTTTTGAAAACAGCATGAATTGCAGAATCACGAAAAACTCACATTGAAAGGAAACCCATAAGGGTCATACAGTGCAACTCCCTGCTCTGGCAGGAGTGTCCAGCACTAAGCTGTATCACTAAGAGCATCATCCAGACTTTCCTTGAACTCTGACAGGTTTGTACCTGTGACCAGTTCTCTGAGGACCCTGTTCCAGTGACCAGCCACTGCATCAGTTAAAAACCTCTTCCTTATGTGCAGTCTGATGCAGCTTCATTTTGTTTCCTGAAGTCTTATTGCTGGTCACTGGCGAGATCAGCAGTGCCCCTCTGCTGCCCCCCATGAGGGATCTGTAGAGGGTGATGTAGTTAATATCAGCCTGTGTTACAGCCAAAGTGTTGGACCATGTACAAAATTATGCTCCCAATAGCAGCAGCATTCCCCCATCCCCTTTTTTTGCTTTTCAAACCTGTTTCTTCTGATCTAAGAGATTCCTGGTGGGTATGCGTAGAATATGCTAAGTTGGAAGAGGCCCATCAGGATCATCCAGTCCAACTCCTGGCCCTGTGCAGGACACCCCAAGCATTTCACCATGTGCCTGAGAGCATTGTCCAAATGATTTTTGAACCAAGAAAGGTTAGGCACTGTGACAACTTCCCTGGGCAGCCTGTTCCAGTGTCCAGCCACCATTTGGGGGAAGAACCTTTTCCTGATATTCATCCTAAACCTCCTCTAATTCCTTCATGCTATTTTCTTGAGTCCTGTTACTGATCACAGGAACACAGAGATCAGTACGTGCCGCTCCATTCCCTCTCTGAGGATGTTGAAAACCACAATGACATCCCCCCTCAGTCTCTTCTTTTTCAGGCTGAACAGTCCAAGGGACCTCAGCTGCTCCTCACACAGCTTCCCCTCAAGGCCCTTCAGCATCTTGGCCCTCCTTTGAACACTCTCTAGTATTTTAATGTCTTTTTCTATAATGAGGTGCCCAGACTGCCCCCAGCACTCGAGGTGAGGCTGCCCCAGTGCAGAGCAGAGTGGGACAATCCCCTCCCTCGCCCAGCTGGCCATGCTGTCCCTGATGCCCCCAGGACAGGGTTGGCCCTCCTGGCTGCCAGGACACGGCTCAAGTACTTATGTTCTACTTGCCATGGACCAGGACTCCAGGTCCCTCTCTATGTTGCTGTTTTCCAGCCTCCTGTGCCCTGATTTATACATACGGCCGGGGTTGCTCTGTGCCAGGTGCAGAATCCAGCACTTGCCCGTGCTTGGTGATTGTCCCTCTCTCATTTGCTGATGTCTCTCTGCCTCTCTGTCCTTGAGGGAGTAAACAGCTCTTCCTTCCCACTGCAATGTCATCAGGATGATCCTCTGCATCATGACACTACCCCAAGATCAGCTCAGCTGGTTACAGCATGGTGCCAATAGCACCAGGGTTGTGATCCCTCTACAGGCCATTCCCTTAAGACCTGGACTTGATGATCCTTTTGAGTCCCTTCCAACTCAGAATGGTCTGGGATTCTGTGATTCTGTATGTCAGCATGACAGTATATGCCCTGTCTCTCAGAGTGAATCCAGGCTGCCCTTTTTCCACATTCTCAAAAGCATAAGTCTTCCTCAAACAAAAAATCAAACATAATTTTGATTGTCTTGGAGGTGAGTCTGTACGTTTGGAAACAGCAGCAGTTATGTGAGGTCCCTTCACTCCTCATCTGCTTACTTTGGATTCTTCTCTTCCTAGAAAAAGAATTATGCATTTGTTAGGCCATTGTTCTTCTGCTCTAGTTCCTTGCGTAGTTTCACAAACATATTTTTCAATATCTCAGTGGGGCTTGGTATCAAGATGTGGGAAAAGGGGGTGCTGTGAAATGGCACTATCACCAAGCCCATGAATGTATAACCTTTAGACATGCACATTTTTGACTGCTCTTCATTTTCTAGAGCACATATTACAATATTGTGGTCATTTTCATGCTGCTTCTTGAAAACCTCTCACAGTTATCAATGAACTATTTGTTTTGTTTATATTGGAACACTATTATAAAACATAACATTATATTGCAGTAAGGTTTTCCCCTATTAAGTTAGTTGAAGAGCATGTTAGTTCTTTGCAGCTACAGTGTTGATCTAGAAGTTTTTTCTATTTAATCATGCATTTCTGTAGAATCAAAAACATACAAAGATGAAAGCAACCTCAGGAGAGCACCATCTCCAATCCCCAGAATTAGGCAGAATGAATGATTTATAATTATATTCCATGTTACTCTTCCCAATACTAAATCTTACTGTACCATGGGAACCTCAGAACGAGTTTTGTTCCTCATTTGCTTACATTTTGTTATATATTTGTTATATACTTTTTTATGCAAACTATTTTCATGCTTCCTCCTAAATCAATGATAAAATTTGAATGATAAAATGTGAAAAACAAGTCTCTGAGAATTCTCTGCTAATTAGCAAATTCCTATCTACATTTATATTATTATATGACATTTTTAAAATAAACCTCAAAAATCACCACTTAGCAATTTTTTAGTCCATTAAATACACAGCATTGATTTTTTTATCAATTTATTTTCTTTCTCTTGAAGCTAAATGTCATATACAGCATAAAGAGAGTAACAACATGTAGTAGATTCAAATTGTACTGCTTCTAATTTAATAATAAAATATGATACTATCTGCTATATCTGTTATCAGTGTATTTTTCTTTTTATTCTAATTAGAAGAGGAGGATTTGCTTATCTCTTCAGCTGGCCTGTGGCAGTCAGAATACCCCAAGCTGGCAAAGGGCAAACAAGTGATCTGATTTGGAAAAATCATTCTAAATGTCAAATTTGTCATTTGCTTCCTCATATTCCAGCCCTGCCTTCTTCAGAGAGTAAGTAACAAGTGGCTGAGTCGATGCTGTAGAGTTGCTTGTTATTATAATTCTAAGGTAGACTTAAGCTATGAGAAAATGTGATGGAGCACATCACACCCTCTTGGAAGGCAGAGGAGTGAGGTTACTTTGTAGTTCAGTTTGCTGCACAGACAGAAAGGAAACTTCAAAACAAGAATCCATACATCAAAGACTTTTTACTTTAAAAAAAAACAAACATACACAATCCCCCTAAATCTTTCATCTGCAGTCTCACAAATGTGCTGTTCTAATCAAAGACACAGTAATGTATGTCCCTGTAAATAAAAAATTTGAAGACAAAAGGTTGTGCTGTGGATGGAAAGATGCTGAAAAATTCTGGTATCTCTAGCCATGGGCTAGAGACCTGTTCATGAATATCTCATCTTCACAGCAGATGGACCAGCAGCTGAATTGGCTCCATAGTTCCAGCTCTGAAGAATGCCTCAGAAGCAACCCTGCATTAATGACAAGGTCTGCCTGTCAGATATAGGCTCAAAAACTGTATCCATGAAATGAAACCTCAACCCTTTGCATTGGTAGATTAAATGTGGTTTTATTTCCTAGTTTTAAGTGATGCAAACATACCTAAAGGGGAGAGAGACTCTTACTGGTCACAGGTAATAATGCAGGGAAAGCAGGGCAGTGGCATCCTTCAGGGTACCTAAAACTGGGACTCTAGAGTGAAGTCCTCTTGTGTCAGGCTATACATGGTGAAGCTGGCTCTACTAATGGTGTCAGCAGTGTCAAAAACTAGGATTCACAAAAGATTAAATCCTGGTGAACTTTATCTGCATGATCTCTTGGAAACAGAGGGTACATGGCTTCAGGGAACTTGTATTTTCACAGATCCCCTTATCATGTGTTAAATTTCTGCATGAACACTATATCATAAAATTAATTTTTAATTTAGGCAGTGAATATTGAACACAGCTTGTTGCAAGAAAAGAAAAAGGACTCTTAGGCAAATAGTGTTAATCACCATAGATTCATAGAGCCAGTCACAGAATCAGTCACACAATCACAGAATGGTTTTGGTTGGAAGGGACCTTAACCACCATCTGGTTCCAACCCTCCTGCCATAGGCAGGGACAATTTTCGCTAGACCACATTGCTCAAACCCCACCCAGCCCAGCCTGGAACACTTCCAGTGTCTCATCACCCTCACAGTAAAGAATTTCTTCTTTATATTTAATCTAACCCTACTGTCTTTCAGCTTAAGGCCATTCCCTGTAGTCCTGCCACTACATACCTCTGCAAAAAGTTCTTTTCCAGCCTTCTTGTAGACTCCCTTCAGGTACTGGAAGGCTGCAATAAGGTCACCCCACAGCCTTCTCTTTTCCAGGCTAAAAAAATCCAAATTCTCTCACCCTTCTCTCATAGGGGAATCATCATCTTTGTGGTCTCCTCTGGGCTCTCTCAAACAGTACAAGGTCCTTCCTGTGCTGAGGACCTCAGAGCTGGACACGGTATTCCAGGTGGGGTCTCACCAGAGCAAGCAGAGGGGAGAATCCCCTCCGTCACCTGCTGACCGTCACACTGCTTGTGGTGCAGCCCAGGGCATGTTTGGCTTTCTGGACTCCAAGTGCATACTGCCAGATCACGTCAGTTCTGTCATCCACCAGCACCCCCAATCCTCTATAATAATGCTCTGTGATAATCCCCTATCAACTGTTCTCAGAATTCAGCAAAAATGTGCTAAAATTATCACATTGTTACACTAGATATTTGTATGGTCTGTTTATCACAGGTACTTGTGTTTGTGTGTCTGTAACACACCAGTTATATTTTCATTTACTCATGCAACCAGAGTGTCTGGCTGTCTTGCCAGAAATATGAACTTTGTGTGCCTGGAGGAATTAACTGCAATCCTTTTCATGAAGAATCCCATCTCTCTGGCAACACACAAGCTTTAGTTCCATTATCTAAATCTTTTATCTTCCCTTCTTTGACTGAAGGATAGTTTTTCATCTTTATATTTTTCAGTGAATGAAGTGCAGATGAAGTTCTCTTATGTGACAGAAATATTCCACCTTTCCTGTGAAATTGCCTTGAAGGCCTCATCAAGGACAACACCCTCTGAATTATTAGGTGCATATGTTAAAGATAGTCATTTGCATTCCATTAAAATAACACAGACCCTTCTGCTTAAACTTCTATCCTGTCCTTTGAATTTATGTGCAATGAAAACAGCTGTTTTGTAAATGTAATCATTATCCTTCTTTCTTAAAATAATTTTAAGAAAAAATATTACTTCTTTGATATTTGCTTCTTATGCATAAAGAAGCACTGTGCATTTTCTGCAAGTCTTCCTTTTAGGATAAAAATTCTTACGAAAAACTTCCTAAAACCTCAAGAACTGTAGTTATGTTGGATATTTCTTTTGGCCATTCTCTCCCTTTTTATATTAACATAGATCTTCCCCAGTCCTGAACTTTTTGTCACATTTATTGTTTTAGTTAGGGCAGATCAGAAGTACTGTTAGTACTAAACTTGAACCTTGTTTGCCACTATAGAGCTGGCAGTCTGTCACTCAAGAAATTCTGCCATGTGGCTTGGTTGCTGTGTGCACTGCTCTGAATGCATTTTCTTTACTTAGTTCCTCCACTTGCTCCTTCTTGCCCTCTTGCAGTCGTGCAGCTCCAGAACCTCAGTCCCAGCTCTCCCTGAAGTATCACTGTCCTTTTCCTCACACTCATGGACGTCAGTTCATTTGTCAAAATCCAAACAAGCTGTCCTGGCGGAAGCAAGTCAAGCTTTTGTTACAGGTCTTCCCCACTGTAATTAATTGCTTGTCTTTCTGGGAATAATGTCATGTCTTAAATGCCAGATCTTTGCAATCAGAATTCTGGCTTTGCGATGCATGCTTTATGCCGTGCCTGGCTGCCTTTTCTTGCCCATGCTACATATCACTGCCTCAACAAGCTGCTGAGTTCCTGCAGAGCCATTAAATCTTTGTGCCTTGTCTCTCCCTTTCTCCCTTCCAGGCTTGTAATAGCTGAATCACACAGCACGTGCACAGACAGTATGCCAAAGTCGGATTTCATGAAGAAAGGAGAAGAAGAGCATAGAGTGTATATTTTCCCTATCTAAAACACAATAAATTATTTTCTACTCATGGAGTGTAGGGTTTATAACCTAAACTCAATCTCAGAGAGCAAAGCAACCTATCCCTAACACTGTCTTCAAAATTGTCAAAAGCAGCAGCAGGATGGAATAATAAGCTTGCTATAATAATAGAACTCACTTTTCTCACAGTTACACTTCTTTTCCCATACAATAATTTATATCTGATACCATAATAATTATTAGTCATTATAATGGTTCGAATACCATTCACAAGGACAGTCAGAATATCTACCATGTGCAGAAAGGTATTTTGTGGGTTTTTTCTGATTCAGGACTTTCTTTAAAAATTGTTTTTTTTAAAGATTTGTGGATAAAACAAATATTCTTGCATTATCCTATTTTTCCCCTTCTCAAGTATGAAAAATAGCTTGCATGTGATTTTTCTGAAAATCTGTTTGTGCCAGACACCAGTCAAAGCAATGAAATGCAAATTCTGAGAAAAACTGCATAAAATTTTGGGCATGCTGGTTAGTTCTGTACAATTCATCTTTCCTTTATGCTGTAGACTGGGGCTGAGCTGCCATGCAGTATATGCTCCATCTTTGCCTATCTCAGCCAGCACTAGTATACACTTGCTTATCATCTTTATTGATAAAGTCTATCCATCATTATAATGTCATTATTTGTCTTATGATAAATTCCATCAAGATTGGTAGAGTATGATTAGCATTTCAACCTCTAAAAGAGACAGAAAGATCGCTTTAAGGCCTGCTGGTAGGTAAATGAAAATTCCAGAAATCTCATCTTGTGTATTGAAGGCAAAGAGGGTCCAACTCACCACAATAAGAGAGATGGCCACTGAGTAGGAAAGTTGCCAGGGACACTGAACATGAATTTTTCAGCTTTGTCACTCCCTGCCTATTGATGTCCATTGCATGCTAAATGAAACAACTTAAACAGTCAAAATTCAAGAATAAGAGCATCCTCATGAAGTCAGTTTGCCTTTCCCCTCTTTCTCTCACCCTTATTTTTATTGGATCTTCTGCTCTGGAAAAGGTGGGAGTCTCCCTCTGCAAGTTCTGCTTGGTCAAAGACACCAGGGTATCTGCCAAAGCCCTGAACCTTTGTACACAATGCCTTGCAGCAGAAGATGCACATAACTGGTAATTGTCATATAACATTTTGGCACACCAAGAACAAGATGGTCAGATCACCCTGGCCCCTTTCTCTGTCCAGACCAACAAGTTCTCTGTCCAGATCAGTTCATTTGCTGTGACTGTCAGTCAATTACAACTCTTGCTCTGAGCAAATATCAAACACTCTGCTCAAGAGATATTGTGCCTAAATGTTCTGGCTCACAATTACCAGCTTTAGTTATTAATTCTATGGTAGGTGAAGCTGAGAGATAAATTTGGTTATAGAAGATTTAACAGAGGTTATATTTATTAACCCTTATTTAATCATCTCAGCCAAGCAAACAGCTTTGATCTACAGCGTAGAGCTGTAGTTCAATATTTACACCTTGCATGAAAATATGGCATTTAATCTAATCAAGCTGGCCTGTGCTGAACATGCCACATTAAATGTTTGCTCTTCAAATCGGGAGTTCACTCATTCTGTCATTCTAATTCCCGGACCCAATTTGAAAATAGTTTGCATTACATGCTATCTTGCAGCTTTATGTGTTTGCCTATCAAACACAGGTTAAATGACCTTGTTGTGTGAATGTGACATTGTTAAAATCAAAGAATAAATGCAACAGTATTATCTACTTAAAGAAAAACATTGCTAACAGCAAAAAGACAAAATACCTCTCTATTCATAACAGTTCTTTTACTACCAAAAAAAATCTTGCTTTTTGTACTTCTGCAGAACATTAGCAGGTTGTGTGCTCATTGTAATTTTTTCTTGTCCTACTCTAGTAAAATCTTTTAAACAGTAGATTGAAAGATGAATAAACAAATGGGGAGACAGCAAAAATAAACAGTGTAGAGTTAAAATCTCTAAAAATTTTAGTCTAAACAAAACAGTGAAGCCTGACTCTAATCTCACACAAACCAGTTCCAGCAAAGCAGGAGCAATTCTAATGATCTTGAAGGAGGTACAATGAATGAGATCACAATTGAAACCTTATTTCCTCACTGCTTCTTGTGTTTCTTGTACTGGAACTGGGACATCAAGGAAACAAACCAACCAATATGTCCCCCCTCTAGCCCCCAAGTCCCCCCCAAAAAATACAGTAACACAGTGGTATCAGAAAGACAGAACTAATAAGAAATTTGCAGAGTTAATTTTAAAACATCTGCATTTTTTACTCATGGTAAGTTTTTAATACAGGCTGCCCTCATAAAAGAACAACACCTGTGGTTGTGGAAAAACTGAACTTGTGTAGAGAGACAGAATTGTGCTAGTCAGCACTAGAGGAATATCTCTGTGTTTCAAATGTTTCTTCAGAGGCCTGGTGACCACAGCAGGTGACAGAAGTTATGGAAAGGTTGGGACATGGCCATAATGACACCGTGCTATGCTGTGGGATGAAGCAGCTCCTGGGCCCACCACAGGTGCTTCCTGTATTCTGTGAAACTCTGCACCATAGACCCATCCTTTGGAGCAGATCTTATACTTTCAGCCCCACTTTGCTCTATTATGTACAACAAAACACATTTCTGTAATTCTTCTTCTGCATACATGCATAACAATATTAATGTAATTTTTTTTTCTTCCAGTACACAGTGTATTACTGTTTTCCTCCCTTTTTTTTTTTCTTTTTTTTTTTTGGAAATATATATATGTAGCTACATACGTACACGGTATCATAAACGGTTCTGTCATTGACAGAATAATGCAAAGATATTATAATAGTAAACCAGATTACTCATTACAGAAGGAAAATTCAGTGATTTTTCCACACTCACAAAAGCAGAGCAAGCAATAGACATCCACACTTCAATTCACTTGCCCTAACTTAGATACCTCAGAGTTTCAATTCTGGAATCAAAGCTACTCAGCCTATGTTCCTCTTAGGGACAATGGAGATAAAATATCAATTAAAGTAGCTTTCATTTCATCCTGAAATAAGTCATGTTCTGGAGGCCTAATTCTCTCCATCCAGTATAAAGGTAACATAGTGCTTCCAGTTCATCCATAGATAAATTTATATATTTTAAGTGATACGGACTCACCCAGGCCTCCTGATTCCTATGCTATACATTATATAGTGGTGTGTATTGGATACAGGGAGACCTAGAGAGTTTGGTTGATGTTTCTCTATATTTTTCCATTGCTTCCATTGTTATTTCATTCTCTCCTTCCTTCTCCTTACAAAATACCTGGCTGTTAAACATGATGAACTGTTTTATTGTTAAGCATTTAAGAAGAGATAAATGATTGTTTGAATGTTAATGCCCCAAGGTAGATCAGAATCTTAGCACTGTTAAATGGTTTCTGAGCCACTAGAGCATAGCGTCAGTGCTATAAAGAAGCACTCCCTGATGGATTGTTAGCAATACTCTAACTCTTTTCAGGACAATAATATTGACTTCACATTAGATAAACATGAATCTTCTAAACAAGAGGTGAATACACAGGAATCAGCCTCTTTGTGTCTAGAAGCTAAAAGGTGGCAGGACACACTCTATAGAGTTTAATTTTAACTGTAATTAGCTTTTGCAGTGAAGTGCAGTAAGGTAACAAATGAGGTACAGTGCTTCAACACAGGACTAAAGAGAGAATGGAGGAGGTCATACTCTTTACCTTGACAATTTTTGGTTTTCACAAAACCTATTATTAGTAAAACACAGACATTAAATGACACTTAATGCTTTCAAAGAGGTAGTTGTGTGAGAGAAAAAAAAAGTAAAAAACAATGAGGTATTTAATCTGTAGCTGGAAGTTGCTCAAACGTGAATGCTGACACTTTTCTCTTTAGCTGTAGACCACATATTCTGAAAATGTAATGCAATAGCTCAGTAAATTGCTTAGCATTTAGCAATGGTTTATGACCGCAGCAGAAGTCAGATACATCAGTGAATTTTTACATTTACAGGTGCAATTTTCTATCTACCTAATGAGAAACAGAACAAATGAATGCTACTACAGAGTTTATTCAGAACTCAGACTCATGGTTTTCATTCCATTATAATTCTATAAAAAATAAAATCCAAAAATTTAATACTTCTGTAACCCAAAAGTAGGCTTTAAATTGCAGGAATGTAGGAACTAGAAATCCAGAATTTGACGCAATTATTTACTCTCAGTCCTACCATCACTTAATTCCATATAGAAATTTGAGGGGTTTTGCCAGTCTTCTTAGCCCAAGAAATACAACAGAAAATACAGCTAGAATAGACCTCGTGAGGCAGGCTAATCCACACCTTTGATCCAACCCCAAAGTTGGATCTATCCAAGTTCTTCTTGATGGATATTTTATTTGTTTAAAGCAGTCTGTAAAGTCTTTTATTTCAAAGAATAAATCTCCTTATCATAAAAAAAAAAAAGTTCATGAATTCCATTCACATTCTTAATGTCTCAAAGCCCATTAGAAGATCCTTTTCACAGAAAAACTGTGGCATAGTTAAAATATTCACTGGTTGAATATCTTTTCTATACTCCACTTGGGTTTCATTTCAACTTGACTTGCCAGCACTTTGAAAAATTCTTACAGGTAAATCTCGATGTCATATCTTGCCTTGCAACTCTCACCCTCAAATTCAGAATAGCAAACTAAGTATAACACTAATAAATAAATTAAACTATTAAAATATAACTAATAGCTTTATTTGGGAATTTGAAACTGTCTTCACTGTGAATTTAGTTACTTTGAAGAAAGACATGGAATCAAAAAGGCAAAAGAAAACTATCTTCAAATCTCTGCCCACAAAGCTGTGATTTGCTTCAAAACTTAAGTGTAGGAAAAGGGTGAACATTGGCCAAGAAAAAGAAAATTTCTGAAAGTTTATTTCAAAATTTGTCAAAAAGATGCCACCTGTTTCATTACATCTTTAGAGGCCGAGTGCTTCTTTGTGTGGTTGCCAATCCAGTCTCCCACTTCTGCACTACATTGTTGATGTAGCCTTGCCATGAGCTGCATGGCTTCCATGACAAACAATCAAAGGGAATTTCCAAATGTGTGAAGGAAAAAAAAACATTTAAAGGCAAAACAATTAGGTGTACCTATCCAGCAGCAGTCACTCAAAGATCTTTAAAGTGCTTTACAGACACTAATTATCTGAAGTTTGTAATGGCTAGGGATTACAGATTAGTACAGCATATAAAGTACATGTACTAGAATCATGTACCTTTTACTAAATATTGAGGCATACATTGAATTGTGCTTTAAAATAAATGTCCCCTGATATTTCTTCATTGCTATTTCTTTGTGCGCAATGATATTACTTCACTTCAACTTTGCTCAGAGATATTTTCTAGAATATTATGTTATTTAAGGACATACCCTCAACTGAGATGAATCAGTATCATCCTAGTTTCAAATGAACTGTCTTGAGTTTAAACCAGTAGAAAATCCAGGCAATTTTCTTCATCCTTTTTCAAAAAGCCCCTGCATGTAGCATAGAACTTGTGTTTGAACACAAAGAAAAATAAGATTTTCAGTGTATGCACAGCAAGGAAAATTACTAGCTTTTGGTTATTGCAGATTTAGGGGATATATGAGAAGCTTATGAGCTCTCAGACTCTACTATATTGCTTTGGAAGCTGGACTAGGATAGGCATGATGAAAAGGTTTAGCAGAGTACATATTAGAAATTTGAGTAAGCTGCAACCATGCAATAAAAATTATAGCAGACAATACAATATAATGATTTTACAAAGCATTGGAAGCATCCAAAAGACCTCATCTCAAGTTTTGCTTCCAAGTAAGTAATTAAATTGGTCTCCAAGTACAGAAAAGTTTTCTGCCTCTCTTTCTCTGTGTTTTTTTCCCCCTTTCTTCCAGCCCATCAGTTTTGGCTTAAGATATGGTCATAAAAATATATATGGAAACTGTTTTATAATTCATTTTGTGTTTGGAACAACCTGAACAGTGACATGAAAACTTCAGGAAGTTTTTGTTTTAATGCACTCCAGACTCAGAACAAATAGAGCTTTTCTCAGTGGAGAGGGATGGCACAAGGGAGATTTGGTCTCCAACATGATAGAGAAAAGAGAAGCAGATCTTAAGAATCAGATAGCTAAAAAAACAGCTGATGTAGAGCTGATGCCAAGTAAAGGGGTCACCTTGCTCTAAATGCAGCACTTCAGCTCATANCTCCAACATGATAGAGAAAAGAGAAGCAGATCTTAAGAATCAGATAGCTAAAAAAACAGCTGATGTAGAGCTGATGCCAAGTAAAGAGGTCACCTTGCTCTAAATACAACATTTCAGCTTGTGCTGCCTTTTTCACAGGTTCAAAAAATTTTCCAGGCACAAGCCTGGAATTTTCTGTGAAACACAATTATAATATGCAGTTATTGGAATCCATGCAATTACTAGAGTCCTGCTAATTCAAGACATCTCAGAAGTGGTGAAAGATTGACCCTAGCTCCCCAATAACTACATTATGTGCAGGAATGGATATGGCCAAAGCTAATGGTGAAGCTAAGACAAAAACCTGGGAGTTTGCTCAGTTATTGCTTTTTCTCAGGAGCCGTGGCAATGGTAACAACTGGCTTAAGAAGGGCGTTCCACACAATCCAGTCCCATCTGAGGTCATATCAGCATTGGCTGATTGCATTTTTTATGATGCTGGCTAAGACAGACTCTGCAGGTGGGTTGGACTGTGGCTCTTTGCTGCCCTAGGTAACATATAGACATACAAATGTAGGTATCTAAACACAGGCACTTCCTTCAGATGTTTATGGGTTTGTATGGCCAGGTTTGGATAGCATGGGGGCTACGGGGGTGGCATCTTTGAGGAGCTTCTGGCAGAGTTAACCCCAGACAGCTCCAAGATAGCTGGCCAAGACTGGGCCATCCCACCTCTATGATAATAGATTTAAGAAGGAAAAAAGTCACAGAAGTAATTGTGTCCAGAGAAGAGTGGGGTGAGAATATGTAAGAGGAACAACTCTGCAGACACCAAGATCATTGGAGAATGAGGGGCCGGAGCTGCCCCAGATGCCAAAGCTGAGGCCCCCTGCAGCCTGTGGTGCTGCCATGTGAAGCAGCTGTGCCCCTGCAGCCCAGGGAGGTCCACAGGGAAGCACAGATATACCTGCATCCCATGCAGGAGACCAATCCTAGAGAGGGTGGATACCTGAGAGGAGGCTGTGAGGCTGGAGCAGGCTCCTGGCAGTGTATGCACAGCAAGGAAAGGACCTGCATACCCATGGAGAGAGGAGCCCATGCTGGAGCAGGTTTTCTGGTAGGACCTGTGACCTTGTGGGGGACCCTCACTGAAGCAGGGGAAGGACCCCCTCTCTCTCTGAGCAGCAGCAGAAATAGCATGTGATAAACTTGACCATACCCCCATCTCCCTGAGGCACTGCGGGAAGAGGTAGGACTGGAATTGAGGAACAGGGGGGAACAGATGTTTTTAAGCTGTTACTTTCCTTTTCATTATCTTGCTCTGATTTTGGTATTAATAAATTCAATTAATATCCCTAATTCTAGCCAATTTTTGCTCGTGACAGTATTTCATGAGTGATCTCTGCTAGTCATTATCTCAACTCATGACATCTTTGTTATATTTTCTCTCCCCTGTCCAGCTGTGGAGGGGAAGTGATAGGACTTAGTCAGTGCCTGGAAGCCAGCTAAGGTAAACTCCAGCCCATTATTCTTAATGAAAATCTAGGTAAAGTAGAATTTATGTCTGATTTAGGGTAAATTTTCTATGCATATTTCCTGTTCCAAAGATAGTATAACTCTTTTTGCCTTATCATGAGGATATATTGTATTAAAAATATTAAAGACTAGTAGATGCTCAGAATTTCGTGCCTAGACCATTACTTAAAATATCCAAATCTCTCAGTAATGTTCTTTCTTTTCAGAAAATATTTCTGGATTTACAGTATGACAGTAAGAATGAGACACTAAGAAAGACAGGGAAAATTCAGGAGGTACCCACTTCTGTAGGTGAACATTTACATTTTGTAATGGAAATCACTAACTGGCCAATATTCACTCTGAGGATAATCAAACAGATAACTGGTAATGATCACACATAAAGGTAAGGTTTTCCACACAAGCCTGCTGTGGAATGTTGGGACTATAGAGTACCAGGGGAAAATGTCACTTTCAACTGATATCAATTTGCTGTTTGCTGAGGGAAAATTAAAGTAGACTTGAATGAATGGCTAAGCTGGCGAGGCAACTCCTGGCACGAAAAAAAGGGAAGGCAGATACAGTGCAGGCACTGAATAACTCCGTGACTGTAAACTGACCCAACAGCACTTACAGAAATTTAGCTAATTACTTGTAAGAGGGGAAAAATGAGAATCCTGAGAGAAAAAGAATTCAAAATGGATTACGCTCCTTCAGCATTCACCAGCTGTAATATGTCATCTTACAAACTGCAAAATGAGTAATCACTCTATCAACCTTTAATTCAAATGTGATATCTACAATATGTATGTGGAAGTTCAAAAAATCTAAGCTAATAAAAAGGTATATGAGTTCTTTCAAGAGCAAAGGCCTTCTAAAGGATGTGAGATGCTAACTGGCTTCATTTTTTAGCAAATATTAAAATGTAAGAGATTCACTAATGTCTTTATTTCTAAAATAGCCCAGAAAGAAAGATAGAAATTAAAATAAAATGGAAAACTGTTTCATAATCAGGTGCCATCGTTCATACAAAATGATAATTTTTTTGACAAAGCAAAAAAAGAAACTATCATTGAAAAGACCTTGAAACAAGAAAAATAATTATCATTGAATATCAATGAAAATGTCAAGAAAAACATGAAAATAACTAAGAGACAGAGCATTTGTTCTTTCCTGAAAGAAGCTCTGATGGCAGATTGCAAAACTCAACTTCTGGAGTTTTACTGTGCTGCTGTACAAGTACTGCACCAAATGTTTGCATAAAATATTCAGAGAACAGAAATTCTCACCACCAGGTATTTTAATTTAAATTAGGAAAAAAAAAATTACAGCACCCTGTGTTTTGTCTTCTGTTCCATTCCTCATGATGGAATGCTTTCCACCAGTTTCCAGAAGTGGTCCAGGCTCAAAAACCCCCTAACAAAAATGTTCATCAAAAAGAAGCAAATGTCTTTCTAGTTTTTTTTTAACAGCACTTTAAAAAATGCTACGTCTGATAACTTCTCTCTGCTATTTAACAGATTCTTCCTTTTTCCTGCCCAGAAGGTGCAGCTCAATCTTCCCAGTTGGCCCTGGCCAAGTTCCCGCTCCTTCCGGCAGCGTTGCGTTGTCGCAGCAGCCACGGCAGCACCATCCCTGGGCCCGGAGCACCCGCCAGACACTCACACCACGTCAGCGTGGACTGAAAGCACAGGAAAGCACCTGCCAGAACCAGCTTTCCATCTGCTTCTGCCCTTCCATCCCAAAATCCTTCTCCTTTACCAGAGTGCAGGTTGCTAAAGGCACCGAAAGCCTATCGCCCTTTCTGCAGCAGAGGAAGATTTTAATTGTTGAGGGGGGCATTGCTTTTTCCTTCAGGGCCTTGGCCAGTGTAAGTTTTCTCTTGCCCTTAAAATTAATTTTCTCTTAAAAAAGTGAAACAAACTTCTTAAAGGAAGGACAGATGTAGAAACAGGAGTAAAAATGTTTGTAGATAATTACATTTCCATCATGTGGCACATTATTTTGAAATACTGTTGGGGACCTTCACAGTTTTAATTACCAGTATTTTAATTCCCAATTATGAAAACACTTATCTATTGCACCTCAGCTTGTCAAAATGAAGTTACTTAAATGTACTTCAATATTCACAGGATAGGTTATTTATTGCCATTCTTCACTTCTTTTATGGTCATTTTGAAGTTAAAACTGTTCTATCTCAAATATTTTATATATTAGCAAGGTCATCAAAATATCAGACCCTAGATTTTATTTACTGATGATACTTCTACTGTTTGGTTTCTGCAGCTACACTTTCAATGTAATATGGAAAAGACTGTGTGTTTCCTGAAGTAAAGAATAGATATTAAAAAACAGTAGGAAGAAAAGTTAATTGCATTATAGAGACTGAACAATGTTGCCAACGTTGAGCAGAGATTCAAGGTAGAGGTAGGAACCCTACATACTCTTGGTATAGACACATACTATGCATTTTTTAAAGACTTGAACCTTAGAGTACTTTTTTTTTCCTAACCAAACACAATCTGTTTGAAGTTCTCAGAGAAGTGCTGCTAAGTTAAGGATATTCCTAAGTTTTTAAGAACATCCTCTCCAATGATGTTTTTGAGTGCTCTCCTTTGACTCTGGTAAAATCAAAAAGTGCTTTTAACAAGCCAAGTGCAACTCTGCCTAACCTTATAAATAATTCTGGTGCAGCTCTGTTTGAGTTCCAAGGTAAGGTTAGAGTTGACTATCACTGCATTATATTGCATAAGGATATCACATGGTGTAAATTTTTTCCTTAATAGTCTGTGTGTTCTGGAAGCTAAGTCATAGGTGATTTACTCTCTAGTGAGTGTTGTTAGTGCAGCATATTACACACTTGGCTAGCCCCAGTTCTTATTCATGGCTTTTTATTTTTATTTTCAAGGATTAGGCTAAACCACGCATAGAGGGTAGGTAAGAATTTTTATTCTCTTTCATACTCCTGTGCTTGGAGATATGCAATGGAGAANGAAGCTTCACTTTTTTTTTTTACATAGATACTCAGTACCAAAGAGGAATAAACAAGAAGGTTCAACCCTTCAGCTCCTTTGAGTTTACATCTGTGTCATGCTTTATGGATTGGAGAAAATTTTGCAAGTGTGAAGAACAGGAGTGGAGCTGTGAAATTCAATTACTATGCTTTAGGAAATTTGGGAATCTGTGCTGACTATCTAATAATACAAAATATAGCGACTGTCTCATTTTCCATTTTTGCAAAATACATCTGATTTTTTTCTCGTTCTGAAATAATTCCTTTCTATTATTAAAAATAATAAAATCCTTCAGGCTTTTTAATCCTCCAAGAAAAGAAGAACCCTTTCTTCAAAACAGATAAGAGATCTAAGAGACTATTTAGAAAATTCGAAAATCTTAAACTTACTTTTTAACTTGCACACAAAAACCACCCATCATTTTGTGATAACTTTTTGGCTGATGTGAGGTAAAACAGGATGTGATTAGAACTGAAAGCTATCCAGTTTTATTTATCCCTGCTTCTCTGATTTAAAATGAAGCCTGGCTGTGTGCAGATGATAACTGTGAGCAAAGGTTGACATCAATTGGAGCTGTAGGACGAGCTGCCTCTGTGTGGGGGAAAATATCACCTTTTTTAAAAGATGCCAAGTGACACTGACAAGATAGACAAGGCAGTCTAGATCAGTGACATAAAAATAGTTGTCGTATAATGATTAGTGAACTACTGCTCATAATAATCACCTTCTATAGATTCCTCTGAGGAAAATGTTTGATTATTTGAACACATCACAGTGTTAATTATGGCTAGGCTGAATTTTACAGTCTAATTTGTATTTTTACAGTATGTGACATTTGAAAGCTAGAGGTAATTTTCAGTATCTTATTAGGTGTTTGAAATTCAGTTTGTAGCTTTTGCTTCAAACAGCAGCCTTTTAATTTAGCAGCTCTTTAGCAGAGTGGGCTTGATATGGAATAGTCATTAAGGTAGTCACCATATCTATAGGGAGTCTCATGGGAAGGTGTCTGTCAGTTTACCCCTTAAAAGAAAAAAGGTATTTACAGTCATAAATCTAGTTCAGTTCCTTTTTTAGCTGCAAAACAGGGGAGATTTATCTGACAGGAACCTGAGCTGTTCTTAAAATTCTCTAAACTATGCATGAATTAACTAGTTCAAATAAAATACTAAAACAGTTATAGAAGGCACATAGCCTTATACTTCAAAAGAACCCAAAGAATTTAACAAAAATTAATCTCATGTATGCATCTGTCTGTCTTTCTCTTTCAACCCGTTCACCTACAATATTTTCCAGTGAATAATGATATTTGGATAGCACACAGTTAAGCCTTACCTTTCACTCCAAAGATGAAGAACTATTATCCCCTATCCTGTACAAAAGACAAGAGAAGTATAGAGAGAAATGTTAATAAAGATATGCAGATGCAACCAAAAATCAAAATACTGAAAATTAAGTATCCTTCCCTATGTGGTGGGGCAGGGGTTTCATCTCGTCTCATTTTGCTGTAAGCCATCCCCTTCTTCCTCCAGTAAGGAGGAAGAGGCACTGATGCATTTTGTTTATTCTTTTAGGATCAGCTGGCCTGTGCTTTAGGGGGTTTATTGCTCTCTCCTGACTGCAGTGGTAACCCAGAGGATCTGGTCAAGTGGAGGTGTAAGGTGAATCCCTCCTGCTAGTTTATTCATGCCAGATAGGCTTCAAAGAGAGTGAATCTTGGTCCATTTTCAAGTTTTCTGCTGAGGAACATTAGTTTATGACATTCACTCTCCAGTCTGCACTAGAACTGGCAGTGCCAAGAGCAAAAAGCCTGCTCTCTGGAAATCTGCATACTCAAGCAATTCACTGGTTTACTTTGAATAATCTTTTTGACATTTCTTGGTTACCGAACTGTCTAGCAGAACTATTCAAAGTCTCTTGAGACAGATCTGAACTGGAAGACTTGGTGACAGAGTATTTAATGATCCTTTTGTCCTGCTGCAGATATTCTAAGCTTGTATCTTTCATGAGCTCACAGGGCAGATTCAGTAATAATGGGATATGTTATTAATTACAGCTGGTAGTAGCTCGTAGTCACTTTGCAGCTATGTACTTACCTCTAAATCATCCCAGTGTTTCCAGCTTTCAAAGTAAAGCTGGTTTAGAACAACATTATATCAAATGATTAAAAAATCAAAAAGTGATAAATATCTACTTTGGCTTTTATTAAATAAATAACTAGTTTATTCCCAATTTGACTGTTTAGGATAGCCTTTAGATTAGCTAGTTGAAATGTGAAAGGCAGTCTGAACTACAAGACTGAGGTAAAAACAAAGTGTTTATTATCTGGACTTTTTCTTTAGATTAACACTGTTGATACAAGTGATATTAATTATGAACTTCATCCATTTTGATTGTATGTAAATATGAGCTATTAAATACACTGAAAAAATTATCAGAGCAACTATGCAAAATGAAAGCTGAATTAATCATAATTCTTCCCTTTCTTTTAGTTATCATCATTTCTTCTTTGTAGGCCATGTTTCTCTCTCATAAAACAGATTATCTCTTTTTTAATTGGATTGGGTCTAATGGGCTCAGATTCATTTGCTTCAGTTCCACTTTGAGGAATCACAATCATTCCCATCACCACTGAAATAATGCCCTTTAGTTCTGTTTATCAGAGGTGGGATTGGTAACACTCCTTGTACTCACACTGCCCTCAAAATGGGTCATGTCTGGCCACCAGCATGTACGATTCACTCTGCCCCACTGATACAAACCTGCTCCAGTGATTTTAGAGAATTTTACCAGATTTAATTCATTTGCTCAAACATTCTCCCTTCTGGAAGTTGTCTATATTTGCGTCAAACTGATCTTTTTAAAGTAGATTACCAGGGCAGAATAGCAGGCCTTGTGAATGGATTTGGCAGCCTAGGTGTGTGATCAAAAGCTACATTCCCACAACTTTGGCCCCATTCCATACAGAGGAGCCAACTTACAGGGACCCCTCTAATAAAGACCTCTCAGGTACTGCTAATGTTACAGAATTTGGAAGGCAAGCAAGGACTGAGCTGAGGATTATGGAAGAAGAAAGGAGAGCACTTAGCTTTCATGATTAATCAAATTTATGAAACAAAACATGACCAGAATATTTTCTTGAGTGGTCACTTGGTGTCTGGCCTGACATTTTTGGCAACTGATTTGAATAATGGTTTATCATTTATAGTTTAATTAGTGGGAAAATTGTAGGGCCTGGTAAAACATTTAAAGCATATAGGGTTGTGTCAAAACTGAGCATTTAATTTTGACCTTATTATTTGGTTAGTTTAATTCTTCACTTCTAAAAAAAAATTGAATATTTCTCCCAATTTTAAGTATGCTTCTGTGAAAATTGATTAATATTTGCCTGTGCAACTCTCAGATATTTGAAAGTTTTCTACAGGTAAGGTGTGAATACTATGCTAACTGTGGGTAAAGAGCATATGACAGAGAAAGTCTGACATTGTGATAGGATTACTCCATCAACCAAAAAGGAAAAAACAAAGTAGTGAAGAGCATGAAGAGTACATCCACTGGGATGTACCAAGCAAGCATTCTCTGAAAAAAAAAAAAAAATAAAAATTGAGTGAGAACCTAACTACAGCTTGATTATCTCATGATGTACTAAATGGGCTGAAGTGGGATTGGACAGCTGCTTTAAGACATCCTAAAATTTTATAGCTTAACTTACCAGCTGTCTATATATTTCTATTTCATCTATTTTTTTGGTTTTTGGGTATTTTTATATATAACACTAAAATGTAAGTAAATGTAAGTTTCAGACAGAAATGAAAAGATGTAAAAACATTTAGATTAGTTCTGTGCCTTATAACATTATGGCTTGAATTATATTGAGGGAAGACACTCAAGAGGACACATGGTGTGACTCTAGAATGTCCTGTGTAGGGCCAGGAGTTGGATTCAATGATCCTGGGGAGTCCCTTCCAAATCAGCTTATTTTATGATTCTGTGATTGTGTGACAAGAGAAAGATGACCCAGCAAGAGAGAAGCAAATGTGTCTCCAAGTCTCTAATCATGAAACTCATGAAGATCAGGATATTAATGCGGGAATTGTCTTACCCCGTTCAGAATAACCTACATCCTTGCCATCACATGTACATGTTTTTGCTCTTGTCGGTGAGAGCTAAAACAGCACTGGGAAAGAAAGACAGACAGACAGACAGAAAGAAAGAAAGAAAGAAAGAAAGAAAGAAAGAAAGAAAGAAAGAAAGAAAGAGAAAGAAAGAAAGAAAAAGAAAGTAAGGATCAAAATTGACCTGAATGCCATTGACTGATGGACACAAATAACAGCTTGGAGGTTTTTTGCTTACTAGTGAAGGGGTTTGGTTAACCTGTTAATAAATTGCACTGTCAGCAGTTCTGTGGGGATAGGAAAAGGGTGATGCTTTGGAAGTTCTGAGAATAGACACTGGACAGCTAAGAAGAGAACAGTTAGGAGTCTCCCTATTTTTAAAAAAAATCTGCTTTCAAAGAGAACTATTTATTTTGTTAAAAGCTCTTAATTGGATTTATGATTCCAGTGCAAAAGTGAAAAGGTTAATATGATAACATTTACTGCTGTGGATATTGATAGCAAACTGTACATTCTAATTTCAGACTATGCCCCCAGGTAACTTGTTTATTACTATTAATAAATTGCAGGCTTTATTGCAATTTTGAACTGTTCTATCCATAAAGTTAGATAAAAAGAAGATTTTAAAAACCACTACCTGTTTTCCTTGTGCCTGTTGCTTCATGTGCTGTTGCTGTTTGAACATTTTGGAGTTTCACAAATTTCTTTGTATTTCCTGTGTTTCCATGACAATAGACTAAATCAGGACATTCTTAATCACAGTATATGGGAAGTTACAGCCAAATTTGAAAAGCTGTGCTTGATATAATCTTTCTGTACAAACTGTTACCTTGAAGTCAATTATGGGAAATTATTAAACTTTGCTGAATAAGAGCATTAAAATTGAAGTGATCCAGGTGACAGATCAATGATAGGAAAAGAAGGAGCTGGTAGCATTTTTATGTACTGATTCAAGAGCAAATATTTATGTCCAAATCTTTGAAAGATTTTGTTCAAACCTATCTTTGTAAGAACTAGCTTGAATCTGCCTAACCTCTAGGGAACTAAATTGTGGACAAAGCCACCTACATTTCAATTCCTATCCCAGCTAACAAACCTTTCACCAATATCAAGCCAAAGACCTGAAGGCCAGGAAATAAAATTTTTGAATGTGGTGTTTTTCCATCTTTCACCATGCTTTCATATCTACAACAACACAGGCAAAGATACATCCTGTTACAGGGAAACTATTGTTCAACTCTTTACATCCAAAAAAAAGAAGAGATGAAGGGGGCTATATAGTCCTCTACCAGAAATATCAAACTATTGAAGGACTTTTTTATTTTTTACAGATGAAATCAATAAGGCAGCACCTTTCACTTGTGAAAGCCTAAAAAACCCTACAGTTTGACATGATGTCTGAGATTTTTGGGCTCAATAATTAAATTAATGTTTCCTTTCCATTCATGAGCCACAGAACCTGAATGACTGTATATAAAAATGGGCAGAAACATCTCCTAAATGTTTACTGTCCAGTTCTTCCCAGATGGATCTGTGGGAGAATGTTGGCTTGTCTAGCAACAGGCCTAGCCTGACTCTTTAGGGTTGTGAATCATGATGGGAGGTAACCTATACTGGAGGAAAACAGTGCCACAGACACTGCTAAAATCCTTCTTCTCTTTATTTTCCACTGATTGCCTTCATTTCACCCACCTCTACATCAGTGCTTCAGCTATTAGGACTTGACACTTGTTTCAGAGATATTGGTTCTACTCCTTGACAGCATATCACAAATGTTTGTAACAAGCATTATAAAACCTAAATTCTTTTGGGATTCAAGCAGAAAGAATGGAATATACTCACTGTCAGAGACACCTACTGGAGGTTTTCCTGTGCTATCAGGATTCTTTGAGGACACTGAGAGAGCAGGCTGGAGAAATTACCTAATATGAATACCTATTTGATTAAATAGGTTAAAGAGGGTTCCAGCCTTTCATTTCATTTGTATTAGAAGAGAGGAACGTTCAATGAACTCGTGTCCTGCTGTTAGGTTGTGACATGGAGCAGGTTAAGCTGTTGGATATACATGATGTAATCAAGTCCATCTAGTTCAGTTCTAGCAGGGGATAAATATTTTTGCTCTCTGAAGGGAGGTCATATGCAGTCTCAAGAAATCTGCAATTTCCAGTGAAGAAAGGCTGTGAAAGACAGTTTTAGGGAACACAGAATGTTGATGAGCAGTAGTCACAGAAACTCTCATTTTCTCTTCCACAGAGTATTTATTTTTTAGCTTGAAAATTCCTGGTCTTAACCCTCTGAGGTTCAGATGAGAAATCTTGTGAGGAAAAGATGGGAATGAGGAGAATACTTTATAGAATATATTTTCTGCTTATTTCTGCTTTATATCATAGACCTACGATTCAGAGTTGGTATGATGCACAGCTGTACAAATTGAAGACTGGGCCCCAAAACTAGCAACTTTACCATTAGAAAAGCTACTTTGATTAAAATAGAAATTTAGGTCCTCAACCTGAAGGACAGACCTGTAATGGATTTTCAGTGTCCAGAAATTCAACTATCAGATTTAGCTATCCAGCAGAAAAATAAATACAGAGCATAGAAAGTGTATTTAAAATTCACATTGGATAATTTCAAATAGTTTCATTTTATCAGTTTACATATAATATTAATTTTAAAATTTTAAAAATAATTTCTTTTCTT
>VXBU01015717.1:157841-183115 GCA_013400315.1 Bombycilla garrulus | reverse complement strand
TTTTCTTTGAACTTTAAGTTATTTACTAATCCTAATGCATCACAAGCAATTTTGAAGTTGATACTTCATCAGCAGTCACAGAGCTTCCCACATTAATTGCTAATGTTCATTGTAATTACTACAAAAACTATTCAACATGTTCAAATGGGAGAGTATCACTAAGCTTTCCCCCTACAGAAAGACTTGTCTGTGACATCTGGAGGCTGGTTTAGAGCCTTTTGTTAGGATGTCATACTCACTGCGTGATAGACTTGTCAGTCTCAAAATCAAGAAATTCACATCCTCTTTCCCTTCTGGAAACTTTCCAAGGAGATGCCATAAAAGATATTTCTCTCTGAAATGTTTTTATATGGTTTTTCATCTTAATTTCTCCTCCAGCTATCTGAGCCTCTCAAAGAGGATTCTCTGCTACCTGTATCTCTTTTCCTTGAGAAGAGGTTCAGCTCTGTTTTGTATCCTGAATCAGTTCCCAGATGTTGTATAATTTGCTTTGCCTCCACCAACACCTCTCTTTAGAGGATCTGCATCTCATCTCATCTTTCTATGACCAGACCCAGGCTGTGCTGTGAACTATATGTTCTAAAGATTTACTGTAAACTAAACCAGGTGGAGGCAGGGAAATAGGAGGATGGTAATATGGAGCCATTATGTAACACAAAGACTAAAACAGATTAAAAGCAAATATACAAAAAAAGCAAAACACCACAAGATGTTAATGACTCAAGCAGAGCTGAAATTTTCTATAAATAACTCACTAAAACACATATTGGGGGAATGGAGTAAAACACTTATTTAGAATAGGACAGGGAACCCAGGACTATGGCAGGACTATCTCTGGCATTCCCATCCACGAGGCATGCCCATCACTTTCCAGTTGCTGGAATGCACTGCCCTATGTTGCGGTGGGATCAAGGAAGGGATTAGAGATGTACTTAAAAGAATAAATCTTTCTTATGTTCACATACAGCAGTAAAAGTGCTTGTTCCTCTCTGTTGACTGTAAAGGCAGACCACAGCAATTAGCTCAGGTGCTGGTATCTGTATGGTAAATACAGAAAGTAAGGTGGGCTGAGTCTTTTTAACTCTTGAAGGAGTTCTTTAAATTCCTTCAAGCTATTTCATATTCAAAAATTATTTCTTATTTCAAACAGAATTAGAAGAGAACAAAAAAGATTAAGTTGGACAATTATGTTGTATTATTGTGTCATTTCTAAATACATATTTTTGTGTCAGTATGAAGGGGAACTTTCTGAAAGTCTTCCCTTGTTTTTACTTTATAGTTTACAATCTTTCCCTAATCTTGTGATACTGAAGATTAAGAGATTAAATTGTCCATATTCATATAATCAGAATACTGTTCAATTTAGCCCATTATATTTTTCCTCCTTGCATAAGGCACTTGCAATCAGATCTGAGCTTTTCAGATATCATTGAAGGACCAAAGACTAGGGAGACAGAAAGCAGGTATCAAGTCATTTCCAGGTACATCACTCATAAATAATACATTTAAGGGAAAGTTATATTTATTTTTCTATCATGATGGTGTTCTCATTGTTTTGATACTGCATGCACTTATGCAATTTATGGAATAATTTTATGGTTGTTAGTAGAGATAACATAAACCTGATGGGGTAAAAAAGGGAACACCAAAGCTCTTCCCAAAAGTCAGTCGAAGAGTTGAATTTATCCAACCATTTATATGGTTCTGATATGCATTTCAAGTGCATGAAAGCATTACCCTTTAGATCTTAACCCACTGATTCCCCTGTTAGATTGATCAGATTTTCTACTGACTGAGCTGTGTAAGAGTAGCTATGGCTCTTGTTTTCAGGTCTTGACCATGTTGTAGCTCTGTGAAATGTAGATGTTGAATACCTGTTATAACAGTGACCCATTTAATGGGAAAATTAAAAAAAAGAAAGAAAGGACTAACAATGTGACCTAGAACATGCCTTTGGGGGTGATAAGCACCTACCATATTTCTCTCCCTTTACTACCTTGTAGGAAGAAGCAGATACAAAATTGTTAAAACTATCATCCCCGGTTCAACAGCCTCATGCTGCGGTTAGCACATGGTTTGAAGTCTATGATCCACATGAACAATTATTGCTTTGGCCCTTAGTATTGTGACACAATGTCAGGAAAGGGAGTGACATCAAAAAAGCCCTTTCTCCTTTCGTCCCTTTAGATTGTCATCACGAGCAAATATGAAATCAAAAAGTAGCACAACAGACTGGTTGAATAAGGAGTGAAAAGCATCAAGAACTTCACACAGAATTCCCCTGGCTGTGTGAATAAACTGGGGGATGAGAGGCTGAAGAGCAGCCCTGCAGAAAGGGACCTGGGGTCCTGGTTGATGGCAAGTTGAACATGAGCCAGCAGGGCCCTGGCAGCCAGGAGGGCCAGTCTTGTCCTGGGGGCACCAGACAGGCAAGGGAGGGGATTGTCCTGCTCTGCTCTGGGCTGGGGCGGCCTCACCTCGAGTGCTGGGGACAGTTTTGGGCACTTCATTATAGAAAAAGATGTTAAACAACTAGAAAGTGTCCAAAGGTGGTGAAGGGCCTTGAGGAGAAGATGTGGGGAGTGGCTGAGGTCACTTGGTCTGTCCAGCCGAGACTGAGGGGAGACCTTGTTGCAGTTACAGATTCCTGTGAAGGGAAGAAGAGAGGAGGTACAGATATCTTCACTCTCATGACCAGTGACAGGATTTAAGGAAATGGCACAAAGCTGAATCAGGATTAAGTTCNCTGGGGGCACCAGACAGGCAAGGGAGGGGATTGTCCTGCTCTGCTCTGGGCTGGGGCGGCCTCACCTCGAGTGCTGGGGACAGTTTTGGGCACTTCATTATAGAAAAAGATGTTAAACAACTAGAAAGTGTCCAAAGGTGGTGAAGGGCCTTGAGGAGAAGATGTGGGGAGTGGCTGAGGTCACTTGGTCTGTCCAGCCGAGACTGAGGGGAGACCTTGTTGCAGTTACAGATTCCTGTGAAGGGAAGAAGAGAGGAGGTACAGATATCTTCACTCTCATGACCAGTGACAGGATTTAAGGAAATGGCACAAAGCTGAATCAGGATTAAGTTCGATATTGGGAAAAGGTTCTTTACCCAGAAAGTGGCTGGGCACTGGAAGAGGCTCCCCAGGGAAGTTATCACAGCATCAGCCTGATGGAGTTCAAGAAGCCTTTGGACGGTGCTCTCAGATGCCTGGTGTGATTCTTGGGGCGTCCTGCACAGGGCCAGCAGCTGGACTCAGTGATCCTGATGAGTCCCTTCCAATTAAGCATATTCTATGATTCTATGATTCACCATGCATCAGGATCTCAGAAAGGAACTTCCTATTTAAAGACTTAAATAAAAATATAAATCCCTAGCGATAAGTAAAATATGTAAGTAAGGTGTCCATCACTAGTGTGTTGGCACAACTGGAACAACTCGATAAACACTGTTGTCACCTTTTGCCCTCAGCTTGGTGTGATGATCCAGAAATATTGCACCTACATTACTTAACACTTGCTGGTTTCACCAGGTCTCACTAACTTTAACAGCAATTATGTGCACAATTCCATCAGTAAGCAGCTTTGAAAAGTTCCCATTTCTGTGGGTAACATGTTGTTCCTGAAAGCTGTGTCCCAGCACACACGGAGCATCCAGCTCTGTTAGTGGCTGATCCTATCTTTTCCTATCTGCTGCAATTGGAAAGCACCCATCTATAATTATGAAGTGCATGGAAGATAATTTTAACATGCATTTTCCAGTGGATTTTTATGAAGTGATCTGAAGAGGAAACCATTAATTCAGCCAGAGATTAGCAATAGCAACTACACTATTGAGGGCAACATCAAGGATCCCTTCCTTCCCAGCAGCCTGGCACAGACAGCCATGTGGAACTCGAAAGCCTCTTCTGCATCTTTAAAAAGCCTTTCATTTTTCTTTTGTGCATGTGTCCTCAGTGTTTGGTATTATAAATGAGCAGCCTGTGACCACCCTCCTCTTGGCACAGCTCTCGTGTAGCGCCGCAGAGCTCCAGCACTGCCGGCATCCGCACAGTGCCTTCTTCCCTGACCTGTACCCGCTGAGATTACAGAAGCACATTATTTCCCTGTGCAGCTCTTTCACCTCTCACTGCAACCATTTCCTACACAGACACAGAATTTATATAAAAGGCTTTCCTCAGCTTTCATCAAATCTAGGTTGCAGGCCTATTTCGTAACATTAATTCTCTCCCTCACCAACCGCCACATCAATTCAGTACTTTATAAACTATTTCAGGGATCCGATTTATCAGGCCTGACAGAGCTTCACACTGAAATAAACAGCACTGCCTCTGCTGAGCTCGCTCAGTGGCTCCTATTTATCATTATTTAATTCAAGGGCCTAAAATTCTCTGACATTATTAATAGTAAGATGAATCACTGGAAAACTACAGAATCTGTGACCAACGAGGCTGAAATAATCCATTTTGGTGAAAATGTCTACGTGGAATTGCATTCCCTGATGGGTAGCTGCTCTGTCATTAGCGACTCCATATGCATGGGTGGTAAAGAACTGAAGCATGAAGTCCCCAAAGAGTGGGATACTTCAACTGCCATTCTCTTCCCAACACTTAACACCAAAGCAGAAAATAAGGGAATGCAGCATAGCTCTAATGCCTCTGTCAGTTGAATTTAAATGTACTAATTTAATCCTTTTTGTACTTGATTAACTTTAACTTGTCTGAGGTTGAACTTTTGTGTTAACTGGACCTGCAAATCCATTAGTTCATTATGAGGACTGTATTACTTAGGCACCTTGATGAGAGATAATCAGCTGCCTGGAATGTATATGAGCACTTGCTGCCTTAATTTGGCACCTCATTAGTGATATTTTTCAATTTTGTTTAAATGAAAGGGATTGCACTGGGAGTTTGTCCGGGGTCTGCAATTTCCTTTATGAATAGCCAGCCTTATTCAGTGACTGTACAACACAGTAAGAAGTTAAGAATTGCAGAATATGTTTGCTTCTCTGCCAGGAACATTCTGGGAAGCTAAGGTAGCTGGAGAGGCAGACCCTGAACTCTTTCCTCAAGGCCATGAGTGCTGTCAGACCACCTCCCTGACAAAGGTGACCAAAGAACCTTGACAAATAGAGGTGTTTTGTAAAATTACTTTGAAAAATAAGACTATCCAAAATAATAATAATAAAATGTATATCTTTAACACTATTTAATGATTTTTATTTCTTCTTCCATAGAGGAAATTTCTGATTGCTGTTTTGTTATTAACTATCACTCCCTTGAACTTTGTCAAGTTGACTTTGTTATTGGTGTCTGGATGGAGATTCTAAATTTTGAAAAGAACAGCTAAGAACAAAGGACCAAGCAGTCACAAAATCGCCGTCTGAAGAATTACTGCAATCGTTCTTGTCCAGGGGATTACCTCCTAAACAATTATCATTCATCTGAGTTAGAACTCCCAGACAGTGTGAAATTCACACCTTCACCCTCACGCAGGATCTGTCTTCAGGCAAAAGCCTATCTAAATGATATCACCAGTTTGTTTTTTTCTGTTTTACAGTTTCCCAGTGCTATTTTAACAGCATGACGTCCTCAAACACCTGCAGCATCATCCTGACGTATCCCAGGGTGTGCAACCCATTCAGCACCATGTTATGGAAACACTATTCTGGAATGTTGCAACACAGCTTCCTGTTATTTCAGATGCTTTGATGTGAAAATGTGCAAAACCAAGCAAAGCCAAGAGACACACAGCATTCGTAAGTCCAGTCTGCTCCAGGGACAATTATCCTTTTAGCAGTATAGTCACCCCGGGCTATTTGGTCTCGTCTCTTGGAAGCAACAATTGCCTCCTGGGCCTTTTTATTTTGTAATAAAATGATACTTGAAGAGACCATGATTTGAACTCTTTCCCCAAATCTCAAAAAAGAAGTCAAGTCCTGGACTTTGATATCACACCCCACCACAATGGGGATCACAGATAGCCACAATTTTATATTTTCCAGATGACTAATCTATAAAATATGCTCTGAATGTTTCTACCAGGTTAGGATATTTTGGTAAAATATAGAGATATTTAGTTTAATTATACATCTTCAGATGCAGAAAATTGAGCAACATCAAGATCTATGATTTTTTGCTTTCTTTCCAGGAGAAATGTAGGGACTATTATTGGAGGGAAATAAAAATAGAGGCTTGGGAATTTCATGAATATACCAAGTTAGGCTTTGAGGATGTTTTACGTTCTTTTATAATTAGTATAAACAAGAACTAACAACAACATTAAGTATTAAGTCACCTTTGTGAGTTAGAATTAATTGAGCTACTGGGGACTCTTGTGATCTCAAATATTGTCTAAAGGAGAATTTAATGGAATCGCAGAATAGCTTGGGTTGGAAAAGCTCCTTAGAGATCACCCAGTCCAATGCCTCCTGCAGTCGACTAGGTCAGGTTTCTCAGGGCTCTGTATTTTCAGGATGGGGGATTTGCCACCTCTCTGGGCAATCTGTGCCAGTGTTTCAACACTCTCATTGGAAAACATGTCTTCCTTACATCTACTCCTAAGTGTAACCTTTTTCAGTCTTATCCCTTGTCCTGTGAATTGTTTGCAAAGGTTTTATTCCCAGACCCTACAGTTCATAATAATTTATTTGGTTTCTGGTGTATTTGGGATTAAATCGCACTGATTCAATCCACCATCCATTCCTTCCCACCTTGCTCCAGTCTGTGTCGCCCTGATTTTTGTAAGACTTTCTAAGCCTTCTGATATTTACATATTTGTGAAGATCTTTCTCACACACTTTGTGTAAATAGCTCACTGTTTTTGCATTCCTTCATAGAGGAGGAGAAAAATTGATGGACTGTTTGTCTGTCCAGTGTCTTTGGAGAGGTGGCACTGCCACTGTCCAATCCACTGTCACTTATGGAAAACTATAAATACTGGAGTCAGAAAAAATAAACACTCTTCTCCTCTCTTCTGATCACCTGAGCTGCGGTGTGTGTCTGTGTTCTTTCGTGTCCTATAGCGACAAGTCTGGGCTCCCTGAGAACTGGTGTCAGATGTACAAAGGTGCAAAAAGCTGTAAAAGCAGAGTGAGAAGAACATCCAGGCGCAGCATATTTCCAGGTGTAAATCAATAGGTAAGAAAGTCCCAGTTTATGATTTTCAAAACATTTTATTAATAGGATTGGAAGTAGGACCCAATGTATTTATTAGCTTTGTTTTCATGTGCTGTCACTATTATCAATGCAAAGAAACCCAAATTCCTGATATTAACAAATTATGTATAGGAAACACACCCTTTGTGCCATATAGAACACTGTTGAAAAACTCCATTTTAGTTTCTTGTACATAGAAAAAATATTATGTTAATAATGTGTAAAAGGGGGACTTTTGGCTTCAGTTATGAACCACTGAATTCCCAGAAGTAGTTTAGCCTGCATGAATGTAGATCCAAATTCTACCTAATTTTAACCAACCAGTTCATTAATACTTCTGAGACTTGCATGCAAACTATGGAGCCTTCTATAATTTCTCTTATCACCAATTAGCCTAATCCCTCTCCCACTCCGTGGAGCTTTTGGAACATGTACATTAGTGGTAACTGCATGTGCAGTTTAAGGTGAGGCAATTACTGTTAGTGCAGAGGCTCAGTGAATGTCTCAGTGAACATAATTGTAACTATGTCTATTTATAAAATTCTCTCACTATTTAATTAGGGTTGGGATTTTTCTTCTCTTTTAATTTCTCTCTTAAGGAATGCAAGGTTAACTCCCTAAAACACAAGGAGGGAAGGGATTGTGCGAAACTCCAGAGAGGATACCCAAAGCAAGAATTTACAGGCAGCTATAACTACAGTGCATGAAATTGTGCCGTTTTTGTCAGAGCTCTGTCTTGCCATTATTCATAAAATTAGGTAGGGAGGGTTTTATTACCAAGTAATTGCTTACACTGTTCTATGTCCAGGAAATGTCATTCAGTTTGACACATAGCAGATCAGTCACCAACGAGGTGGAAATAAAAGGTTACAACATGGAAAGTATCTTGGGGCTGGTTTGGTCTGTCAAGAACCTGTTCTTCTGCATGTGAATCCCTGTTCAGTTGTATGAGTGAAGGAAAAGACATTTACTCCTTCTGGTCTTTTTTCGCTGCATGTGCAAAATGTATTTGAGCCTTTCTCCTGGTGTTTGGATAATGTTACAATAGGCCGTCTTTTCCCTTGTACGAAAACAAATAGTACAGCTGTAATCTTATTAATAACTGGTTCACAACCAGTTCCCACTGGCAGTGCCTAATTCTGCCTGTACTCCTCACCTGATTGTGGGCTGGGGATGTAGCTTGTTTTCCTTGGGATTGCTGAAGACCCCAGCACAAAACACTGTCCTCTGTCACAGATTGCCCTCAGATCAGATAGCCCAGTGACTGCCTCTGTAGCATTATATCACTATGAAATAGGTGATGTTTTTGCTTAGTGGTTCCCTTACTACATCTGCTCTGAGAAATCAATGATTTCAAAGAAGTATGAAGCCACTAAGTCCAGGTTAAGTGACTTTTGAACTCCAGTTCTCTGATTTCAATAGGGCATTTGTGAACTGGATCCCATTGCTGCATTTCTTCTTCTTTGCACATAAGATGATTAAAAATTACTTTCCTTGCCGGCTTGGCTGACAGTAGAAGGAAGCCTTCCATTTGTTGCACTAGATCCAAGTCTATTGATGTGGGGTATTATTGTGACAACTCACAAAAAAATTGATTCCACACTTAGAGTGAAATTATTACAATCAATGATAATAATGCTGATCCTAAATATTAGGACAAAAGGCAGCCCACTGGCAAGACAGTGCTTTGGACAGGTTTCATCAATCCATACTGGTATGCCGTATTCATGCCACATTTTATGTTCAATTATCAGCAGCATCCAGAAGCATGTAGCATCATCTCAGCAGCAGAATCCCTCAGTGCAGCAAGAAAAGGACATGAATTATGGCTAACATATGCACTGAGTTGTTTTTTTTTAGGATTACATGAATATTGCCTGTCCCTTCTGTCTGCACAGCAGGTGTTGTCTGTCACTCCTGCTTCACTCCAGGTCCCGGTTGTTGGAGAGCTTGTTCTACTTCTGGGTGATGACATGGCCATGCACCACCATCCTCACACAGGAACAATTTTCTAGCATAATTCCAGCCAGGCACAGAGTCCTTCTCAGGATCATCCTAGCTCTGCATGCCACTGAGTCAAACACATCTATTCATATCAGCCCAGGTACCAGTTTCCCATCCAGAGCTGTTCTAAAAGAGGTAAAAATTGTCCCACATCCCACTTGGGGGGCTGGTGAATGAATGGCTGTGTGTGATTGCTTTACAGGGTTGACCCACAAAATAGTTTTTTTCTGAGAAAATCTTAAGAGAATTACCTTGTAGTATGTTTAAAATAATAGTTTAAGTCAGACTGATGAATGAACATATATATAAAAGTAAAATATTAGAATAAAGTGATAGAAAGTGAGTTGAATAGAGAATTATTTTTAACTTTTCAACATTGTTTTCATTTCTTTAAATAATTCAGCCAGCAGCAGACACTTTGAAAATTCCCCTCTAGGACTGAGGGTGGTCATCCATGTCAGATTTAAAGGATCTGGGAAAGAAACTGCAGGCAAAGAGGGAAAAAAATTTGGTGAAAGTCACAGACTATCAAGTACTACTTTAGTGGTAATTTGGAGTGAAAAAGGAGAATGATGTACAAAATAATGTAGATTTCATGTAAGTCTTGAAATTTCGTAAGAAGTTCAAGACAAGCCAAAGTGTTAAGATGATAGAGCTAAAATCTGTGATAAAATAACATTAACTGAAAATCTAAAAAGAACTTTGTGGTTAATTAAAATGTTTTGATATCAAACACCTCTTTTTACCAAACTTTCTCTTTCTAACCAAAATAAGTATGAAATTTGTGTTGGAAAGTAATTTGGGCAAACAATGAAATTCACAGATTGGTTTGCATTTGGACTCGATGATCTTAACAATCTTCTCCAAATGAAACGAGTCTATGATTCTATTCTCTGAAATAGTTCATGTCACCAGGGACTTCTGGAGGTCACCTAGCCTGGCCTCCTGCTCCCCTCAGGACCAGCTTGGGCAGATTGTTCATGTCCATCTGGGTTTTGAGTCTGAGCAAAGAGACTCTTCTACGTGTGAGCCCTTGCAAACACACACAGACACATAAATATTTGCTTTACATACTTTTTTCCATTAATTCTAAAAAATTGTTAGAAAGATTAAAAAGAGTGGTGAAAATTCCAATCTGCCTAGAAAGTAAGAGCTGAGACATTAACAACCTGATATTTGTTATTATTTATTGGCTAGCTATTAGTTAAAGAGCTAAGGAAGATCAGAAAATAGATACCAAATATAAAATATTTAATTTCACTAAAAGCTGGAAAAGACTGAGATATGTAGAGGAATCCTACATAGGCAGGTGAATGGGTAGCATAATGGCAGATATAATCTCTGCTGAGAAATCCACAGCAATGCTCACTGGATAAAATAATTTGAAGACATTATTCCTGAATTACAGCTGAACTTAGAATCACAGATGAACTTAAAAATTTAGAGGGTAGAAATAAAGATAATGGAAATAGGACACAAAATAGTAAGAAATCTATTATTTTCCTAGTGGAGAAAAGAATTATGAACTCTCACTTGGAATTCCATGCTCAGCTGAAGTCATTCTATCATGAAAATAGCCCATGACCATTAAAATTACCCAGACCTGAAAAAGGAAAATGATAAGTGTCATGAAGAGATTTCTGTTTAAGGCTAGACAGAAACTACTCCAATTTTAGTTAGAAAGAGAAAACAAAGACATTACAATTAATAAAATTTAACTTTTTTGATGTGCTATTATTTACGTAATTAACTTATGAAACACATTCCTAAGTATATGCAACTAAAAAATTGAATAGATTTGTAAAATGATTTAAGGCAGGTCTTCTAATACAACTATGAGCTAGGTTTTGGAACTCCTGAACTCTCTAAAGCAGCTCCTTCTGGACTTCTAATAGACATTATCTTGGATTAAAAAGCAAACAAAGAAACAAACAAACCAGCAAATAAAAACTTTTCTAGGAACTCCTTGTGTTCAGTGGAAAAGGGAATTAGAACAGAAAAAAAATCAGAAAAATATTAAAAAATTGAAAAATTTTGCTAGGAAGTAAGCTTGTTGAATCACTGGAGCAGGTGTCAGGCCTTAAGCTACATATAAGCATACTCTCTGTGAGATTTGATGTCGACATTCACCCCTTCTTTGCTGAAACTTAAGGCATGCAATTTATAGCATCCATTCTGTTCAGGCTCTCTCATGTTAAAGATAATGGTACTGAAATCAGCTTGAATAAATATATTTTGAAACAGCTGAATTCTTAGGAATTATACCTAATGACAGAAAAATGAGAGAAGGCAGATTGGCCCACTAAGGCTTTCCCTCAGACAAGCCCTATCCCAGCCATACCAGTCTTGTACAGAGCACAGACAGGAATGTCTTTGTTTTAGCCCTGGCTTTGTTCCTCTCTGGACATCTGGCTCAAACTTGGGACAAATGCCATGCAGGAAAATAGCAGACACTGTGTATAAGGGATGCATCTCCTCTCACCATGCAGGCACAGAGACTGTCTAGATGTCCCCAAAGGAAGTTCCCCTTGTGCATTATACAGAGCAAGCTCCTATGAAATCATTCATCTCACTTCACTGGGGCCATACGATTAGGAAAAATACGCAGTGAGTGTAAAATGTCAAAGCTGCTGCGGGCAAAAAGAGCAACTGTAGAGGCGTTCTCTCATCTCATCCTACTGATTTTCATGATGGGATAAATAACCCTCCACATGCCCTAATTTAGCACCCAGATGCCTCAATGCTTTTCATGACCAAATGTTCTTCAAAATCACTATTATTTTCCCTTTTCCATGTGCCTATTATTTTTTTGTTTTGGTTTTGTTTTCTTTTTTTCAAGCCCTTACCACTTTCATCTCTGATTATTTCCTATTACTTCAGTTTTCTCCACCCTCCCTTCAATCTCCATCACATCCTTTGTTTCTTATCTATGCTGTCTTTCCATACACCTCCAGCTCTCCAAATTCCTTGACATAATCTGTGGTCCACATTTTCTTTCAATACCTCCTCACAAAGCACTACCTCTATATATCTGCCTGCAAAACAATGCCAGCAGAGCAGACGCCAATAAACTTAAAAAGGAGGATGAAAAAAATTATGGAAAAAAACCCAAAGTTTGAATGGGAAATATTATGCCTCCATTTTACTTCTCCTCTATCTTGCCTGATCCCAAAATAGTCTTGTTCATTCTTCCTGAGCACTCCCTTTTTTTTGTCAGAAAAAAAAAAAAAATTCAGAGCTTCAGGTTCTTCAAATACACTTCAACTGATTTGTTTTCCAGTGTAGCATATTAACAAGTGAGTGAATACTTCATAGTGCTAACAGTTTTTTACAAAATGAAGTTTTAATGAACACAACTCTTATTTTCTCATGGTTCCCAATGAGTTCTAGGATGTTTAGCAATGCAGGAACAATTTTCAGGTTATGTTTTCTGATCAGTCTGAAACCATAAACTGTTCTGCTCTGAGCTGGTTCTGCATATAGTAGGATTAAGGCAAAGCAATTCATACTGCTCTACCTTTAATCTATATCAACAGGAGGGCCAATTTAGTTTGTCTAGGGCTGGTACTTAAAAAGCCTGATAGATGTAACCTGTGAGAGGCAAGCAAAATAAGAGCAAAGAGGGTAAAAAAAAAAAAAAAACACAACAAAAGGGTAAAAGGAAAAAAACATGTGAGAGAATTTTCAGGTTTGGGGAAAGGATACATTTGAGCGATGTGATGATGTTGTATTTTTTTTCCTGACTCCAAAAGACTTTTTATATTTTTACAGTAATAGACCAGTGACCATGAATTGCTTTTGCTTGTAAATAAAAAAGAAGTCTTATAATTTTTGTTTATTATTTTAAATAATTTTCCTATTTGTTAGTGTGAAAACATCACTTTGGCACTACAGAAAGAAACTATATACAAAAACTTTTTTTTTTTACAGCTTAATTTATTAGAATACTTGAATCATTATGGTTGCATGACTTGCATAGTCACCTTTAAATCTTATGCTTTAATTAAATCTTTAAAAATTTTTTAAGATTACATCCATTTTATATCCATATCTGGATATACTTAATCTGGCTGCCATTTTAGCAGGTGGTTCTACAAAACACTTTTATAATGCTTCAACAAGGTGTTATTTTGTTTTGTTATTCTTGCACAGAGCAGCAGGCATTTGCTAGCAGTTCCACTTAATGGCATAGAGGCAGAGTTTGCTACTTCATCTCTTCTTGCTGAGGCAGCCCTGAGTGATATGTCTTTACCAGCCAGATAATGACGACTTATTAGACCTGTGAAAATTAATGCTATTTGTCTGGAGGTAATAGAAAGACAAGCCCATGATTAAGTGCTCCACTTCCAAGATGCATCTGAGAAGTGCCTCTTTGCAGCTGCCTAGCAAACTTTGTTAAATATGGGGGTTTTGCCAGGGCCTGAATACTGGAGCTTGCTTCTGTGATAAAAGTGCATAGTATGGGCAATCAAATATCAGTGCTCAGACCTATGCCCTTCCAGATTATCAGTAGCCAAACCCAGGTAGGTAAGGCATAAATTGCTGTTGTCCTGCTCTTTCAGATTCAAAATCCTAACTCCTAATTTATTTCATAGGGGTTTTTGAGGGAGTTATACCATAATCTGTTTTGCATAACTGTGATGAGTACTTAAGGCCACTTTTTGTAGGGCCCAAACTGTCAGCTGTAAAGACAGTCACCTCCTGGCACATATCTGTAGCTCCTCCTGATAGCCAACATGGACAACTGAACCTGTGATCACACAGGTGATCCATAGGATACACATCACAATTTTAACTCTAAAAATAATACATTTCTAGCATGCCATGGAAGCACAGAGATAATTTTGATTAGAACCTCTTGATGTCATGCAATCTAACAACCTCCTCAAAGAAGATTTCATCCAACCAGGTTTCTCTGTCCCAATCAAGTCGCAAATGTTTCCATGGAAGGAGATTTACAGTTTCTCTGGGCAACCTCTTCCAGTGTTTGGCCACCATCACAGCAGATGAAAATGTCCTTTAATGCAAAACCAGACACAGTGCTCCATCAGCCACTCAGAAGCTGGAGTGATTCCATTGAAAGTTCTCTTCTGAAGAACATAAGGCTTTATTTCAGACACCTGAGAGGTGGAATGCAGTTCATAAGTCATGCCTATGAAATGCCACAGATGTTTTCTCCACTCAACCTTTCTTTGAGCAAGTGGGAGTTGGATTCCAGTGGTGAAAACAGTATTTGCTCCTAAGAAGCAATATTTATCAAATCATACAATGCAGAAAGAGATTGTGTTTTTTTTCTTTACTGCTGATCTCAGATTTAATGTTCTAATTTTCTGTGGTGGGAACAACTTGAAGTCCCACAAATAAGCCTCTGTCCATAAACCATGAAATAAATTTAAACTATTACAGAAAAAAAAGGATACCTGTATCATAGTCCTTCCATCTCTCTTTTCCAATTTACTCAATCTCTTTTCATGTGCAACCTGAGCTGTTTAAAGGGTGAGCATTTTGTTCACTGTGAGCAGGTCTGGGAAGTAACCATGCTTCACTGCTCTTGATGCTCTTCAGAGGCTGTAATTGCCTGCCTGGGTGCTTACACATTTGGAGCAGAGAGTTCTACCCCACACTTTCCCAGCACTGAACGAGCTAAGTTTGTCTGACCCAAATTGCCACTCAGCAATTTATCTTTTTAGCACCTTCATAAGGGATCTCTATTCTCTGACAGGAGATTGAATTAATTTACTGAAGTATGTGGCCATACTTAACAACCTTTCTAACTCACCCATTTTCTGGTTTGGAGCCAAGTTTTACATAATTATTTCTATTTTTGAGCACTCAGGATTGACACATTTCCCAAATGCCTACGTTTAGCCATTTTTAGCTTACACTTGCCCTAGCTGAAGTATAGTCCTTCATCTCTAGCGTTTTAAGTACTTGTCGGACTTTTGTTCTTCCGGGATTGCAAAATATAATTCTGTCTAGATAGGCTAGAAGTCCACTGAGACCTTTAAATAACTCTGTTCTGATTATATCAAACACATCTAGGGATCCTTAATACTATTTTTGATGTAAGGCAATTTCAAGAATTACAAAAAATAACAGGTAACATAATTTAGGACTATCTTTTCTCTGATCAAATTTCTCAGAAATACTAAAAAAAATCTCAGTTTGAAAAGTAGAACAGGGATACTGCCTTTTTCCCTTCCTATTTTTCATAATTTCTTTAAGTTTTTTTTATTTTTTTAATAGATGGTACCTGAAGGGTGCAAGGAGGTACAAAGGAGGTCGCCTTTCAAAAGGCATGCACACACAGACACACTTTCTCTAAGTGCTGTATCAGAATGCTGTTATTCATAGAACTATAATTTAAGTGAAGAGGGTTTAATATCAAGGACAAACATTTAAAATGTAATAGACTGTATAAAAAACCCAACATAAACAAGACAGTCCTTCTCAGCAAGCCATTCATGTTTCATATCAAAGCACACAGAAAACTGGCGGCTGTCATTGGCATCTGCTACAGATCCTGCAGTCCCACTGGGCAGTACCTGCAGCACTTCACAAACTGGAACACCACAGCAGATCTTGTGGATCCAATACAGTTGAAGAGTGTGCAGGATTACACATTTTCCTGGTCTAGTAAAGTATTTTTTTATTTTTCAGCACTTGTCTGCTATTGCTGTACAAAAGAAAAAAAATAGAAAAGCTTTTTTGTTGGGTTGGTTGTTTTTGGGGTTTTTTTCGGATGTAATTTCTACATCAAGCAGCTTCAACAGTTCCACTCTTCATTTAAGAAGTGCTTTCACCAGTGAACTTTCTTTGAGAAAGTGAAAAAGGCAGCAATATCCAATTTATAAGATGTCCTTCATCCTCCGAACCAAAAAGCATCACATTTTTCAAGAAATCCTGTTACCATTTTTTCCAGTTTCCTGCAGGACTGAATCGTAACTGTTATACACAAGAAGAATGAATTGAGGTTCTAAAGATAACTATAGATCAAGTTTGTCACTTTCTGGTTAAATCTGGAAATTAATACCTTTTAGATATACATGACTCTACGAAATAAATTTACATCTATCTATTGTTATATTTATGCATATCAATATATTTAGCCAGATACTATGTACATTTATTTTCCTTCCACATTTCAGGAACAAAAATTCTAATGAGACAAATTATTCTGTAAAGCCCCTTTGCATGGGGGAATGGAGCCAGATGCCAGAAATCACTGGGGGGGAAATTAACATTATGACGGTATGAGAGCACTTTAAATTGCTCTACTCTCCCAGGGTAGAAAAAGGAATTGAACACTCTTTCTTCTCACTTCCATTTTTTTTCTCAGTCTGAAACTCTGGCTGCTTAACTCTGTGGTAAACAATATTGTATGTTAAATTTTGAAAAACTAAAATTCAGGGAAAAATACCATCAAGAAATAAAAATCTGTGAACTGGGAGATAAATATGGTCTTCTGCCTCAGTGTTGGCTCTGCCTCTGCCATTGGCAGACAACATGAGGATAATGGGAAAGGCAAGTAATTTGAGAAGTCCATGATACAAAACAAAACCATGTCATTATATAGGACATTGGCAGAACATGGTTACACAATAAATTGGCAGTGATCTTTCAGTTTGAATAAAGAGTGAACACTTGTGCACTGTATTACAAAATTGATAAGTGCCTTAGAGCAAATAACTGTTTTACAGATCCATTCTGCCATCTGTGATGTTATGTAATTACCTTTAAGGGTTGGTTTTTTTCTTCTTTTTTTTTTTTTTACTAAGGTTTATGTTGCTAACATTCATAGAGTATTTGAGGTCCTTATCTGCTCCAAAACTTGGGTTTTGCTGAATGAAAAACTAAAGAAGGGAGAGAGAGACCTTCTAACAACTCCTACCAATAAATAGGTTCTAAATGACATGGGATATTTGTCATTGTGTCATATTTCTGAATTTACCAGGTAAACACAGAGCCATGATCTAATATTTGAATGTAATCGAAAGCTTGTCAATTCCATTTACCTCAACACTAGTTCAAGGCCTATTGATGCACAAAATGCAAATATGTCAAATGTAGAGAGGAGTCGGTTCATTTGCGTGTATCATCGCACCAGTGTAGATTTTTAAAGTGCATTTACTTTCTCCCTTTTTTTTCTTTTTTTAATGTCTCAGAATGTGTCACAATAAAGGTTTTATTTGATTTAAAATACCTTTCCAGGAAGACCTGGTGACACCTCTCTGTATTAATGCCTACCTTCTTCAGCTTCCTCCAGTGCCCGCAGAAAGACATCCCTGCTGTGCCCTAACCACTTCGCAGAGGATGTCCCTGGTGGAAACCAGCATGCCAGGTGTGCCACAGGTGTGCCACTTCTGCACCAGTGGCAAACAGTTACCAGGCAGGACAGGAGAAGACATTTCCTTGAAGCTGTGGGAGGATATCATTACTGCAAATGTGAACTGGATGTCTCAAAGCATAGATTTTTAAATGAGCCTGGAGTTTGATTGCAAAAGCAGCCCTATTAAAAGTATCCCCCTGGTGACCTGAGCAGAGTGAATCATTGCTCTCGCATGTGCTGTCCCCAGGCCAGGCCCTGCAGACACACCTTCATCCATTATCATGTAACAAAGGCCCCAGACAGATCTGATGACTCCACAGGATTGCAGAATGTGCTCTGAGCCACAGGGGATCCTGGTCTTGGACAGCAACCTTCTAGATCACTGAATACTTCTGGTTAAGACCTTCAGTTTCCATAAATTGCACCTGAAATCTGATTCCCAGTTTGACAGAGGTTAAGGCCTACCTGAAATTCTCATCTCCTGCCTCATTAATCCCTCTCCCCCCAAAAGATCACATCTTAATATAAGTTTTAATAAGAACTATTGAAAAAACCACAGTATATTCTTGCTACTTGATCAGAATCATTGACTCAGCTTCTACTGTAGCATCTCTGGGGTTTTTTTAATATTCTCCAGAGAATAGGGGAACTAATTCAGGATGTAATAAAAACATTTTGGATGAAAGATTTTAAACATTACACTTTCAAGAACTGTTTTTTCTTAATCATTTTTGAAGAAATGGGGAAAAGAGAATAGAGAATGACAAGAATTTAATCAGAGAACAAAGTGCACATGATGTGCTAAAAAAACATTTAACCACACATGTTACAAATTTTCTGGAATTTACTGCAAAGAGCTCTTCTCTGCTCTGCTGTATCAGGGATGGAAAGACCAATTTCCTACATGGCTTTTTACTGGTAGGACAAAAAGCAGTCTTTAAATCCATATGCTCATCCCATCAGAACATGGTAAGCCAGTGTTTGGCCTACCTAACACTTTTATCTTTCCTTCTATGTGTAGAAAACACCTGCCCAAGTAAAAATGCCCTCAGCTGAGACAGCTTGGCAGGAGAAGGCAGACCGGGATCATGGGAATAGGGCCATGGTGTCAATCAAGCTGTATAGAAGCCATGCTGAGAGAAGCAACAAAGGGCTAAGTGATGGTATGTGAAGATATGGTTTTGGGACCAGGTTGCGTTCATGAAGGAAGCTAAGGCTGTTTGAGGGAAGGGAAAAAAACTTCAGCAACCATGAGATATGTTGGGAGAGTATAAAACTGAAAATTACAGTAAGCCACTCATGGGTGTAATCTGGGCATGTGCTCCATGTTGCGTTATACTAGCGCAGAAATTTATCCATGGGCAGAACAAACATTGAGAGCTACTGAGACACCTTCTGAGTCTTCTCTGGCACAATGTCCAGTGGGAAAATAACTGCTTGGAGCAGCTTCACCAGGTATTTCTTTCTATTATCTTACTTTATGGTGTATATTCTGCAACACTGAGTTTAAAAAACTCAACTCTGGCTTTGCTGTGTAGTCTTCATGACTCCTTGTGATCCTTTTCCTTGATTTTCACTTTTCCCTCTCCTGCAGATTTTCTTCAAAATTAGGAGGAAGTACATTGTCCTGGCTTGCATGGATGCTACACTTTGATTCCCAGAAATTCTGTTTGCCTTTTATTAAACCCTCAAGACATGCAATGATGCCAAGGTTTTAATTCCTAATGAGAGGAAGGCCCTTTATTCCCTGGGCATATCTTCTTTTGAAATACTGATGTGTCTCACCTTTTCATATTCCTAAAGACAGATTAGTGTACTGACAATTTCCGAATTTGCAGCATAGACAGAGGTTTAATTACAATTAGAGTTGTTGCTTTTTAAAAAAATTTAACACCAATACTATTTCTTTTTTTCTATGAATAGAAAATGGAAAAGGTCTCACAGCCCATTAAACAAGCGTTTCAAGTCTTAAAGCACTTTAAAGCACTGCACTGAACCACTCAGTCTAGAGGACCAGTGGGTTTAATTTTCACTGATATGCTAGCAAACCTAAGGGTGTGGCAAAGCTTTTATTTAGGATTTTTTGTGTGTATGTGAAATCTCAGATGGGCAGCTCATCACACTTAGGTTGTTTTTGTGGGCTTTTTTTTTTTTTAATGTTATTTGTAAAATAACTTTAGGGACAAGGTGCTGACTGTTGTGCTTTTCTTGAAGCAGTGTTGCTTTTGTTAACCTGTAGTCAATCTGGGAATTAGCTTATTGCAAACTCTGCAACTCATAAGCAAGTTCTTTGGGCTGTAAAGTGCTTTGACAATAAACAAGCTGTAACCTCAGATTGTTGCTTTGGTCTTATCTCCCAGCTAGACCTCAACAGCCATAAGAGTAGGCTGCTGAACTCAATATCCAAAAAAAATTACAGTCACTACGGACTTATTTCAGAATTTCACAGTTATATATTTTCAGTTAGTTCATATGGATTTAAAAATTTTCTGACAGACTTCCTTGAATCAAGGAATATGGCATTTCATTACACAGCTACACACATGTCGAGTTTGGTAGGATCTGTCCAAAAGATTTCAGAAGTTTTTTCCTGGTAATTCCTATTCTCGCTTAACAGACTATGATGTCTCTAATTCTTAGAATATCTGGGAAAACTAACTAAATGGAAATATGGCCAGAATCTTGTTAGACAAATGTTTATCATCTGTAATACACAAAAAGCTTTCAGGGAGAGAATTTTGTTCCAGGAAGGTAAGGCAGTGACAAAGCATCCACCACCCACACACAGAAAAGACCTCAGAATGTTAGGATCTGAGTCAGGACTTGAAAGCCTGAATAGTGGTGGCCTGGCTATGTTGGGCAATTTGTACAGAAATTAAAAGGAGAGATATTGGCTGCCTACTGGCTCTTCTCTGTTTGTCTGTATGCAGAATGATCTTGTCTTAGCTGTTACCAAACACAGAAATAAGACCTTCTTGTTCTGAATATACAAGTCCCCATAGCTTGAGCTTGAGCTCAAGAGATAAATCAAGAGTCAAGTGGCAATGTCCAAGCTCCTTAGTTTGGACACTTCAAAACATATACCAGACTTTGGTCAGTGGGAGATGCACAGCTGGGGAGGGATTCCCCTGAATAAATTAGTCAGGTATTTACTCTAGGGTGAGCTGGCACATTATTCAGGCTCCACTGACAGCAGTCTCTCCTTTAATTATAACACCTTAGACATGTAGTTTACAAAGTTTGACACGTGTTTAGGGATCTTTACGTGAATCTGAGTCCTAATTCTGAATTCAAACAACCAATGGCAGGGTCAGGACAGAACTAAAGAAAGCAGAGTTACTGCACTGCAGCTGAAGAGAAATTAGGAAATCAAGAGTATGGGGAAAGCAGATGAACAATCTCAACATTCTGCTGTTTAACCAAAATAAAAAGAAAAATGCAACAGACAATTCTCCATCCTTGCCAAATCTGTGTTTTTACATCCACAGGCCACAGTTCAGTCACTGTAGCATAGAAAAAGTTACAACTGTGCATTCAGAAAAAAAATGGAGGAGCACTCCATATGGTAGAGAAAAAGCGCCCTTAGTCATGTCTCAAAGAAATTATAAAACCTGTAATAAGCTTACTGCAACTAGGAAATGAAAAGTGCGCTCTCTGGGAAAAAGGAAAACCAGGGATCCCAGGGATAAACTGACATGATTAGTCAGTTCTGCTGGTCCTGACTATAGAAAATCAGGGTGGTTTTTTCTTTCTTTTCAGTGTAATGCTTTACATAAAAGGCAACATCATAATAACAACAACATTCTGTAAGGCTGATATTAAGTAAGCTTTAAAACATTTTATACAAGTTTATAGATTAAAAAAAGACAAAAATTAAACAAAATATTCTTTTTTGCAGGATTTTGGGTTTTAGTTGTTTTGGTTTATGTTGTTTTTGGTTTTATTCATAGCGTGGCATGCTGCTGAGATCCTATCTGTATCCCAGATAGTTTTAACTTCGCTATGTGAAAATTTCAGTAGACAATATGCTCATGCTTTGCACAAATGACTATATAATGTTTCATTAAGGACTGCAAATACCCATCAACCTAATCACAGAAATGCTGTTTCAGTGATTTTAGGGCCATTTAATCTGGGCTATGATGGCAGGGATGAATAGCTTTATTTCATTAACAGTTGCCATTGCAATTACACTGAGGTAAATATTTTTGTGGAAAAATTATGCATCGTTTCCTTTCGCCCTGACACATTTGAGCAATATGAGTATCCCTGTGTGAAGAGTCTTTACAATTCATAGGAGTGTTTTCCTTCAGAGACCTTTCTGTATCAGCTTTCTGCTCTGCACAAGACACCAAGATCAGCTCCTAGCATGTCATGCTAATTTTGGACCTCGTTTGCATCTCTGCTTGAATTTTTTGGGATGGCCAAATTCCCTTCCCAAAACCATTCTCTGCCATGGGATTTGTTAATTCTGGAATTACTAGGCACAGACAAACTTGTCTGGTTCTCAGTTTGTGCTGGAGAATGGACTAGCTGGGGCTGCATACAGGTTAATAATTTTGACACTGCCTACTTGAAAGGGCAGGTTGCACTAGGTGGTATCTGGAAGTTCCTTGTAATCTGTGTTTCTATGATTCCATGCCCAAATTTTAAATTCATGTTATATATTTATAAAATACAAAATATAAAATTTTCAATAAAATATTCAACTTTTGTAACTCTGGTGTTGCTGTTCTATTTTAACAGAACTGAAACACTGAACTTGATAATAAAGTGTTGCTTTTTAAATAATTTCAATAATAATCACAGTTATTAAAACATGGAGTTGGAAGAAACCTTCCCTTGTAACCATTCAACCATGATTTACAGATGCTCTATACCTAAAAGACTCATGACCTACTTTTTTCCTAACTTTAACTCCTATAATTTTTCTTAAACCTCAAGTTCTCCTTTAAAGTAAAAAAAAGCTTGGTGTTTCATGTGCTCTGTTTGCAAAGAGGAAATAAGATGTCTAATGAAGGGTTTACGCCATTGATAGGACCATGTACAAGAAACTCCTTTAGCATCATCAAAAAAAAAAAGAAAAAAATCTCCTTGATTTGATATTCACCAAATTCATAGGGAGTTTCTATGTAGTTTTCAATGGGTAATGGATGTGGTCATGAATGTCTTGAGTATATGCACAGCTAAAGTTACCTTAAGACTTAGTATTAGATATATGTTGGGTTAGAAATTCAAAGTGCTTTTTAAATAATTAATTTATAAAACTACAGTAATTATACCATACAGATAAGAAGATTTTAATGTCCACACATAATGGTAACAATGAGCTACATAGTGGCTAGGCATATAAAAGTTTTTGAAAATAGAATGCGTCTTAAGAATTTGCTATTGGGACTTTATCCTTTAAAGAATCCACGTTTAAAGATTTGTGACCATGAGAGGTACTACTGATGACTTTGGCTGCATTTTTAATGAAGATAAATCTGTATATGGGAATGTAATCAGAGCAGAGGGATACAGCATATTGATCTGACTTTGGAAAAGCTAATGGAGACAAGTAAAGCCAAGACTGAAAATGTCTGAGGGAGTAGTGGGGCAACTCTGTATCATATTAATAAAACTCATCCACACCTTGGGTACACCAGGGAGGTTTTCCTACACATTGAGTGAAATCTCTTCAGAGTGTAATAAATCCTGCACAACAAATTATATACTAACAGGTTCTTAGGGGAATTGAAATAAATCCTCACCACCACTTAGTATGTAATCTCCAGATCAGATTCCCATTCTTCTTTAGAGGAAAATAATATATTGTTTTTTATACTCTCTGGCAGCCACATGCTATATATCAAAGTTATGAATGTAGTTGAAATATTGATCCTGAGCCAAAGTGAAACTAAAGGAAAGTTTAATACGTTCCCTCTATTAGGAAAAAAAAAAAGTAAAAAATACTAAAAATATAATTCCTGGTCAAAGGAAATCTAGATATAAATGGAAGCTAAAATAAGAAACAGAATACAACCCTTGAGACTTATTTTTATTCCTGCAAGCTGAAGAATGAAAACTAATAATTTGATTGTTTTATGGATATAAACAGCGATAACATGAATTAAAGCATGGAGAAAAGAATGTTGCAGGGATAAAAAAAATGTTGTACACAAATGTATTTAACAAAGAATTCCTTGAAAAATTACTCAGAAGATTCCCATTAAATGGCTGGCATAACCAGGCAAAAAACCCCAAAACTGGAGAGAAGGGCAAAGTTAGCTCTTGGAGAGAAGCTCAAAAAGTGAGCAGGTATATGCAAGAATGATTTTTGACTGCAGAGGGAAAGGTTTCCCTGCCAGAGGTATTGCAGCAGCCATCCAACAAAATCCAGATTTTGTAGCTCATTCTGCTCTAGGATAGAGTTAACTTTCTTCACAGTAGCTGCTTTGGGGCTATACTCTGGATTTGTGAGGAAGAATGCTGATAACACAGGGATGTTTTGATTATTGCTGAACAGGGCTGACACAGGGTCAAGGCCTTTTCTGCCTTCCAGCCCACCCCACCAGCGAGGGCACTGAGGGGCCCAAGAGGCTGGGAGGGGACGCCTTTGGGCAGCTGACCCCAAGTGACCCAAGGGATGTCCCACACCGTAGGACACCGTGCTCAGCAGTGACAGCCGAGCGAAGAAGAAAGAAGAGGGGAACATTCAGAGGAATGGGGTTTGTCTTCCCCTGTCCCCATAATGTGTGACATCCCTGCTGTCCTGGGGATGGCTGAACTCCTGTTTGTCCGTAGGAAGTGGTGAATGAATTTCTTGCTTTGCTTTGCTTCTATACATGGCTTTTGCTTCACCTGCTGAACTGTCTTTATCTCTACCCACGAGTTTTCTCACTCTTATTCTTCCAAGTCTCTTCCCCACCTCATTGAAGGAGAGAAGTTCCAGCCAAGGCTTGACTATTTGGCTCTTTTGGCATCCTGGCTCAGAGATTCAGGTCAGGCTCTTGCCAGTGTTGTTCCCTGGATAAGGGTAACAGATGCAAACATGGGGATGAGTTATGCTCATGCTTTCCATGCAGGTTTCCCCTTAATTTATTTCAAGTGTTTTCTTATGGTTTCCCTGCATGGCCTGCAAGTTTCTGTAGAAGGAGTGCTCTTGTCCTCTTTGGTGATAGCCCTAAGCTAATGGGGGAGAGCAGAGGCATTGTAACCCTTACAGTGTTACACACAGGGTGTTTTCTGAGGGACAATTAAGCCTATTCTCAGATTTCGGGATGCAATTGTAAAGTCTTAGAACTACTGAAAAACAAGTTAATGATATTTGTGGGGAAAAAAAGTGTCTTACCAGAAGATTAAATACTACAGAATAAAAGTGCATGTTTTAAAGTTAAGCATTAACAGCTTTGAAAAGCAAACTGCTGTTTCTCCATCCCCCAGCAAAACCACTGTCATCTGGTCTCCTCTGTGGTGTTAACTGAAAACAAAAAGTTGTTGCAGTAACAGAGATGGTGCTTGACATCTTTCACCCACTGCTGCACAAAATTTTTCACTTTAGAGAAAACAGCTGATCTGTTCTTATGCAAAGAATTATGCTAGAAATAAAGGACTTGCCTACAGCAGAAGAGAATTAAGAAATGGAGTTCAAAGGGAATAAATAAGATTCAGCATGAGTGGGGCAACCCTCTGTGGTCTCTTAGCATTTTGCTTACTAACAAGAAAGGAAGTTGCTAAAGATGCTGAAGGGTAAAATGAAAGTAGGATAATCTAATTGAACTACTGGGGAAGGGAAGGGAAGGGAAGGGAAGG